>JAWWEE010000085.1:3674529-3688156 GCA_035221455.1 Xenops minutus
TCCTCCCCCTCCCAGCCTGGGGAGAGATCAGAACAAAAGCTCTGGCTAGAGCTGTTAACATCACTACATGCATATTTCAGAGTGTCCTTTGTTAAACCTTTAATCAGCACTAAGGCGTTGCCTCCAAGCTTTGGAAGGAATTCCAACTGAGTTTTGAAACTATAACACCACCAGGCAGCTTTTTGGGGTGGGGTGAATGCCCATGGAGGCTCCCAGTTCTGGCACTGAGCACAGGGTACGCACCAGGCATGACACACTCCGGCGAGAGCAGCACAGTGGGGCAGCAGGGGAGATAAGACCCCTAAAACCAAGACATAGCGGGAACTGAGGTGAGATGCCCAAGGCAAAGGTCCCACAATAATTGGAAAGTATAAAGGGGACCAAGAGGTCTGGTTTCTCTCTCTGCCTGTGGACTTGCTGCACAGACCCTTCCCCACTTCCAGTACTCCTGTGGCCGTACCACACCAGTTCCTGGTATGCCAGTTCCTGCACGCCCCACACCACACGCTGCTTTCCTGCTGTGGCTCCCTGACATTTCTTGCCACGACCTTCCAATCTGCTGCCGGTCCTGCTGGCAGCATCCTCGGAGCCTGCCCTGCACTCCTGCTGCCAGGCACACAAGCCACAGCAGTGCTGGAGCCCAGCCCGCACATTCCCCCAGCCTCTCCAGCCAGCCGCCACTTCCTGCCACCTTTTGCCACTTGTCTGCCGCCCCGTGTGGCAGTGCTTCCGGCATGGCTCCAACAGCACACCCGGGGGCACTCGGAAGCCCCATCATGGGCAGTCTACACTTCAGTGGATGGATGGGAAAGGCTGGCTGACCATCTCTAACAAAAAAAATAAAAAAATGAAAGCACGTAGAAACAATGTGAAACAAGGATGAACCCCAGAAGTGGTTAACTAGATCAGTAGCACCTGCTTTGCTTGAGTTTATCAGAGAACACGGAAATGTGTTCTGTTCAAACCACTGGACCTGATCTTGGAAAACTATATACAAACAACCTAGTGCTGTTAATCATGACAATGTAGACATTTGAATAGAGCAAAATGGCCTTAAGCCAGTAGTTTCTGTAAGCTTCAGTGACTCTGTCATGAGCAATGAAGGCTGAAGAGGTCAAGGTGAAGAAGAGGAGTGAAAGACCCCTAGAGTGAGGCCAAAGACTGGAAACGACCACCTAATCTTGAAGCCAAAAGAAGATTCTGGAAGGCTCTGCCCAGACTCTGCCTAGTCTCTGCCTAATCATTAATATGCATGATGAGATGTTGTAATCTTATGACTATGTGAAATTGTATGTTGTAATCATGTAGTGAAATATATCAAATGGCTCATTTTGCACTATTGATTCAAAGCTAGTTTGTCCAGCATGAGTTGGCTAGCTTTCCAGCGCTGCTCGAATAAATACCTTTGCTGCTAAAAGAACAAACTCTCTTAGCAGTTCCTTTCATACAGAGGTTTTTTGGCATCAAATGAAATGGATGCCATTTCCATTGGGAATAGGAAAGAGCTTATGGCAACATGTATAAGTGACCAAACTAATTGGGTATAGTATAACTCTGCAGGACTGTTCTAAATCCAGTCATCCCACAGCTTGTACGAATATTGGGGCTTGTCCTGACCCAGATGGTGGACCTTGTATTTGGCTGATTTGAATTTCCTGAGGTTCATATGGACCCAACTGCTCAAACCTTTCAATGTCCTTCTGGTTGGCATGCGTTACCTCAAGTGAAACAGCTGCACTACTCAGCTTGCTGACATCCACAGATTTGCTGAGACTGCACTCAATTCCGCTCTTTATGTCATTAATAAAATAGTAGTACTGGCCCAGCATATGGATCCCTGAGGGACACCAGTTGTTACTGACTTGCATTTGTATATTGAACTGTAACTTTTTCAGTCAATTCCTTTTTCACTGAGGAGTCCATTCCTCAAGGCCATATCTCCTGAACTTGGAGACAAATATGTTGTGTCAAGGGTCTTGCAGAATTCAAGATAGATGACATCAGTTGCTCTTCCCTTATCCACCAATGCAATCACTCCACCACAGAAGATTGCCAGATTAGTTAGAAACAATTCGTCCTTTGCTAGGCTGTACTCGTTGTCTTTGATCACCTCTCTGTCACCCATATGCCTTGACCTAGCTTCCAGAAAGATCTTTTCCGTGATCAGAGTGGGCACAGAAGTGAGACTGACTGATCAGTAGTTTCCAGGATCCTCTTTTCTACCCTTTTTAGAAATGGTCAGGATGTTTCCCTTTATCCAGTCACTGAGTCCTTCACCTGACTGCCCTGACTTTTCAAATACAATGGAAAGTGGCTTAGGAACAACATCAGCCAGTGTTGTCAGGACAATGGGATGCACTTCAATAGATTACTTGAACCTGATTTTCTCTTGTGATGAGAAGGACTGGATTTTATCCCAATCCCTGCCCTGAGATTTAGGGTCTCGAGATATGCGGAGACCAATTTCTAGAGAAAAGTGAAACAAAAATTATGTTGAATACTTCAGCCTTCTACATGTCAGCTGTCACCAGATCCCCTTCTTACTTATGAGTGCGGGTACAATATCTTTTGTCTTCCTTTTCTGACTAATGTACCTGTATGAAGCACTTTTTTCTCTTCACATCCCTTGTTGGACTTAGTTACAGCTAAATTTGTTCCTTAACTTTCCTGATCTCATGCCTGCACTCCCAACCTCTATCCCCATATTATTCCCAGGATACGTGTCCCTGTTTATACTGCCTACCCATTTTCATATTGGGTTTATGTTAGACCAAAAGGTTTTTAATTACACATGCCAGTCTCCGACTGTCCTTGCCTGATTTCTTGCACATGTGAATTGATAGTAATTTTACTTTAAGAAAAATGTCATTAAACATCTGACAGCTCCCTCCTGCTCCTTTATCCCCAAGGGCAGTTTTACAGGAGATCTGTCTTATCCACCAATTTCTTAAACAACTGGAAGTCCACTTTCCGAGGTTTCAGGTTCTTGACTATACTCTTTGCATGGCCTATATCCCTTGAGATAATGAATTTTGCCAAGGCACAATCATTGCAGGTGATCCTTCTACCTATATTGATTTCTCCAACAAATCCGTGTCAGCAAGCTCTGAGAATAGCTACAAGTGTAAAAATATTCCTTGCTGGAGACTTTTGTTTGTATTAAATTACAGTGACAGAACAATGAAATGAAATTAAACCTGACTGATATCTAAAACTATTAAGTTACTTTGTTTTCAGTCTTTGGAGTTTCAGCACCTTAGTACTCCATAATACAAATACGTATATTTGCTTTAATGCAAAGGCTGTTTACTAACTAGTTACTAATGCTTAAATTACAGTGGTAACAAAGACAGGACAGTGTGCCACATGGAGCTGAACAACTGGCTGCTTCTGAGCAGTCTTCCATGAGTTACTTGCTTTTAAGGATCTCTGGTGACTGATTGTGATTATAAGTTGTTCTCATTATCTTGATGTAATGATGGAATAACTGTACCCAACAATTTACTGTGTAGAAGTGTAATGAAAACCACAAGAAAAATCCCCACCTAATGCACAGCAGTTGTCAAGATCTATTCAGTGTGTGTAGGGCTCCAGTAAACCAAAGAACCTTCATACATTCAGTTAGAATAAGGACAGCCACCCTTGGAACTGTTTGCAATGGTCAATTCTAAAACATCATGATTTGATTAATCAAACATCAGTATTTTGGAACGTTGGATGTTGTTCCAGCAGCAGTAAGTTGGAGCAGTGTCAGCATCAAGGGTCTTTTACAAATAACTGATCGCCTTTACACAACAGAAAGGGGAGCTAACATTCTGCTTTCAAATCATACTGTCAAAGGGAGAAGACATGGTGAATAATAGATGAGGCTATATTAAGATCTGACAACTGTAGGATTTCAAGTAAGTACATTTTTCACTTTTGCTTGAAATCAACTCATGAGAAAGAATTTATTCCCTTTGCAGTCCAGTGTGGTTCTTCAGCATTCCACATGAATTTCAGAAGTCAGTAAAAGAAGATATTTAATTTGCTACCTTGTGCCGTGCATGCATTTTGTGATGGAAATGGAAATAATATTTGGGAAGGCCATTCTTGTCATAACCTGCAAGTAAAGCAGTCTCAAATGGAGATTACATTCTTAGTTCTGAGATAATCTCAAAAGTTTTAAAACATTATTTGCTGCATTAGAAGTTGGAGAAAGACAACAATAATTTTCTTTGATATATTCTCCAATGAAATGGATTGGACTGATGGCTAATTGTATGAATAGGTGCTGTATATTGCAATTCTTTATTAAGCTGAGAAATCATGAAGTCTATATCCAGACTTTTTTCTACTCCCACAATGCAAGCACTTTTTACTTTACACTAAATAAAGACTTTTTTATGACTAATAAATCTCCTCTGAAGGTTGTGGTTATCATAAGATAACCACACCCTTGGGGGATTTAAAACACTTATCTCTGGATCATGACTTGTAATACCCCAGGGGTGTATTACAGGAAATTTCAGGTGCTCAGGAAATTCACTCTCTGTCATGCTTAATTGCTTAATTACTCTGGTGGCAAGTTCTGACACTACTATATAGGAGCAAGGGTTGTGTCAGCAGTTCTGTTAAAAATTTGTTTTCAGAAATCTGCCAAGAAAATCTGCTTTAGGGTGAAACCTGAGAAGAATATTCTGCCTGGGAGCAAATATCTCTACCAGATTTCTAAAAATCGACTTGATTATATTTTAGCAATATCAGTGAGAAATAAAAGTTAACTTTATGTGTTTATGTAACAACTGACATTCAGCCAAGGTTCTGACATTTAATTAAACGAGTCTAAGATAATGACATTAATTTAAAAATATCTATAATTATGTAATGATACAAATTCACAAAGTCTTTTGGGCAAAGGTATACAAGGTTCAAATATGTCTCTGAAAATTTTCTACTACTTCAATAAAAATCTGGAAGGACTCAAACTTACTAAATTACAGTACTAATAAATCAAATCCAGATGGATTGTACTTAGTGAGCGCAGTACTAAGCATAAGTAGCAAGTTCCAAGACTCACAGATAACATGGATCTACAGAGGGAAATTCTTGTTTGTGCAAGTTTCAAAATTTCAGTATATCTGTTAATTGTAGTTAAATGCTTTCCCAATTTATATTTGCAGAGATGGGAATTGCTGCTATTTTTATTATTTAATCCAAATGAAAATGGAAACTTCTCATCCTGGACCTTATCCACTGGTCAGTGCTGGCTATGCTTTGACATCTACTCTATTGGTATAAACATTTGATCTTCCAGAATCAATTTGAAGATCTATCTATCCATAAATAGTTATAATGGCAAGTCTATGATATATTTCACATTTTCAGTGTTTGAAACTGTTCCTATTTTGCATGAATTGTTAATGCATTTGCCCAAAGTGTTATTTTCCATCAATTTTCAAATGTCCATTTAATAGTCTTGTGTGAATTTATGGCCAAAAGTCTATTTTTTTCCAATTAAAGTTTAACAAACACACAATATGTATTATTACCTTATTTTTTACTCTAAGAAAATAAAAAAGCCATGAAAATATCAATATTTTAAAATGCTTTTTTAAATCTACAGAGAATTTGGAAACAAATCCATTCTATAATTACTTTTTTCCCCTCATAAAATGAAAAGTAAATTAATAAATTTTAGGGAACATTATATAGGTTTCAAAGATTATGCAGGAAACCTACTACATTTCTGTTTATGTTTTTCCTGACAGAACAGGACCTGAACTGACTGGATTGACAAGACAAAACCTGCAACCTGAAGAATTTTTAAATAGTATTGGTACGTGTGTTTTTTGCTGATTTTCTTAAAAACAATAGGAGACAGTAAGTTGCTTATTTCTCCCTAATTGGATATGGTTGGAATGACCTCACCATCCACATCCAATCGTGTGAGCAACATACAATTTTATAACACATACTTCTGTGCTATAGGATTTTACTCAGAGAACCTGGGAGATCTAAAGAAAAGAAAAACCTCAGAGTGGGATGCACATAATTGTAACAAGTCATCTGCCGAACAAGCCAGCCTCAGAAAAGACTTTTCCCCAGACTGAAACTTGAGGGAGAGGATGGTGGATTATACTGTCCAGGTCTGCTGTAAATCATCAGTTCAGAGCAGATAGCCAGCAGCTAATAAATAGCAAAGTCTCTTTGAAACCTAAAAAATACTCTAAGAAGCATGAAGCAGTAGGTAGAAATCCAGAGAATATTGCTACTTATTAGAAAGTTGACATACTTTCTTTTTTTAAAAAAAGATTATTTAAAACATTAATTTCACAATGAGAGTTTAGTAAAGTTTAAAGAAAACATCTGTGTGCCATTAAAAAGAGGAATCTTTAGCAGAGTAGAACTTAATGTTGCAAAATCTCTCATTGCAATAAGGCTAGGCCATCATTCTATGCAGAATTTTCTACTTCAGTACTGCATTCATTTTCAAACGACAAGTTTGAATTTAACCATGTGAAATACTGGCATAGTCTGTTTTAAAGAAATAGCACATTTTGTACATATTCTACCATGTGTTAAGACTTTCTTGCAGGTAAGCAGTTGTGGAGAGAGGACTGAATGAGGTGTATGACTGACAGTGAATACTCATTTGATACTGTTAGTAAAGGCAATTTAATCTGATATTTTTTTAAATTGTTTTATTCTTCTTTTCTGCTCTCTTATTTCCCAGCTGGCATGTTAGTTTTACAGTAACTTCCACCTGGCAGTGTTACAATAGCTATACAGACAGCCAATGTATGTTAAACAGTGGGTAAAATCAGCTGGTGTTTTTGATTATGAGTCCAAGATGGTTTGTAGGTGAAGAAAAAAAAAAAAAAAGCATTAATGAACGTGGCTAGTTGCTAAGTGACATGATAGAAGGTGTAAAACCAGGATATAATTTTGCTACCATGAAGGCTTTTGTTATGTATTACTAGGAAAATGAGAGAGAGAATGGGACATACTATGTAGAGAATAAAAACAATATATAAATTTGATCACAGTTCATATAAATATTTGTAAATTACATCATTAGAGATAAATAAAGAAACATGATATTTCATACTAAGTACATTAGTTAAGAGAGAGGGATATCATATGACACCACTGTAGAATAAAAGATAAAGATTTTTTGACTACTGGCTCACAATTTTGGTCAAAATATTTTTGGATTATGTCCTTTCAGTAAGAAATTTCATTTAAAATTACTTTTCATGAGTACTTCTCTCTGGGTACCATAAGAGATAACCTGACAACTTCTGGCATCAATATTGAAATGCTTTTGTGGTTATTTGTATGTGAAAAAAGTGCTGGAGGGCAGTAAAATGGCAGAGATGTGAAACAAGAGGAATGCAAAGAGTGAAAGAACCAGAGTAGAGAAGAAAGGTACAGAAAATAAGAGAAAAAGCAGAAATGCTTGAAAGTAGAGAGACTAGAGAAAAGGGACAAAATCCCAGTAATACTCTATATGTATACAGCACATTTTAAAGCACTTCACTTTTTAATCAACTTTTTCAACTTAACTTTTTAATCAACTTTGACAACACATGGGGATGACATAAAGGGTCATGGGAAAAAGAGTGATAAAGCAGGAATTAATGAAATGAAGAGAAATAAAGGACAGTTGATGATGTCTTGATAACTGCATTTCTGATATGTGATGAAATTTTAGATTATATCCATGCAGTGTTGTGGTTTTACTGACTGTTGTGTTTTGCTGTAGGATTTTATAAGTATCTATTAAAAGGAAAAAAATATTTTGATATTTCTGTGGAATTTTCATTAATACTACATTGAACAACTGCTATAAAAAAAATTGAATCATTTTTCTTACATATTTTATAACTTTTACAACTGCAACGAACAGTAATAAAAAATGTCTACCCATAATAAAAAAAAGACTGAAATTTGGTGCAATAGCCTTATTTGCATAAACAATAACCTTCAGAGACTAAATTTATGACAGCACTCTCAATTTCATGCCCACTGGTGGCTGTACAGTGTGAAAGTTGAACATGAGTTTTAACTACATTATTTTATCTAAAGTCTTTCTGCTTCAGTGATCAGAAAAGTTTGAGCTGTGTTGTTCCTTTTAATAACTGAAGACAACAGTGTGTGCCTTCCTCCTTTTACTTGTGATAAGCTAAAAAGAAAAAGCTTTAAACCTTTCAGATAAAAATAGAATTTCCTGTTAATTTCTGAATGTCTGCCAATTCAGATGGAATTTTTCTAGTTAGTTACAAAAATTTGTAAATATTATCCAAAAGCAACTGCCCAAGAAAGTGAAGAGCATATGTCAGTAACTGATCATGTCACTAACTGTCAGTAACTGATGCTTTCTTGTCTCTCTTAAAAAAAAAACAAAAAAAAAACATTATGGATTCCAATTAGAGTAATTCAGACCATTATTTTTAGAACAGCTTGCCTTTCCCTAAGTACTGGAAACTTAATTCCTTACTATGTCAAAATTATTCTTTCCTAGTACAGGGCAAATCCCACTTTCCAAATCCACTTCTTGGACAATTTGCAGATTTTATGTCTTGTTTATTTTTTATGATGCATATATACAAATTTCAGCTATATGTGCATGACCAGATTAATTAAATTATTGGCAATCTTATATGATTCTTCTTCTGCTGAAAGAGCTTGTGAGGAGAAAGCATGCCTCAAAGAATATTTATCTACACTATCAGTGTAATTGTATGAAACAAGAGATAAATCATATTTTATCAAATGCTGATAAACCATTATAAATTCTGTTGCTTCATTCAAATTTAACAAGTCTGACCTTTTGTAAGACATCATCTGTGCAGTATCTTATTCTTAATGAATTTGGAAAAATAAATTAGAGAAAGAGTGACTAATACATGATCTGTCACTATGATGTGAACATATGTGACCTAGAGTTGCAATAAGTGTGTTAAGGTCAGGTAGGAACTTTCGTTTCAGCACAACTGCTAAGAAATCTTACATACATATCAAGTACACAATTTCTTGCTTTTTTCTGTGATTAAGATAATATTAAAATGAGAAAATATTAAAGAGTGATTAAATATTTGTCTGAGTTGTAGTCTTCCTGTAAAACAGGATAGGATGGAGTTGCTGGTGGGACAGGAGGGAAGACTAGGAGTGAGTGAGCTGAAATGTTGATGAATGTAGCCTTGGAGTTTTGTTGATTCTCGTAGACTGTGTTCAAAATTATATGATGTGTTGACATTTTAAAAATGTTGAATTCAAGGAGTTATCATCTAGACTACACCATTTCATTCACTTTTTCAGTTATGAGAATGAACCAAACCAATAGTGTTAACTCAGTCCTCCTTCTATAACCTTTTAGTAAGCAGAATGAAGGAAATCTTGCCAAGAATATTCACTTTTCCACTTAGCTGTAGAATGTTTTTTCTTTCATGAGTTTTGGTATCTTATGGACAATCTCATCACCAAAAGCAAATATGACAAAGACAATGGTACTCATATGCATCAGAATTCAGTTTTATTATATCAAATAGCACCATTTTTTTGGTGTATATTTTTCAGTACAGGCTTTTTTCTTTCTCTTTTTTTTTTTTTTTCTTTTCCCTCCAAATGGCAGCTGCAATAAGAACTCAAAAAATTTGTAGATGATGTATCGTGCGTGACAGGCCTTATATAATAACTTGTCCTTCATGGCAGGAAGGAATTTCATAACTGCCAGAACTTATTACAATTTTCACAGTTCATAGAGCTTATAGTTGGAGGGAGCTTCTGGGTCATTTAGTGCAAGACTGAGCCTATGTATTAAATTTCCTTACATAAGATCTACCATCTCTTTGACCACATCTGATGGAGCTTTAGTGACTTCCTTGTTGGTGACTGCATTAACCCACTGATACCGAACTTGAATAATTTCCTCTGCCATGTTAATATTTTTTGGCATGATTCCAAATATAACCTTCCAACTTCCTGAGTACACACACAGACACACTCACACCACTTGTTTGGGTTTTTTAAAAATTAACGCTTATGGTAAAATTGATGAGCACCAATCTAAGTTTCCTAAGTTAGAAACATTAAGCTTAGCTGAACATAGTAAATGGGATTGTAGAGCCATTTGATACTGTAGCTTCTCAAAACTAAATATGTAGTTTATTAGTTTCATTAGCAGTATTTGTAAAGAAAATATTCATTGTCAACAAGCCCAAATTTCATGAAGTTCTACTAAAACAGGCATAAGACAAAAGAGTCCAGAAAGTCTTTCCTAGTAAACTGGAAATCACAGTGAAAATTACTTCTACCTTGGAGAACTGGTACTCAGAAAAGCTCTAAGAATTTTGTTCTGAAGGACCTTCATTTCATGATAGATGAGAAACAGCCTGGATGCCTGACAACACCTCAGGATTTTTGAGATTTAAAATCCATTTTGTCAAGACTTTGTAAGGCAAACAGCTGTTAAATAGAGCATTTCACCACCTTATTTTCTTGGTGCTTCACTTTGATATTTTTTCCTACCAACTTTTTTCAAGCTTTTTCTACAGTCAGTTAGTGTACCATGTTAACCTCTCTTCATTTTTGCATTCTTTCTGACTCATCTGCGTCTTTTTATAGAATAGTTTGATGTGAGTATATTACAGGGTTAATGCTGCACAAAAAAATATTGCATCTCTTGTTTTACTAAGTTTAAGACTGAAGTGTTTTTATTGCAAGTTTTGAATCTCCTGCAGACTGCCAAGGAAGGATCCATACTTCCTCAGTCAGATCTGTTTTCTGTCTTTTATCAGTTCAATGTAGCAGTAATTATTTTGTCAAGCTATTGATGGCTTTATCACTTTTCATATGGAGAATTCTGAGCTGCTGACTTCTTTCTTTCCGCTTTATGTATTTGTTTATTTATAACAGAATTTTCTGCTGTATCAATTGCCACATATTTCAACATTTTCCAATTTACTTCTCTTTAATGTAAAACACACTAAAACCTTGAGACAAGGCAACAGATCCCTCCTGCTGAAGAGGGATCCCTGCAATTTTTCTCACTTCATGGAACATATTTTCAAAAAAGAAAGTACAAGAAATTTTCAGTGTTACTGGAGATTCTTAAGAATATTATTTCTCAATGTAAAATTGTGTGTTGAAATGGAAAGTGCCATTCAGCTGGAAACTGATGAAGATTTTCTAAGTATAGTCTACCACCAGACAGGCAGGCACTTTTTTTCCTAATTTCTTACATAAGGGATTCCAATTGTACATCACCGTGCAGGAACCTAATCAGAAGATCAAATTTTGAGAAAGATGTTGTCTTATTTTTACCTGTTTAATACAGATAAAAATTGGTATATGCTACAGTTATGCTCCTGTGGCCCTCTGAAGGATAGGTGAGTCCTTTCCAAAGCATATTTAAGTATATTTCCAAACATGTTTAAAAACAAACCTAAAACTGTATAAACTGGAGGAACAGTTTTGCTGACATTGGAAAAAAGTCAGCCTGAGGCAGGTAGTCAACACAGACAATTTTAACCTGAGAAGCTGACCAAGATGTTTAAACCAAAATGTTTTAATGGAAAGCATTAGACAGCCTTTATTACATCAGACTGTGCTTCCAATGAACATGAACTAATCCACTGGTCAGTGCTGGCTATGCTTTGACATCTTTTAGTGTAAGTATTTGCTCTTCCAGAATCTTCTTAAAGATCCATCAATAGATCAATAACAAAATGCCACTGTAAGTGAAATATTTTAAACATGATTCCAAAGTAGATGATAACTCTTTAGAAATGCTGCTGTAAGAAGTTATATGAGAAAATTATTTGTTAACATAAGGAAAAGCAAATGGCTCTGATTGATTTTTAACATTTCTGTCAGAAGAGCTGTTTTAATTCGTGTACTCTATTAAACAAAGTGAAATACAGCTGGGTTCATGTATTGAGACAGCACTAGGAAAGTGTGCACGGTGTAAGCACGAAGGATCAAGAATGAAGACTAGATTATCTCACTGCCAAGATAATATATTAGTGATCAAAGTTAACATTGACAGCTATGGGAAAGAGATAATACACTTAGACATCTTATGGTGAAAGATGCAATCCTCTGTCTCCCTAACCTGCCAATTTCTGCTGAAGGGCATTTAATGGCTTTTCCCCTGTTGCTATACTCGCTGGTGAAAAAGGAATTCCAAACACAGGTTATGTGATCTTTCCTTCACTCCCACTCCGTAGTCCCCTCCTTTCCCTGCCCCTTCCCACTCCCTCCCAGAACTGTAAAAGAAAGCTTCATTCAGTCTTCTTATTCATACTACATTTGTTTGAAAATCAGACAAACTACTAAACTACTATCACACAGGATTTCTTTGGTTAGGCTTGCTATATATTGAATTTGAAAGTAGGACATTAGACTGAAGAAAAATTAAACACATGAATACAGATTAGTCTCCCTGACATACCTTTCTGCAGTATCAGAGTACAAAGTGATAACAGCACATAGTTGCAATTGTAATTGCCACTCAGTTTCCTCAGAAAAAGTTGTATGACACACATGTCATATGTATATTATGCATATGTATATCTGTTTCAAAACATAAAAATGTTATCACAGCTTATACCATTTTTACAACAAAACAAAAAAAAATAATTACTGAAGTAGCCTTTTCCCTCTTGGTGAAATGCATTTTGCCTCATTGTGAAAAGAATTTAAATATTACCTATTCAAGTGCTTATTTTGGGGACATTTTTAGGCCTGTCTTATTTAAGATGTAATCATGAAAATTCAGTCATAAAAATGTATGTGTCTATTTATGTCTGTAAATGTAAATTGTAGTTCAAGTAAATAAATTACTTATTTTGGGTTTTATTTTGACCGTACACATGTGAACTTCAAGTAACAAGTGAAGTTCTCCAGGACAAGATTGATAACATACTACACAGTGTAAGGACTTCTTTGTTGATGAAAATGTAGTTAAGGGCATATTTCCTGTAAAGAGGAGAATGAAGTGTGGAAGGTTAATATGAAAAGGTAAGTACCATATGAATCAACGGAAATGAAGTCTCCTACTTAAACAGTACTCAGAAAAGGTTCAAGAAAGTAGAGATGAAGTGGGAGACCAAAGAGCAAATTTACTGTAATTCAGAGTAGAGCTTCAGACCAAGTCTTTGTTTCCTTGGGCAAGTTACCTCTCCCCTGGATTGTTGAATATCCTCAGAGAGAAATTCTTTCACCTTTGCTATCAAGTGAAACACATTTGAGGATCCTGAGCAAGAGACAGAGGTCTAGTAGATTTTTAGCTCAATTGTGATGGCAATTTAGGAAAAGAAATCACTATAGCCATAGATTCTGATCAAATTTATCATCGTATTTTCCACAGAAAAGTGCAACTCTGAGAGTACTTAATAGACGAATTCTTGCCAGAATAGCTTGTGTCTGATGGATAGGATGCTCTTGGGAGATAATGCTCTAAATAAGTTATCAGTTAGAAGATGTCAAACACCAGTTGTATTTCATATATCTGTGTATTGAAAGAACAATATTGCAGCTGAAGCTGCAGTCAAAATCAGATAACCTTTGTGTGCTGGTTTGAAGGTAAACCAGCAGAAGAAATGGACCCACTACCAGAGAGATTATGAGTCAGAGTTACAAT
>JAWWEE010000085.1:3696733-3717678 GCA_035221455.1 Xenops minutus
TGCTAACTGCTTCCTGGGCAGCTGCTGCGAATGGTCCATTGTTCTTGGGGAATGAATAGAGGGGGTAGAATACATAGTTTTATCACTCCCACCCAGTGATAAATGGTCCCTCCTGCTGAACAAGGACATTATATTTGACTTAGCAATTCTCCGCCTTTCTAACTCCATTCTTTACAGTGTTTAATACATTTTAGTGATTGCATCTTGCTAATAGCATGCAATAGTGAAAATTACAAGCCTAAATCTTTCTGTGATGACAAAACCCCTCAAATATATCAGGATTTTCTGCCACAAAAATAAAATTTAGCAATTTTTCCTCATCATGCTTTACAAAAGCTCCTATTAGGCCTGATTCCATTTACATTTTGTAGTATTTAGAAAACAAATCAACCAACCAAATAATCCCCCACAAACCACTAAAACCTGGTCAGGCTTGCTCTTTGAAGAAAGTTTCTGAAAGTAAATTATCTGGAGCATTTCTGTATATTTACAATGATGCTCTTAAATGTTTTTATTTAATTCTATTTATATTCTACACTTACCTGAAATGATATTTTTATCTGTTTTTTCTTTCATTTGGTACAAGTACTATATTGCTCTAACTGCTTGGGATCAGCAAACTATGCCTACACATTTTTAGAAAAAATACGCTAAAATTGTATTTATTGCACAACAGGCAATAAATTTTATCTGATAATAACACACTGGAAACAAGCAAGAAAGATTTTGTATTTCTTCTATGTGTATATATGAACAGATGCACACCTACGTGTGCTCGTACCATGCAGTTTCAAAGAGTTTATGCCAATTAATGAGCAATCTGTCGACTTGGAAAGACAATATCAACTACACTTGCACTTTCAGATTTTTCACTGTAGTTCTACCAATATAAGCATATGATTTAACCATACTCTTAGTGTAGACAGGGCCATAATATAAAAGCAGTTAACTAACTTAATTTGCATATTAGTGCTGATGACACTCAAATCTCTTAAGCAGATGATAAACCTGCATTTTATCATATGCACAGGGTACTGCTGAATAAAGCAATGCATTTGCTTATATTATTTGGTTGTTAGGACTAAACCAAATGAGAGTGCTTTAATTCTTACTTTTTTTTGTCCAAGTGAAGTGATCAGCTTTCTAAAAGCTCAGAATTATAATACACTTGCTAATGGGTATTACTTGTTTCATAGTGGATTGGGGTTTTTTTACATTTGGTACAGGTGAAAGTAATGTTTCTTTAAAAAAAAAATCAAGTCTTTTTTTCTTAAAAAATCCCTCAGAAATGAGAAAATGTGTTTGATTTTCATTACCACCATAAAGAGAATTTTTTAAAGGGTCATGTGAAAATAATAATTTGTGGTCTATGTTTCTTCTGACTTTTTTGCCCACCCAAACCATCTTTAGATAATGTTATAATGAAAATAGCAGCATTTACTTGCAATTAACCTCAGCTGATTGTTTTTCATGTGACTGACATTCCTGATATTATTGATGCTTTAGAATCGTTGTAATGCAAGGAATAGTTGAGATACCTTGATAAGAAATATAAAGTTTGAATGTGTAACTAATAAGCTTAAAGGATGCATGGGATTCAGGTGATATCCTGGTGTCTACTTTCCTCTCCATTTGATTAAAAAAGTAAAGAAAATAAAAAAAAAATAGAAATGTTAATAACTATCTATCTGGTACTGCATGCTGTATTCTACACCTAGAAAAAAGAACCTGACATCTGAAGCAATGGATGTCAGTGACACAGCTTTAAAAATGTTAAATTTGGGCTAGAAAACCCAGAGAACCTAAAGCAGTGTTACTCAGTCTATGGCCAGTTAGCCAGTCACAGGCCAGCCAACATCAAGAGGTGCTCACTACTAAGAGACTGCAAGACCTCTTAAGAACCAGATGTCTTCCTTCATCTTTCAAAGGCTGCCAAATGCTAGTCAAAAATATACGAGCAGGAGAAAATCCAAAATCCACTAAACTCTGACCTTGCAAATTTTTATGATATTTTTGCCTTATAAAAGACTCACTGACATTATGGATCACACTTAGACTTTTTTCACTTGAATTTATATTAGGTCATATTTATAAATTAATACTGGACTAAACAAATTAATTGAATGGTATAATGCCTAATTTTTTTTATTTTTCTATAATATTTGATATGGAGTCATACAAAGAAAAATGAAATTAAATTGCTTTGAAAACACTCAGACTGGACAAGCTACAGTCTATGACAAGACAATTTCAGGTCAGAGACAGGCACAGTGATTTCTCTGTTCTTTCATGTTTTAGAGACAATACTGATGTTTCAGCACTCTGGGCTATAAGTGGGTATAAAACTAACTGAGTATGCACGCCTTTGCTTATAAATGGATGAAATATTTTCAATGAAAATTTGCAATCAGGACATTCAGTTCATGATCAAAATCAGACAAGGACAGAGTGGAAGGACTTCCATTATGTGTCTGACTGAAATAGGGGATGCAGTGGTTTCAGAAGACCAAAGGAGGTCAAGAACACTCCCACACAATGCCTTTGTGTTTGATGTACAAGTGCATATTCGCTGCAGCTGCAAGGTTCAGTTAATTATCCCTGGATGCCAATTTCAAACTATGGTCTGTAAACTTGTAAGAGCTCTATATTCGTATATGCCTTTTAGAAGAGATAGTATGGAAAAGACCTTTGTGATAACCTAAGTGGAGTAAAACATTTGAATCCCATCAGAATTATAACAACTAAAAATATTATTTTTATCTGATCACCAGATGACACAGGGTTGTATATACCTTCTCCATTCATTTTTTAAATTAATTATACAGTGAAGTGACTCATTCGCCCACATGCTTATCATTGCCATTTAAGAAAAGCACCAATTCCATATATCTTAAGGAAGTTATATTATGTATATTCTTGTAAAGAACCTCGTCTGTCAGAGAAATGATTCAGGATAAGCTGGATGTCAAGCTTGTAAGGTATTATTACATGCTAAATACTCTAGGAAGCCATAGTACAAAATGAAGGCTAACTTTGTCCATTAATCATTTATTCACATATTCATGTGCGAATGTGCTAACTGAGCCTTTAAGTCACAGCTTCAGGCAGCTCAGTCCAAGAACTGATCCCTAGGCACAAACCTGAAGTTGTTATGCTTTTATTAGTGCCTAAAGACAGGGATCTGTACACTGGGATGTTAAAAAAATACAGTCTGCATGCTCTTAAGAATTACTTAATTTTCTTAGAAAATATTCCCTACATTGTTACATTAATGATCTGAGCTTGAGGGTCACATGAATAAGTGAGCACATTTAACACCCATCTCTAAATTACTTTTTACATTTCACAGCATAATAAATTTCCTTTCTGTGTTTTTTTTTTTTTTGTTGTGAACAAATGGCATTGACTTTGGCGTTTCATCATCTATCTTGTTTTTCTGTGAAGGTAAGAAATAACCACAGCTGAGTGTTTTACATCTACATGAGTGCCAGCTACTTGTGACTGACATTTGAAGGCTGTAACTCTGAATTTCTCAGTACTTGATAACCAACAAACCAACCAGAAAAAGTTTATGTGAATGTAAAGCAGTTCCTATATGATTGCAAGGTTTTGCAAGTGAACCAAGAACAATTTTGAGCTGCTAAGCAGATCTGAATTCCTCAGCAAAGTACATTGTACCTTTGCTTTGCATCCTCCTTATCCGTTCTTCCATCCTTTCCCCTTGCATGTGAAAGAGATAGAAATGAGAACTGCAATAGACTGATGTGGTCTCCAGTCACCTCTGTGATCTGTATGATACACTGTGCTATCTAGAAGTGGTCTGGAAACATTTTGAACCTGAATGCAGACATCAAAGTTCAGACATCAATCGTGTGCTTCCAAAGCTAATTATGATTACAGGTTTCTCATTATAAACTTCTATATGACAAATCTCCTCCAGAAGCTGAATATCAAGGAAAAGTAAAAATTGGGTTTAAACATTATGAACAGTATTAATTTGTGAGCAGCAAAAATCAAACTAGAAGGGCTTGGAAGCTCACTGACTGGTAGACTAATGTGGTATCCATACTAATCAGGAAATAAAACCCAAACATACCGACCTAACCTACCCCAATCCACATCTGATGAACATATATCCCTGGTGTTGGTCTTGGTATGTGCATTTGAGCTAAAAAGGAGAACTTTTTTTAAAAAAAGACTTCTTGCAAGACCATGAAGAATCATGTGAAACATCTGCAATATCTACACTAATTCATATATTTTTAGCAACATTAATTACCAGATATTTTTGCTAATTTTGCATTAGAAAATTTTGCAATTATAAGGAAAAATTATAAAGCTGGACATTATATATTGGAAGATACCAACATTTGACCTACACCAAAATATAATTTTTTATAATTATTTCTTATGTATTTTATCATCTCTTGAAAATTTCCCTTCATAGTCATTCATATAGGAAAATTGGAAGCCTGGTCAAGTAAGTTAGTAGGAATGATACATGTAATGTTAGAAGGGTGGCAATACAGGTGAAACATTTAAGTCATTGCTATTCTTTGATGAGATCGCTCTAGATTAACCAGCCTTGAGTAACTAAACAATGAATTACATGTCTGTTCTCTGACTTTTGTTGTTGCTTAGAGGTTGTTTGTGCTTGAGCCTCGACTTCACGTACCAACCTGAACAGCTACAGTTTCTCCATGTTGGAGGCCTTTCTGACTTCCCCTTCAAGTGTCCTCATTCCCAGCCTTATCTGCTAGATAGAGAGCCATGATATTTATAGTAATAACTACCTTTTTTTAACTTTGTATTTCTCACTGACATCATCTATTTCTGTATTGAACTTCTAGCATAAAGACCATCACAGAGCACTTCAAAAGCACTAGCAACAGTAGTGAGGTCCTCTAACATTTGAAAAGCTACCTAAATCTCTTATGAAAACTTTTAAAGCCATACCAAAGTTTCTGTCTTTCTCTTTGGTGGATATTTATAGCATCCTACAAAGTGAAAGTCTGTAACAGCTGAAGTCTTTGTCATCCTCAGTGCTTTTCAAAACTGAAATTATAGTAGAAAACTTCCCCTCTGCCCCCATGAATTAGTAGTTTATGTTGTTTAGCAATACCATCCTTAATGATCACACTCTAAAGAATATATTTGGAGAACAGAATCATCCAAATTTCAGACTATTTTTGTATTCTCTGTTGTACTTACAAACATGAATTTTCATCATAACAATGCTCAAAAAAAGTAATCTGAAGAAATAATAGATTGACAGATGTAGATGGATAACATGTGAATGTGGAATGAGTAGTCAAAAAGTCAGGAAAATATAGCAGAAGTCTGAAATAATATAGGAAGATAAATTTAGTGTGGGGGCTTTCATTAAGTCCAAGGTAGAAAGTGGGTAGACAGGCTAGGTTGCCTCATTGATGAATGTCAGAACTGACATGGATCTTCATATTTAGGATTTTTGTGTAGATAATGTTGATTAAACATCAAGAAGTGAACGTAAGCTAGGTGAGGGAATAGAGGTTACATTAATGGCTGTTTTTCAAATACTTAACGGACTTGCTAAGAAGTCATGGGGTTTTTAGCATTCAGGCTGTCTATTTAAGTTTGATAAGGCCTCTTACTAAACTTCTCTTTGCACGTGTAAGTTAGACTTCTGTGTAAGTGCACAAAACAGATGAAAATAAGATAACTTAAGATAACATCAGAAACACTGATTTCTGTGGAAGAGTTCATACACCAAAGGCTAGTGTAAAATTGAAATAATAGTACAGTTTGACTAAGGTAAATAAAAATTAATAAAGCAAATTTTCTTTTCTGTCTCCAGTTCAGATTTAAATTAAAAATTGTGATGTGTTCGATGCACTGCATATTTACAATAAGGGAAAAATTGATAAATAGGAAGAGAATTTTACAGAAGTTAACCAGATGAATTTTATAAATTATGTAAGAATATAATTTATTTTATTAAGTCATCCTGTCTAAACCTTAATACTTGACTTAGATTAATTGTAAAGGGTTTCTATGTTTATCTGCATTAATTTATCAACTTAAGTAATCTATATCCTTATCATATGAAACATAATTATCTATAGCTCTTTCTGCATTAGTGGTGATTTGAGACGCAACAGCAAGGGCTTTTGGCTTCTGCAAGACTGATGTCAAGAAGAAACAAAAAAGGTATTTGTGCTAGAATTCAGTTAGTTAGGAGCTGTGCTATGAATAAAGGAAAAAAAAAAAACTAGCCTGTTTCAGCAGTAAAAAACTGAAAAATACAGTGATGAGGTGAAATCACACTGGTCTAAAATAAAGGATTCAGGTGAGAAAGCTCTGTATCTTATTACTAATTATCAAGTAACAGGATTTTGAATATATATTCTGAAAAAACAATAAACCATGGTTTATCTGCTGTCAAAAGTCCCTTACTTCAGTTGGCTCATGCTTATTATATTCTGTTTCTGAACACCTCCTGTGAATTGGGTTTTTTTTTTGTATAAAAGTTAAGGAAATGCCTTTGTTTGCACAAGTACATCCAATCAGCAATGAGAACAGCATAGGACTTATCAGCTCAGCACATGACCTCAACTCTTTTGGAGAAGGAGCATAGAAGTATTTTGGACTCTGGATGCATGCAATCATTTTTCTAATATATGAATCCAGCATATATGTTAGAATTATGTCACAATTCATGAATGTTTTGTGAATATGGGATAAAAGTGGCTATTAATCTGTACATTCTTTTCTATGATTATGTCAGACATGTCTAATATTTACACATACAAAACCAGCTACACATTTTTGTATATCAGTGGAATAAACTAGCTCCTGAATGTAGCTGAAAACTGCAGAGTAATTATGAAATTTACTACTGCTACCTATTGTCAGGTAGCAGAAACATGTATTTTACACAAAAAAATAATAATAATAAAAAAAAAATAAAAGCTTACATTGAAGCTGTTGGTTACATAAATGCCTTCAACTGGTTTTTGATAATTGTTCTAATACTATCTGAGGTTAAGAATATAGCTGTCAGCTGGGGTATGCAAGACAGAAGAGAAAACACTCCTTTTTTATCTGAGTTCTTCCTCACAAGTATTAAATGACAGAATCACAAAATATACTGGGTTGGAAGGGATCCACAAGGGTCTTTGAGTCCAGCTCCTGACTGTGCACAGGACTGTCCCCAAGAGTCACATCAAGTACCTGAGAGTATCATCCAAATGCTTTCTGAAGTCTATTAGACTTGGTGCTGTGGCCACTTCTCTGTGAAACCTATCCAACGCTCAGTCACCCTCTGGATGAAAAACTTTTTTCCAATATCCAAAGTAAACCTCCCCAGACACAATTTCAGGCCATTCCCTTGCCTTCTGTCACTGGTCACTACAGAGAGATCAGTGTCTGTCCCTCCTCTTCCCCTCATGAGTAAGTTGTAACTGCGGTGAGGTCTCCCCTCAGTCTCCTCTTCTCCAGGCTGAACACACCAAGTTACCTCAGCTGCTGTTCAATATGACTTCCCCTCCAGACCCTTCACCATCTTTGTTGTCCTCCATTGGACACTTTCTAATGGCTTAATATCTTTCCTATATTGTGCCACACAAAACTGCACACAATATCCAAAATGAGGCTATTCCAGTGCAGAGCAGACTGGGACAATCTCCTCCCTCAGCTGGCTGATAATGCTTTGTCTGATGCCTCCCAGGACACGGTTGGCCCTCCTGGCTGTCAGGGCACTGCTGACTCATATTCATTTTGCCATCAACCAGGACTGCCCAGTCCCTTTCCACAGCACTGGTTTCCAGCATCCCACTGGATACTTTAACCCAGTGCTCTACTATGCACTGGTGCCACCTCACCTTAAATATTGTGTGCGGTTTGGGGCACTGCAATATAAAGAATACAGTGAGGTATTAGAGTGTCCAAAGGAGGAACATGAAAATGGTGGATGGTCTTGAGGGGGAGCCACATGAGGAGTGACTGAGGGCACTTGGTCTATTCAGTCTGAAGAAGACGAGACTAGGGAGGGAATCTCATTGCAGTTACAACTTTCTTATGTGTGGAAAAAGACGGGCTGGCAAGTTCTAACTGAAGAGATGTATATTCCTACGATTGGGTACAAGGAAACTATTTTATTCTCAAGGCCCTTGCTATGTCTGTGTGGAGAAAAGGTGCAAGATATAAAAGGTCCTTCAGAAAAGAATTAGGTGGTTTTGTGTAACAAGGTGTAACTAGCTAAAAGTTATTGCTCCTGAACCACCACTCATTAGCTTTTACATTGTTTGTCAGCTTGAGAAACTCTTTTCTATCACCCTGTATTTTTGGTTCAATGAACAAAACGGAAGGGCCTGGAAATTAATATAATGCTGGTGATTTTTTTTTTTTTTAATTATTATTATGCTGAAAGAAATTGTTAATATGCCTAGAAACTTATACTCAGTTAAGCTTTCCTGGGTGCAGAAACCCTTGGATTTTTTACTTGTTTGGCTGTGTTGTTGTTTAATATTACTTTTTGATTTTCTAATTCAGTAGGGTGCTAGCTGAAAGGAAGCCAGTTATTAACACTAAATCATTCTTTTATTTCTAAATCATTTCTTTTATTTAAAGCTGGATAAAACCCTCAGTTCATTGTACCAACCAGGCACTCTAGTAACCTACCAAGTGCAGTAGCAGTTGTACAATAGCAAAATAGTATCTATGGATTGATTATATTTCACATTCTTAGGACCAGATTGCCACCTGATATAAAACATAGTTACATTAAATGTGGATTCATATGCAGGATAGAATGGGAATTACTTTGGGATACTTAGTATACTAAAACACTGCAATTCAGAATGGAGTTCAAACTGACTGTGTAGGGGCTGCTAAATGAACATTAGCTAGTTAGTTAGTTACTTAGTTAGTTATTCTGCTGATAGAATTCTATGTTGGAACTGCTTACCCTTCATGACAATGCATTATGTTAGTTAGTATCAATTAAACATTCAACTAAGTAATGTAGATGACGACACATGCATCCTTTAGTAGAAATGTGTTTGAGATGAGATAGTTTAAAATTCACAATAAGTTCAAATAGTTCTGAAAGTTTCATTACCGTATTCTTTACTATATTTTGTCCAGTTCAACTTTTTTTTTCAAGCATACATGCTTCTGCATAACGACGAATTAGACTTTGTTTGACAAAATACAGTTGAAGGAGAAAAGGCTGTTCATGGCTATGTCCTGAAGAGAGGATGTTTGCTTTATGCTCATTTCCTTCCTTGTAGATGATGAGAATATGAATGTGCAGACAAAGAACAGATAATTGGTGTCCTACCTGGGGAAAGAAGAAATGACTGAGCAGTAGACAATGTATGATTCCTCTCTCTTTTGAAATAGCTCACCTGAAGAAGCTCAAAATTTAAAATTTTAATGTGAGAATATCAAAAATTCCTTCACATTTTTTCAAAATTCTTTCCAGCTAACTTCTGCTACTCTTAATAGAGCTACCATTGGAGCTACCTTTTTTTTTTTTTTTTTAAGAGTTGGGAATAGAATAAAAATATGCTTCCTGCTTTAATTCAACTCAACCATTTTCTCATTTTGTTTTGTTGATTAGTTGCAAAAAGCCAACGTTGTGCTTTGAATGCACAATGCTTATGTCAAAAAAGTCAACTAGAATGCATAAGGTCCTATTCTACTTAAGTATGGTATGATCTGAGTGGAGCAGAACTTTTTTTATTTATTTATTTTTTTTAATTTTTTAACAGGGTTTTCCCTATACTCTTAAAGATAATTCATTAATGTACGTGTTTGTTCAACTCTGCTCTGTTTTTGGCTAATACAGCTCATGCTTGCCAAGGCCTGATGTATGCTGAGAGCGACACTATTACATTAAAGCAAGAGAAAAATAAATGCAAGACAGGTGTCCATAAAGAGCTAGAAGACCACTATATAGTCATTATCACCTGCAGATTGTTGTGTCCTGCAGACAGCATCTTTGCATACTGGTTCTCTGACAGTTTATCAGAATCTGCTAATTGTAGAAATAGTGAAACCAAGATTACTTGCTCGAGTCTATAAGAAGTCAACTAAAAAGCTTTTGAAGTAGGTCCAACAGCAGCTGGAGTGGACTTCTACATCATAACTTGAGGAAGAAGGATGAGCAATCCATACTAAACTCTGTAACCAGGTGCACAAGTCAAGATTCATGGATTGCATGTGATGAAACCTCATGACTTAAGTGGTGAATGGTAAACTCCTGTGATAGAAAAGGTTCTGAAAAGAGCTCGTTTCTTGTGTTTATTTTTTAATGAGCTCATAAAATTAGTTTAATTTATGGATTACGTTGTCTTGTAAATTTTGTTATGGACTGTGACAATGAATAAAAAGGGAATGAAATTAAGCAGATAGGTGATCCCCTTAAATCTGCTCTTGTATCTTTAGTTCCTCCACCTGAAAGACTTAAGTTTAATTAATGTTTTAATCTAGCACTTTAGTCTTCAGGTGTTTTTCTATCTTAAAAAGTTTCAGGGATCTCCACTCAAATTACAGTGCTTTGCCCTACAGTCACCTACTCCAGTGCTGTCACTAAGTGTGGAGGTTTGCGTTGGCTCCCTGCCAAACCCAACTGCCAGCCACACAGATCTCCACCCCCCTTCTCCCAAGAGAGAAGGAAAAAAAGTAGTCAAAGACAATTGTATTAAGGTTATATATATATATATATTCACATATATTGCAATTATATGCAATCAAACACTATGACTCTAGAGAATAAGAACCCCAAACAACTCCAAAAGGGAAAAGGGGGGAAAGGGAAATGGGACAAAAATGGGTAAAACCAAACAAAATAGGTACACACACTTCTATACACAGGGAAAAGCTCCAGAAGTAACTAATACAATAAATTTTCACCCAAAACTCCCCTTAAGAGAATCAAGTCCTTCCCTTCCATGCAGCTGGGACAACAGCTTCTCAGATAGGCCTCAGCTCAGAGAGATAAGAGCTAAGCTGACACAGAGACTTGATATCCTCCAAGCACACAACAGGAAGACAGAGAGAGAGGAAACCTTCCCTTGTCTTTATATACCCCTGATTAAGTGAAGGAAATGGTGTGGAATACTTCCTTAGTTATAACTGGTTACCAGGGATGGCCTAGACCAAAACCAAGGAAACTAAACCACCACACTAAGTGACTTGCATTGGCTTAAAAGCTGCAGAAGGAGGGTTATAGCAATGGCTGATCAGATCCCTGGATGTAGAGTGTTTTTAACCTAGGATGGTGGGAACTGTAAAGCTGAGTCTTTTAAAAAGTGTCCTGTCTATAGATGCTTCTGATGGGTGGAAAACCTGAATAAAGTGTCCATATTTATCTGAGTTACTGGTTTGATGGGTGAAAGGAAAGATAGACAGAAACAGAGGGGTGGTTTTAGCCCAGGTTAAACACCTCTTGTCCAGCAAAAGTGCTTCAAGGTCTTTCTTCCTCCCCTTTTCCCCTTCCAGAGGGAAGAAAAAAAAAACAGCTAGGAATTTACAACTAGAGATAACAACCAGAAGAGAAGCTTTGATTAATACCACAAGCAAAGCAGAACTTAGAATAATGCTTAAATTGATTACTAACAAACTACAAGCTAAAAATAAGAAATGAAAGCAAGTTAGAAACATCTTTCCACCACCACCCCGCAGTGTGTCCATGCTCCCCTCCTTCCCCCAAATGTGCCGGGGAGAGGAAATGGAAGGTTTGCAATCAGTTGTTGTTGTGTCAGCCATTTGCAGATGTAAGTCCAAGACTTAAGCAGCAGTTCTTCCAAACGTGCTGTCTCGGAGTTCTTTCCTGTGGGCTGCAAAGGGGACAGCTTACTTCACCACAGTCATCACCATGGTCACAGGGGAATTGCAACTCTGAGTCCTTCACCTGCATTTTATGGGGTCCCCCTCATGAGAGAGATCCTCTCCTCTCTTGTGGATCATTGCATGGGGTGCAGTCTCTTAGGAAAAGCTGGCTGTATCTGCTTAACATGGGTTTCTCCCTCCATGGCTCTCAGCCAAAAATCTTTGAAGGACTCTGCCCCACCTTGAGGCCTACTGCTTAGTGTGGACTTTGCCCTCCATGGGTCTTGGCCACAGATCTTTTGCAGGACTCTGCTCCATCTTGGGGCTTCCCACAAGGCAACAGCCTTTTTCATGCATTCCCCTGCTCTTGCAGGGGGGTCTTTGCACCCCAATGGATCCCATGGGCTTTGAGGGGACAGCTCATAATCACCATGGTCATCACCAAGATAATCAGGACTTCTAGTCCTTTCCTTGCTCTGTCGGGTCCCTCCCCCTCCTTCTGCTCTTCTCACTCCTGCACTGACCTTGATGTTGTTCATTCATGGCTACCAATTTCCAACTGCACAACAACTTCTTAAATATGCTTTCATACAGGGGTGTAACTTAATGATTAATAAGCAGGAAGTTTTCCTCGGATCTGACTCTAATTGGCTCTGCTCTATAGGTTATGGGAAAACTTCCAGCAGCTTCTAACAGAAGCTACTCTTCCTCTTATCAAAAGAACCTAATCAGAGAAACCCACAACAAACAACTATGTTTATAAACAAGAAAACCAACAGTGAATATTCTATGAAGAAAAAAATTACCTGCTCATGAGCATTAGGTCTCATTTGATTTTTAAAAGCTGTGTAATCCTTAGTAGGGAAGTACTACTATGCTTGAGACAGGTCAGGAAACAAATTGTAGAGATTGATTATAAGAAAAGCAAACTTCCATAAAACATATTCTGTTTTCCTAACTGAAGTCCCTTATTTCCTCTGAAGGGTTTTGTCAGGTTATTATTTAAATATTAAGCAGCTATAATAATTGGAATAGAAAAATCAGAATGCTAAAATCATTTGACTGCTTCTGTGAGAAACTTGAAAGGTAGGTTGACAATTGTTAAACAGTTGACTTTAGGAAGAACAAAAACATATTTTAGGGCTAGATGAGTCTGTTTCTTTGCATGCGAAAGAGCAAAAATTTTGTCTTAGGCTCATCTGTACTTAGCTGGGACAGCTGAATTGCAAAAGTTACAGCCTTAAGCTGTTTCTATCACTTTTCCTTTTTTCCCCCAACATTTCTAGAAAGCTCAGTGTCTAAGGAATGAACCATATTGGGTGACCACTTTATTCAATAAGGCAAAGAATGTGAGTCACCTAAACAGCAAAACCTTATGGTTAAGATGCACTTATACATTTGATACATAAATGCTGCCTGTCTTGGCCCTATGAAAGTGTGCAACCTTTGAGAACTTTAACAACCTTGGGGGTTATATGTTCCTCTCCCCATACTATATGCTTATGTACACTATAAATAGGCTACTAATTTTTTTTGCAATACTGAGGTTCTCCAGCTTCTCAATATACATGGTAGGATTTTACTTGTAATTTCAAGTGAAGACATATGCAATTAGGTACTTATGTACAGAATTACTTAAGTTGAACATTTGCTCAGAAAAATTATCAAGTGTTCTGTTCTGAATCTTTTACAAGCAGTGGGATGAAATTGTTGTTTTACAGATTTTAAGTTTATTTTTATGTAGCTTACTATAATATCAAGGCTAGTAATAGTCTAAATCAAAGTTTACCTAAGTATATTATATTACATCATCTGTTGAAACAGCTTAGTCTAAGAGGGAATTGTAACTTCTTCCATAAATGCTTTTGTATTAAGCTGAAATATCAAGTTAGGAGCTTATACATCCATGTTTCAGGAGCAAAACCCCATTCTATTAACCAAGAATACTCTACTGTTATTAATGTGGAATAATTTTAACTTATGTAGACATTTATTTTCAATTACAAATTGCAATATGTGAATAAAGTGGACATGAGTTCCCTCTGCTTGTAAACTGCCACTTTATTTATTGCCTGTTTTGTAGGATCCTACAAAACAGGCAATAAATGTCTACATAAGTTAAAATTATGTAATAATTAATTATGTAATAATTATGTAAAATTGAAAATAAATGCCAACAAAATCTTTTATGCTTGTTAAAAGGAATCTCATTATTGTAACTTAAAAATCAGTATAACAATGAATAATCTATTTCTTACATAAACTGTGTAAGTTCTAGATAAGATCATATAGGCCAAGATACTACTGGAGAAGCGACTTTTTTTCTCCCTGCCTTTCTCATTGGTGTTTTACATTGGAGTTAGCTGCTGCTGAGATAGTGGGCATACAAGTCAACTAAAATGTTGAGTTACTTTGTCAGGTCTGAAATGCCTCCAGCATATTGAGAGTACATGCAACACTGTAATGAAATTATATACACCAGTATATTGTAAAGCTTAGCCCTGTTTTGCTTTAAAATCTGTCAAAGTAATAATAAAAAAACAAATTTTCAGAGATAAATAATCTCTGAAGATATGTGCCTACAGCTTCATAGTTCATTTCTACGATGAAATGCAAAATTGTCCAGTTTTCTTGCTTCTCAATTCCAGTGTTATGGGAGACAAATTACTTAAACGTGTCAATTTATGGTTGTTCTAGGACAAAAACTATTCTTTACAATAGTGCTAAATGTTTGACAAACTCAATACATAATGAAATTTAGTGGCTAGGATCATGTTTTATACCTCTATTTTTTTTTTTTTTTCACATTTTCAAAACTGTGATCTGATTCTTAACCTATGTGGGTCAGCTACTATGTTAATTTTTCTTGCAAGGTCACAAAGAACAGTGGGCACTGTTTCATTTCATGCAGCACGCACTGTGTTTCTGAAATCTCCATTTCAAAGCACTTAAATACTGCAAACAACAGAAAACATTTTCAACTATTTCTGGAAATAGTTGATTTTTTTTAAAAGACAGAGCTATAACTTTATCTTTTGTATGGTGGATAGCATGGAAGTACTTCTCCATCTTCCTTATTTTCTTTCTTCCTTGCAATTATGATGAGGAAGAAAATTTTAAACACTATTCTTTGGCTTGAAAGCATTCAACACATTACCCAGCAGTATTATCCTTAAAAAGGTTGTGTCTAGATCTGTTTTGATTGAAGCATGCATAATCTTATAAAGGGCAAACAGCTCTTTCGACAGGGGATAAAAATTTTCAAGATGTTTCTGTTGATTTTTTTTCCCCCCGTTTAATAGTGTCTGTGCTGCTACTGGTTTGTGAATCCTTTATACACTTAATACTCAGCATGAAATTTTATATCACTTTATACTGAACAATTGAAGGTAAAGGTTATAAAACATACCTCAGGTCCCTGGAGACTGTAAACCCCAGACTTATGCCCTTGGCACCTTCATGAAAATTTACCAGTGACTGACACCAAGGTGTACAAGAAAATTTTAATTTTTATTGTTTTGATTTAAAAAAAGGTCTGTTTTTTTTCATTACCTCAGTTTGGAATTCTTCCTACGCAAAAACACTTAAAAAATCCCAAATGTCCTCAGTGGTTTTCTGAAACATAATTGATGAAATGATGATGACACTGTGCTGTTCTCAGTAGTCTATTTCCTCTCCATTTGCTGATGTCACACTGGGGTGTCAATTAAAGATGATATGTGCAAATCATTTAGGCTTATAATGAGATAAAAGAAAAGATTGCAAAACATGTGGTCATAGCTTCACAATCAAGGATGCAGGAAATGAAGATGATTTATGGAGGGAAATCAGAGCAGATAGAAATGGAATGCCTTAGTTCATTCATTAGAAGCAAAAGAGCAACCCCTCTATAAGTTGTACAGTACACTTTTATGCACATTACCTGACATATGAAAAATTGTTTCTCTGAAAAAAAGATTGAACTCATTCTGAATTGGAGACTATGATAGCTGTTCAAGATTCACTCCTGAGTTAGGTGAGGCCCTCACATAAAGAAAAAGGCAGAGGTAATACAATACCCACACTGCAAAACATACTGTCAAAGAGATCGTTTACCAAACAGAAATTCCCTTATCTCCTCATCAAATGCAGAAGAGAAATGTGGCTGAGAACTACCACTCAGTGGTCAGAAACTGGAGAAAATAAGTGGGATCAAGAAAAGGAGACATTTCTTTCTTTTACAAACTAAGAGGTCTTGGCTAAGTAAGACAGTCTATTTGATCTCTGTTTACTTTCAGGCAGGTAGACTGGCAGTCATGATCTATTCCTCACACCCCCTAATTCTTATCCTAGACAAAGATCTGTTCACAAGAAAGAAATTTGGCTCACATTTTCCTCGTTGGAGCCTTACCCCAGGTAGACACATAGAATGGTTTGGGTTGAAAGGGACAATTTAAGGTCATCTAGTTCAATATATTGCAACAAAAGGGATACCTTCCAATAGATAAGCTTGCTCAGAGCCCTCTCTGACCAGACCTTGAATATTTCCAGGGACAGAGCACCCACCTTCTCTCTGAGCAATCTGTTCTGGTGTCTCCCCACTCTCATTGCAAAATGCTTTCTTTCGGTTTAAAACCATTAACACTTGTCCTATTTCTTTAGGGCCTGCTTAAAACTCTATCCCCATCTTTCTTATACATATCCTCTAAGTACTGAAAGTTGTTATGGATTTCTCTCATTAGGTTTTTTCATAAGAGGAGAGTGCCTTCTGTTAGAACTTGCTAGAAGTTTTCCTCTATCCTATAAAGCAGAGCCAATGACAGTCAGCTCCGAGGAAAATTTCCTGCTTTTGAATCATTAGCTAACGCCCCTGAATGAGAAGAATGGAGGAGTTATTGCACAGCTGGAAGTTTGCAGCCATGGATTAACAATGCAGACATCAAGGTCAGTGCAGAAGGAAAAGAAGGGGGAGGGACCCGACAGATAAGGGAAAGGACTCAAAGCTATGATTTCCCTGACGACCGTGGTGATGACCATGGTGATTATGAGCTGTCCCCTCAAAGCCCATGGGATCCATTGGAGTGAAAAGACCCCCTTGCCAGAGCAGGGGGATGTATGAAGAAGGCTGTTACCTCATGAGAGGCCCAAAGATGGAATGGAGTCCCTCAAGAGATTTGTGGCTGGGGCCCATGGAGAGAGAAACCTATGCTAAGCAGTTACAGCCAGCTTATCCATAATAGACTGCATGCCACAGAATGACCCACAAGAGATCAGAGGATCTCTCTCATGGAGGGACTCCCACAGAAAGCAGGGGAGGGACTCACAATTATGATTTTCCCTTGAAACTGGTGATGACTGTGGTGAGGCAAGATGTCCCCTTTGCAACCCACAGGAAGACCGCTGAGAGAGCACATTTGGAAGAACTGCTGCTTAAGTCTTGGACTTACACCTGTGAATGGCTGAAAGCAATGACTGACTGCAAACCTTCCATTTCCTTTCCTCCACAGGGGGGAGGAGGGAGAGCACAAAAGACCAAGAGAGTGATTTGGGAAAGTGTTTCTAAAACTGTTTTATTTCTTATTTCTAGTTCTTAATTTGTTGGTAATAAATTTAAACATTCTAAGTTCTGTTTTGCCCATGGTTATTAATCAAAGTTTTTCCTTCTTTGGTTGTTATCTCTAGCCTTAGATTCCTATCTGGTTTTTGTTTGTTTGTTTGTTTGTGTTTTTTTTTGTTTGTTTGTTTTTTTTTTTTACCTTTCACTCTGTAAAGTGAAAAGAGGGGGGAAAACCTTGAAGAAGTTTTGCTGGACACCAGGTGTTCAGCCAGGCCCAAACCACTATAAAAGGCAACAATAAAATTCTCCCGAGAGCCTTCTCTTTTCCAGAATGAACAGCTCCAACCCTTTCAGCCTTTGCTTGTAGAATAGGTGCTACAGTCCCCTGATCATTTTAGTGTCTCTCCTCCTGACATGCTCTAATAGGTGCCTGTAATTCCAGTGCTAAGAACTCCAGACCTGGATGCAACACTCCAGCTGGGGTCTTACCAGAACAGAGCAGAGCAGAGGGTCAGAATCACTGCCTTCAACCTGCTGGCCACTCTGCTTTTGATGCCGTTCAGGTCATGGTTGGGTTTGTGTTGCAAGTGCACATTGACTGTTTTTGTTCAGCTTCTCATCCACTGCCCCAAGTCCTTCTTGAAAGCACTGTTCTCAATCTGTTCATCCCTTAGTATTGACACTGTGAATTAATTAAGTTAAATTATCTGATTAAATTAGATGTCCTAATTCTCACAGTCCTCTGCAGGCCCTGCAAAAGAGTTTTGCCGTTTTCCCTCCATAGGCAGAGTGAAACCAGAGAGAACTAATTTCCTGCATATGTTGCTCCAAGACCATTTAAGCACTAGCTGGAAAAAGGTCCTGTATCTTGTACTTTGACCTTGGTCCCACCTGGGACTCTCTGAACTCTTTGCTCATCATCCTGTGGCTGTTCACCTACCAAGAAATATCAGATTCATCTTTAGTGAAAAATACAAGTAAACAGCTGATCTAGGCAAAATTTTTAGTTAAACTAGTTGAGGGAATTGATGAAAGGAAAAAAGCTTTTGGGTGCTGAACCTCTTCTGTATACTACAACATTTCTTTTTCGAATTTCCCCTCCAAGTAAACTTTGACTTTCTGACCTCTTTAGGCCATGTTGCCTGCAACAATATAATTAAACAAAACAAAACAAAACAAAAAACAAACCAACCAAACAACAACAACAGAACAAACAAAAACCCCACACCAATTCTAGGAAGAAAAGAGTAAAACTGAAAGTGACCAGTACTGTAAATTTATAGCAATCTCACTTAACACAGATTTTATGTAATTTCTCTACTATTTTACTGTTTAGGAGAGATGGTGGATTATAGAGGTGTAAATTCATAGACTAAGAACCCTGTCATCTCAAGCATGTTTTGTGGGATATATCCTTAATTTGTTATTTTGCTTACATAAATATTGGTCTTCAAGACATTTTTGATAGCCAATTGGACACTTCATCATCCTACAAACAAACATATCAATTAATTTTAGTTTAAATTGTACATGAAGCCATAATTATACATTAATCTGAACACTTTCCAGTCAGTTTAATATCTTCTTAATAGAGGCTGGTGAAATTATGGATGCTTGCCAGAGGTGGGATCACCAGAAGAAGCACACAGAAAACATCCTATTACCTATAAAGGAAATGCAAGGTGATATGACTCAAGAAAACACATTTAAATATCTGTATAGATATGTATGTATGCATATATACCTTTGTGTCTTTATATATACATTTGTTACTTGTGTACATCCTGATATAGGCTGAATATTTATGCTTTTCCTCATAAAATCCAGTTCTTTGATTCAATAGCAATAAAGAAGAGAAAGGTTTTCAGAGCAATTTTTAACCCTGAAACTTGAGCCTTTTTTTTCATCCCTCCAGCTCCTCTTCTATAGATAATAAGCCATGAGCCTGTCTTTAAGAACTCTCGAGGTAGCTAACAGTCCAAGTATTTTCAAGCTTTTCAATCCGTTCATGTCCTAGAGTTTGTGTGTGACTTTCCCTGTCTCTCTTGTCAGCCGAACACCAATTTTGCTTTTTTGTTCTGATGAATTTCAACCACTTGTGAATAGGCTTTTGCCCCTCTGGGATCTTCCCAATTACCCCTCCCTCCCTCTGCTCCTCCCATTTTATAGCAAACCTCACTGCAGTATTTGAAGGCGTTGACATACTATTTCAGCATATATTCACTTCCCAGCACAAAAAATCCCTGTGGGTCATGAGTAAAACCCACTGCTTCCTTTTTACAGCAAATAGAATTTTTAAACTCTTTAGAAACTCTGCTATTTCTAAAGTCCAGGCATAAAAAAAGTGTTCACTGATTTCTGTGGAAAGTCAAAATGTAAAAGAATAGGACTCCTGGATCTTCTGGATGTAGTTCTCCTACATGTTTTAAAATTGTTCATATGTAATAAATCAGAATGTTAGATGTGTGTATTCAACATTATTCCAAAGGAAATTCTATTTTTACAGGGTGGGATGAAACACATTAAGGAACTTGGAGTCTGCAATAGATGACCATGTGAAGTTATGTTACCATTTCAATTAGTGTAGTGATTGTTTTGCTTTCTGTGACAGTTGAAAGTGACTCTAGAATAAAACTTCTTTCTCTGTAGTGCTCAGAATGTATGATTTATATATACATGTCAGGAAGAGAATATCAACAAAATGTACATTGGTATTAATAATGGACTGCAGCATCAGCATTACAGCAAACATGCATGTTAGGTGCATCACTATCTGGAACATAAAATTACAAGAATAAGGTTTATTGGATTGCCCTTTCTTTGCATTAAGTTAGCTATACATCAAGCTGTGGATGTGTTACTTGTAATTACTGAAGCAAGTAGCCCTGTCAAAGCCAGTTCAATTACTCTCATGATTAATGACTTACTGAATCTAGTTTATAAATAATTGACATCTACTACCTTGAAGCTTCCCTCTCTACTTGGTAAATATTGTCATATTTCAGGCAAAATAAACAGTGATAGGAATGTTTTTTGCAAAGATAATAAAGCCCTTCACAAATTAGGGTAGCTACAATTGGCACATACTATGGAATTCTGAGGAAGGACAGGCAAGATTTAGTTTTTTGCATTTTGATCCACTTTTACCTTACATTAAAAAAATAAATAAATACAAAAAAAAAAAAAAAAAGATGCATTTCTTTCTGGTTCCTACTTTACTTTCAAAGTCATTGGGCAATGAGTTCAATCTGATATTCTTAGCACATCTTGAACTCTTGTCAATCTATTTGACAAAGGGATAAAGGCACCATATCACCACAGTGGTTAGCCTACATTCTCTTGTACAAGAGAAACTTCCAGTTAACTGAGGCTTCCAGGATATTTGTATGATCTTTCAATTATGGATCCAGACAGATTGGGCTTATTGAGATACAAAACACCACACAAGTGAGTAAGAAAGAATAACTGACCAAATAAAAGGAATTTTGATGAATTTATCTGATCTTTCAACTCCTAAAGTGTAGGAGGGGAGTCCAGCGAATACAAGGACTTTCACGAGTGGATGGAGTTGTCAGCAAAATGAGAAGGACAC
>JAWWEE010000085.1:3718487-3742456 GCA_035221455.1 Xenops minutus
AAACACTCCAATATTCCAAGTAACAGTCCACAGATCTTGTAAGTGTCCTTCTCATTTTGCTGACAACTCGATCCACTTGTGAAAGTCCTTGTATTCGCTGGACTCCCCTCCTACAACTTCCTATTAGAGAAAACCTCCATGTGATGAATGTGCTTTCTAGTTTAGATCAAGATTTAAAATCCTGATCAGAGCAGGTTCTGTAGCAACTGTCTAAATGGTAGATGCATTTCATGAAAATCTGCCTGAAAATCAATGAGAGACATTCCCGGGGTTTGAGCTTCATGAAAAAACTGAAGATGTCTGTTACATAAAATCTAGTGCCTGTGGCATGAAGGATTTAAGGGCTCTCACAGTGAGAACAGCAGTAAGGGGATGTCTGATTGGAAACATTCACACAAATATGTCCTGTGATGGTTTCAGTGCTGCCACTTGAGTTATCTCATATGAATAGGAACTCAATGAATCAGTCTGCTTTAGCAGGTCATATATTTTTCATAACCATGCAAAGCAGTCTAAAAAGCCTACTGAAGACAATGTTGCAGCCTTGTACTTGCAGAGAGGATAATTTCTTTATGTTATGCTTAATCTGTGCTTCCCATCCAAAAAATTTCCTACTGAAATTAATAAATTTTCTCAAGTTGTCTCAATAAAATACCGCATTTTAAATAGTGCTGCTTAAATTGCAAAAGCAAGTAACAAAATTTGGGGAAAAGACAGGTTATAAAACGTAGCTGCAAACTTAATTTGGCTCCCTTCTGACTATATAAAAATATGTTTGTTAATTTTGTGATCCCCTGCCCTACCCTGAAGTTTTGAACTTCCCAGACATGAAGAGCTTTTTGTTGTAGCAGACAAGTTATTTTAGTTCCTTGGAGTTGTTTCCATATTCAGAATTTAAGGAAGAGGATCTAAGATTTTTCCAAAATGTATTTAGAAGCAGATTGACCAGCTTCATCTATGCACATGAGAACATACCTGTGTTTCTGGGAAAATCTGAAGCAATTAAGTATTTCAAATATTTTAAAAATTTAAATTATCTTGACCTTATTGGCTTTCTGTGTAAGAGATGATGCAGTTTCATGGCTCTGTTGGGGAAATTAATATCAATACTATCATCTATAGAAATATTTATTGATTGCAATGGTGAAAGTGGGATGAATTTAATTTTGTTCTGAGGATTTTGAGGAAATCATATTCCAAAGTAATATGGTAATTGATGGATGATCGTTGAAATAAATTTCTGCACAGGCTAAAGTATTCAGCATTAGGTGACTTATTTGTCTGTAGCAAATTATCTTTACAAATAATTTTAAGGACTGCTAAAATAAATAACAAAATGTCATGCATGAACATGACATTGTCTCAGAGTAACCAATGTTTTCTGTAGTCAGTGCATTTTGACATTGAACGCTTTGCTAGACCTGGCTAGTACAAGTTATTTGATATGATACCATTTCTCTTCCAGGGTGTGCTTTGCTTTCTCAGTCTGGTGAATATATTTGAATAATATGTTTTTGAGACAGTTTGGAATAATCTAAATTTATTTTGTGAAGGCTGTACAAGGGAGCAGTATTACATCTATAGAGACAGTTTTCCAATAACTCTTTCAAAGTGCAAGTCATATTTTTAAAAAGGCAACAAAAAATAGCATATTGTCTTTTACAGGCCATCAGAATAATTTAAACTATGTCTCCTGATGACAGTGTACAAAATAGAACATCAGAATCAGAATACCAAAACTAAATAATAACAAAAGATATAATTAAGTACAAATGCTTATTTCTCTTAAAGCTCTACCTGTTCTATAACTTTTCTAGAAATTAACTGCATGGAAACACCATCTTAAGACAGTGGTTTTCATCTAGATTTTCTTCTTGAAACAGGAGGTAATGATTTTATAGAGTCTACTGTCAACTTCAGTCAGAGCTATCAAATGTTAATCAAGAGTTTTAGGTTATTGTCTCTGACCTCTTTTTCTTCTCTGATATATTATCTTTGAAAGGATGACATGAACTTCAGAATACACACTTACAAATTATCATTTTCTAAGGAGTGTATAGTGGTTGTATTTTGCAAAGAATTTCATGTTCCTTTACTGCATTTAGAATATAATGTAGAATGCAGTGTGGAATATGGTGTAGGATTTTCTTGGCAGTCTAATTAAAATGGCTGGGGCAAGGTATTTCAATTGTCTACATACTGCATGGTTCAAGAAAGCACATGCATAAATATTTTCAATATTTTTAGGCCAAGAATACAGTGTGACTTCAAGACTGGTGATTCAGATGTGGGTTCTTTAAGCATGGTTTGGGGAACTTAGATTCAAAATTTGCAGCACCCGTAATTGGGGTAGCATGTAACTTAACGCAGCTGATGAAGTATAAGGCAAAGAGATTCTTTATTAAGTCTAAAACTTTATGGCATTGTGTTAGAGTTGAGAGAAGAATGTTTCTCTGAGAGTCCTGATAATGAAGTTCCTTTCAACATTGATGTTTACAGTCCCTGTTTTATTATTTATGTTATAACTTGTAAGAACTCCACAGGCAAAATACTGTTAAGTTTAATAATTATTCATTGTGAAATCCCTATTAATTCTTAAGGCTTAGTGCTGTGGGTACAATAAACATGGTGTATCTATTAGGCTGATTTTAAATCTGTGCTAAGCTAATGAAGAGAGCATTTAATAACAAGAAGTAGGCTACCAATAGCATTTGCTGTAATTTTCCATCATCTCAAACTGTTATAAGCTGTGAAAAAGGAGAGGTGGAACTGGATTCAGAATTTCAAGTCTGGGGTAATTTGTTTGTCTTTAATGAATAATTAAATATGTGCCAAATGAATAACTAGTGAGGTAGCAGCAAATGAAAAATGTCCAGAGCACTATAAAAATTGCCTCAGTTAAAAGTATGTATTAGCTGTCATTCACCTCGAGGTGATTATGCTGTAGAGACAAGTGATGAGTTTTGCACACCCACTTTCTCTTCCCTTTCTCATGAGAATTTCAGGACAAAATAATTTTGCTTTGTTTCTTTTGACAGCCTGCTTTGATTTGCTTTTGATGAGAGCAATAATTTCATTCAACACCATTAGCCCAAGTCAAACCTTTGAATGGTGTGCCATCTATTTGGCAGCCAGTCACTAGTGGTGTTGTCTAGGGATCAGTGTTGGCCTTAGTCCTGTTTAATATCTTTGTTGATGATCCAGAGTCTACCATTACCAAATTTGCAGATGACACCAAGTTGGAGTGGAGTGTTGATCTGCTGGAGGGTGGAATGACTCTGCAGATGAACCTTGACAGGCTGGACGGATGAGCTGAATCCAACAGTACGAGGCTGAACAAGACCAAGTGCTGGCTCCTGCACTTTGTCTACAAAAACCCCATGTCGCATCACAGGCTGGGGACAGAGTGGCTGGAGAGTGATCAGGCAGAAATGGACTTTGGGTGTCCTGTTTGAAAACAGGCTGAATATGAGCCAGCAGTGTGCCCAGGTGGCCAAGAAGACCAATGGCATCCTGGCCTGCATCAGGAATAGTGTGGCCAGCAGGACCAGGGAAGTGATTCTTCCCTTGTACTCAGCACCAGTTAGGCTACACCTTGAGTGCTGTGTCCAGTTCTGGGACCCTCAGTTTAGAAAGGATATTGAGGTTTTGAAGCATGTCCAGAGAAGGGCAATGGAACTGGTGAAGGGACTGAAGCACAAGCCCTATGAGGAGCAACAGAGGGAGCTGGGGTTGTTTAACCTGGAGAGGAGGTATCATACTTGATACATATATAATTATGCTCTAGGACTCAAATACAATTTTGTTGTTGTTGTTGTTGGGGTGTATGTTGTTTGTTTGATTGTTTGTTTGTTTGTTTTGTTATAGCAACACCTTGTTTATTTTTTTTTTTCTCTGCAGGTGGAGCAGTTTGGTCAATTTGTCAGTTCATAATAATTGTGATGTTCCTGTCAAAAATTACTATTTAGCTTTTCTGCCATGTTTCCCTGACAAACCAGAAGGTGCAAGACTATAGGATATTAATGATACCCAAATTATATTAAATAAGCCAGAAACCAACAGACAAAAATCCTCAACAGATACACCATTCTAAACATAAACCCAATTTTTTTTTGTTAATACAACTGTCTAGAGTAGAATTCTACTATAGCCTGGGGAACTTGGACTGTTGCATCTACTGACATTCCAGGCTAAAAGTCTTTCTCTGAAGCTCTACATCACAAGCTGGCCGCTAACTCCTGCACTCTGTAGAGTGCCCAAGTTTTGACACCTGACATCAAATTACTCTTGCAGTCCCAAAGAAAACACATGCTACAACCTCGACAGCTACTTTGTCCTTGTAAAGCAGATAGTTCAACAGGTCAGGGTGGGAGGAGAAAGCTTATCCCACTGTTTTTCTGGTCCAAGTGGCCTCTGGAGAAATGTATGCTGAAATTTTCACAATGGTGATGAGTCTGCAAAAACTTTAAGAGCTCTTCTGCTTGCAGAGTATACAAGAAAGGATGTATTCTTTCTTGCATACCTTCTCTGGGCTCCACACAACTTTTCCTGCTATGCTGTCTTCTGTTTCTTCCCAGTGGACAGGTCCAGTGAAATGTGGAATAGTCTTACAGGAGATAGAAACAAAAATGAGTTTTTCTTTAGGTTCCATTCCAAGGATGTCATCTTCTTAGAGGTGCTTTCTCCTGTCAGAAACTTGAGCCTGTCAGTTCTCTTTGTCCAGTATTAAAAACATATTTGGCATCCTTATGGTACAAAAACTCCTCTGTGGAAACAAATTTATTCCCTCAACCCTTGCAGTTCTCCTCAGAGTACAGATATGTTATATAAGGAAAGGTATTGATTTCTGTACTTATTTATTAATGGAATTTTCAGTATGTTGTTTTTTTTTTAAAATCATTTTAAGATAAGTATTTGCTATCTGATGAAGTGTCCCATCTTCAGTAATTAATGAATTGCCATACTTGGTTCTTTTTACTATGGAAAACACACACACACAAAAAAAACCCCAGGCACCAGCCTTTCTCAGACCTGTATTTTTTAAGTTTCCCAAATGCTCTTTTGATCTTGCTTACATCTTAGTCCTGGAGGACAAAAAGAAAGAAGTCAGTGCTCAGGTGAGTTCGAATTTTCATTTGCATTTTAATGGTCTCTTTTCTAGTAGGTCTGCTTTTGTATCCCTGAAGTGGTACAAAATGGAGCAGTTGTTACTCAGATGTGACCACTAAAAAAATTAATTTCAATGTAACAATAATTGATTGGTCGTTATATGATTTTTCTACAGGCATATTTAAGACTTTCTCCCTGCCAAGTTTACCCTTGTTTTATGACTGTGTGTGAATTATACATACCAAGAATAAGATTTTTTGTTGATGCTTCTTTTCTTCCTGCAATGATTTGATGACTTTGTGGAAGCATGTTTCATTCTGTGATTTATTTGCCAACAAATTTAAACTGATTGCTCTTGGTTGTTCATAATCTTTTTGTTTGTAGTATCTTGATCAGTTCAGTAGGATGAAAGTCTTCCCACCTCTTCATGTGTTGACAAAATGTTTTATGATCAGGGAATAAGCATTTCTGGAATTATTTAGAAAACTGCATTATTTTTCCTTTCTTGGAGGTGCCAATTTTTTTGCATGTGATCATTTAGATCTTTAGAGGAAGGACTATATGACAAATCTGCAACTATAACTCATCCTACAGAAAAAGTTGCAAATAGAGACAGATGAAGAAAGGGGAATGGAGAAATTCAGGACCTTAATACCTGTTTTTTAATACCAATTACTGAGCCTTAGCTGTTGATTTTCCTATACATGTTGCATCAAGAGTTATGTAGTGAGGGAAGTTATTCCATGCTAAACTGGGGTGCAAATTTACAGTACATTGGTTACTCTGCATTAACTCCCTGTGAGGAAACAGCATGAGGCAACTTGTTCTGCCTTAAAAGTGCCTCACTTAAAGGTGCTCTTTGTATGGAGGAGTTAGTGGACTGTAAAATTCTAACCCAAACTTATTAACATTAAGCAGTCTGAATAGATAAGGCCTTACTTGTCTGTCATTAATTTTCAAGCATCTCTGTGCTAAAAATCTGTCACTTTTGGTCTTCTTCAGTCACAGTTACAAACACCTAGAGTTCAGGCCTGTGTTTATACAGCAAGTGATATATAATATACATTGACTGTCAATGGGCATCCTCATTTTCATAATGATCCTCATATATTATGAGGTACTAACAGTAAGTCTCATATATATACAATAAATATAATGATAAATGCTGCACTTTTAGATGTCTTCTTCCAGACCCATCAAAAAATTGGTACCAAATGCTTGTAATGTTCTCTCCCTGGAAGTTTGAGAGCTATCTTTGTTAAAAATTAAGCACCCAAACTCCAAGTTGAGAAAGATGACATTGCAACTTGTGCCTGTCTCAAAATATAGATCTTGCAGAACACACATAGGCTTCTAAAGTAGGGACATGATTGTGATAATAGTCAATGATTGCCTTCTATTATTTCCAAAAGATATTTGGTGTCCTACTTGACAGGAAGTCCATTGAGAATGACAGGGAGACATTTGTGTCTGATTAACTATTTTTTAAGCAGATAATTAAATGTACAAATGATAAGCATTTGTACAGCAGGTGTAGTTTCCAGGGCTGACATTTTGAACTCTGGATGCTGTTTCATCTTCGGAGTTAAACAAATTATAAATTCTTGACAATGTTTGTCAGTACATGAAAATAAAGAAAAATATGCTAAACATACTCTAGAAATTATTTTAATGTGAATGTCTTTTGTCAAAGTACTGGGAAAAAGGGAAAGAATTTTTTTTTCCCCTCCAAGGAAAGAAAATGGGGTTTTCTGCAAAACAGAATCTGTTTTGTTTTTGCCAGAAATCCCATGTTCAGTAGAAACAGTTTGGATGGGTGGAAGAAAATAGAACCAGGTGGTGTTTCATGATGGGGACTGAATTTAAAGGATATTGAAGTTTCACCTGAAATAACAGAACAGTTTGTTTTTTTTTTTCTTCTCTCAGAGATCTGTAATTTTTTCTGGAAGTGTAAGGCTAAATGTCAGTTGTCAAAAGCTAGTCAAATATTAATTGACTGAGCAGCATATTTTCGCTTTCCATCTGATCAACTGTTCTATAAAACTTCCTACATAAGATACGAAGTGTTTTTTAAAAAGAATCTATTCCAGGCTATTGCATTGAAATCCAGGAATTCAAGCCAGCATGGATCCTGACTCATTGTAGCTGAAAAGAATCATACAGGCTTTGTGTCTTATCAATATCCTAAGGAGATAACTAATAAGAAATAACATATATTGGTAACCTCTCGAGAATCACTTTCATTAGCAGAGAATACTCTGGGCTTTACAGCTCCAGGAAAGGGCAGGAGTAGACAAAGAGAGTAATATGTCTGAATGCTGCTTTGCTGGCTCTATTTTTTTCATTCTCAGTATCTGTTATAAGTAAAAATAGATTACCATAGGTCTTTTAAACCCAGACCAGACATTTGAACTGTCATTTTCACCTCTGATTTCTATCAAGGTTCATAAACCTTTTTACAGGCACTCAGTAATGCATCCTGTATACCTAGACCTCCCACCACCCAAAAAAAACCCCACCAGGTTCAGTGCTTCTGTTCTGTGGTGGTGAGAGACAGCATGCTGGACTCTTTGTAGTCCAATACTAGAGAGTTCAAAAGCACTAACAAAGGACTTTTATGCAGTCCACACTTTTTTTCTGTTACTTTTATTCTGAACAAAATGTATTCAGTTTAAAAAGGATGGGAAATAGTGGTCTTAAAACAATTTTAATGCCAGAAACTGGATTTTTGGTGCTATAATGAACTGACATCCTGTAAAAGGTCAAAAAAAAAAATTAGATCAATGAAAGTATTTGATAGTAAGGAGAAATGTAATTGATCTGTATTTATATATGCTTTTTCTCTAATAGGACAGTCCAGTTGCTTTAATATAATCAATAGAAAAAGTCAGACATCAGATGAAAACTTTTTCCAATTCCATCCATGTGTATGACATAAAAATGGAGAACTGCAGTCAGCAAACTGCAATGAAACCATCTATTGAATGAATAAGGACATGAAAATGCTCAAGTTCTTAATTTAGTATTTGTACAAAAGCTTCCCAGGAGAGGTTTGCAGATATGCTTCAGAACTAGCAGATCTCCAGATGATTTATTCTCCAATTTAAGTCTATGACTGGGTGGAGAGTGAAAGATAATAGCAGTAGAGAATTGACAGTAAAAATTAAAAACACCTGCTTTTTTTGAAATGCATACAATTTATTATTGGCAAGTCTGTTAGTCCATAGAGACTCTAAGCTGTGTTCTCCTTATCAGAACAGGGACATGGAGTTATTAAAATGTTCTGCATTTTGTTCTATTCTTACCTAGAGAGTGGTCATTTCCTAGATTTTGATCTAAAAGCCTTAATACTCTGGCCCTTTGCTGCTGTGTACTTTTATTGCAAAAGATGTGGTAAAGATATTAAAAAAAAAAAAAAAAACAGCTGGAAAATTGAGATCTCTGATTATCACCCTTGAGAGCTAACTGTATCTTTTTTCTACTTGGTTATGAACTTGCTAGAGTCTCTTAGAGGATTATCATGGTACTAAAACAGAAAAGGAATTTTATTGCTGGAAGATTTGATCTGGAGTTTCAAGGATTTGTGTATTGCTGTTTCAGGAGAAAAAGAAAAAAAGAGGGGTAGATTAAAAATCAGATGAAGGGGAAAAACTGAAGGGAGAAAAAATAAATGGGACTGAAACAACAATCACGGTTTAACTTGGATTTTCTTTGTTATTTTTAATGGTTGTTCTCAGAGGAGAAGAAAATGTATATTAGTTAGAGAGTCAGTTCATATATCTGTATTGAAAATAGTGAATGCTTTTCATTTTCACTGAAGTTTTCCATCCAATATTGGCCTGTCCACAGAGACCTGTTATTGGAAATGCAATTCTTGAATATTCAATTCCAAAATGACAACCAGTAGAGGACAGTGTCTTCAAAAATATCAGAAGACTGACTTTAAATTGTTGATTAGCTGATGATACCATTATATATTATACTGCTCTCAGAAAAAGATAAATTTTTTTCAGGGAGTGGACAGACCTGTGGACTTACCTGCACAGACAGTGCAGGTAAGCACTGTTGACAAAATGTAGTATTTTGGAAAGTCTACAAAGTCTACCTTGCTAAAATGCTTCCTCTTCTCACCTTTAGACAAATAAAAATATGTAAGGAAAATGATCCAGTTGATAATAAGAATATTCCACTTATAGTTGTGTATTATCACTCTTTTTTTTTGTTTTGTTTTGTTTTGCATTTTGAAGTTACTTTTGCATCAACATTCTTTGGAAAATCATAATATGAACTATTTAAACAGTATTTTTCTCCATTTTGTATATTTTTATATGGTTTTATCTAGTATTACAAGAAAATTAATATATGAGTGTTGTGTGGATTTTTTTCAGAAGAGAAATAACACATTAAAAAGTGTACTGACATTGACAATAGAAAAAAATGACGAAATCTGACAAAGAGAAGATGTAGACTTGAGATAAAGGTCTTCTGGTCTTCCATACAGTTTAGTAGATATATTACTGGTAGCAGATTAGAATTAAAATTTACATGGAGGATCAAAGAGGTAACTGTTTTGCACCACTGTCTTGTTAAAAGCAAAACTAAACAAAATAGAAGACCTAGTAACATACAATTACAATATATACAGAGGGATTTCCACTACATTAACAATATTACTGACAATGAGCTATAAATTGTATCCCAGACTTCTACAGAAAAAGAAAAAAAAAGGAAAAAAAAAAAAAAAAAAAAGAAACGACTCCGAGGAAGCTACCAAAATCTTCTTGGGATTTGATTCTATCAGTCCATCAGAGCATAAAAAGAATATTTGAACTACATTAAATTTAATTTATCTTACATGTTTAAAATTTAATGTTATTAATATATTTTGTTAAGTGGAAAATTGAGTGGAAAGAACATGGGGTCATCACCATTAATGTTTTTCACTAGTTAGAGACATTAGAATAATTTACAGAAAAGACTCTTCCTTCAGTATTTAAGAGTTAAATACAGACATGTTTGTGGAAACAAGACAATTGTTCCTACCTGCAGACTATTTTATTCCCCAAATTAAGTCTGAGAACTTCAGACATGTAAATTCAGGAGTTTTAGAATTAATTTCTTTCATTTAATTCATTAGAGTAGCAGCATATTGTCCCATCAATTCAGTATGTGCATTGCAAGCAAGCTCAAATAGTTAGAACTGTCTTTAATCACAGGATGTGGGATCTAAAAACTATTCCAATTCTTTCTGATCCTTGAAAGAAAACTCAGTTCACTTTGACAAGTTACCAGAAATTCCCACTTGTTTTTCAATGGAAAGATGCAAGGCTCATTAGGAAATGGAATTAGTCCCCCACTAATTTTTCAAGCAATCCTGAAACTGAGATCACAGGTTTCATTCAGTGTAATACTACTGCAATCATCATAAGAGAAATTCTGAAAATCTTTATTTCCTTGAGAATAGAATGAAGTAAGGAAAAGGTTGGCCATGAGAGACTAAAACATTTGGAAATGTTGCATGTTAAGTCTATACGGTAATATCTTTCTCAACAAGACCCTCAACTGCTTTTCTTTTTCTTTCTACTTCTATGTCTCATTTATATTTGACATTTAGTTTGCAGGTACAAGAAACATAATTCTTGCTAGACCGCAGATACAGGATTGATTTAAGAGTGGTTAGTATACAGCAATTAAATCACAAGCTGCACTGTCTCCTGTGGCCTGAAGAAAACCTCTTTTCTCCAATTTTTTTTTTGTTGGATTCTTTTTCAGACTACTTGGAAACATACCAAATAATTTGCAAGATGTTTTGTAGTGGCAGTTAACTAGATTTTTTTATACATGTGTTCAGAATTTCTTCCTTTTCAAATGTATTCATAAATGAAGGACAATTATGACTTGATTTATGACATCTGGTACTTCCGCAAGTAGCACCATGCATTTAAGGGGATTACTTCTATAAGCAAATGCTGCCTAAAGTGCACACTTATTTTGTTAGTTGTATACTATTCCATAATAAGCATATATACCAATCTATACCTATATTTAGTGCATCATTCAATTATTAGATTTCTTTCATGATAGTAACTTTTATTCATCACATATTCCCATATCCCTCTTGTTGCTAAACACATCAAAAATCATCATGGTTGTAGCCTTAGAAGATGGAACTCCACAGCATTTAATAATTTGTAATTGCATGTGGTTTGGGTAATGTTACCTACAATTTGTATTGGCATTTTGCACAGCAAGCTGACAATTATTAACAATATATTTTTCCCTGTCCTTTTTGTGCAACTCTGTTATTCATAGAGGGTTACAACTGAGTTAATTTTCAGAAAGAGTGATTTGAAAGAGGTCTCGAGCAGGGCTGTTTATGAACACAGCCTTTTCTCTTATTTCTAATTAGTGTGAAATGGTTCCAAACAGGAGTTAGCACTGCAGAAGTCTGTGCTGCACAAAGCCAGCCTTGTTAACGGACGCAGAGAACGTTTGTTTTGCTGAATAAGCAACTTTGTCATAGTGCTTTTCAAAAACAATATAATCCAGTTTACCAGCTGCCCTCTGAAGGTTGAATGCTGTTGATGTGCATCTGGATGTCTTCCTTGGGGATTAAAAACCTTTATTCCCATTTTGAATCCCAGGCCTACTTAGTGACATTCGAAAGAGAAACAGTCATAAAAGTATTTTTTTTTTTTAAGCTGATATATATTTTTTTAAATAGAGTTGAATTGAAGCTGAATCATTGCATATTTTTTCTTAAACTTTCTACTGTGCCTTGCATATTAGAAAGTACTAACTGCTGGCATATACTGATTCTTAATAGTTGAGGAAAATACATTAGCATAGGCCTTGGTGTAATTTTTACAACATGAAATGTTGGTCCGTTCTGTCTCAGAACATGTAGTGGTGATGTTCTTTTGTACATCCTATGGTAAAGCAGATTTTATGAATTTTAATTGTTCAAAAATACCATTGCATATAGGAAAGGATGTTTTCATACAGGAATGGATACTTGTATCAGGCAAGGAAAAAAAATCTGAAATTATGCATAAAGCTGTTTTTGGTGTGGACAACAGCATTGTTACTGAAAGGTAAAATAAGCCACTCATATGCTGTTTCTTTTCTCAAAAATTTGTAGAGGTGGCAGCCTTGATTAATCCACGTGATTTGCATTACCTAATCTTTCTAGTGATCTTAAAATCGTTCATATAGTATAAAATGAGGACTAGCTTGAAGGCTAGCTAATGTTCTGAGTGCTTTACTGATAACCTCTCTTAAGTAGCTCTGAGTCAAGGAAGGGTGCAGAAGAGTGAAGGATACGTGAATGTGAACACAGTAGTAAGGATTTGTGTGGACTCATTAGATTTTCAATTGTACTTTCCATGTAATTAACAGAAATTTTCCTATTCTCTAAATGGAAGGAGGAGTTGACACTTTAAAATCTGAAATTACTGTGTATAGAATCCTGAGGTACGGAGGTGTAGCTGACAGGAAGGAAAGGAAGGGAAACATTGTATCTTCTGCACATCTTCACAAGAAGTATTGTTCACAGGAGAAAGACAAAAGGATAGCATTGTGTTCAGCCTGACTTTCTCTCCCAGGCTCTGTCAATGCCATTATGTGTCTTGCCTTTTGAGTGTATACTGCCTACCTACATGTGTGTTAACAGTGAAAAAAAACTCCTGAGCTTGTAAGAATTTATTTGGCCTCCATTGTTTGAGAGGACATTTTAGAATGTCGTGTGATATTCTGTCTTTAAAAACTGTGGAAGTTATAGAAAGGGAAAATATAAAATACTATGAAAACAATACATTTTTTTAGTGCTCTGGTGCTGAAATTAAACTGAAGTGAAAGAGTGCTTGCTTCAACTGTAAACAATGCTTTCCTTCCTCAGAATAAGCAGATTAAAAATTCTGAGACTGTCAAGCATGATAATAAAATGGGGAAAACAGAGTTTATCAAATAGTTCAAAGGTGACTGTTGATTTACTAACTCAGACATAGTATCAGTTGTCTCCCCTCTCTCTCTTTTCTGTTTTTGTTTTGTGGGTTTTTGGTTTTTTTGTTTGTTTTATTCATCATATTTTTAATAATGAATGTTTATGGCTAGTTGTGTCTCTCTTTTTCCAAATTTTAAATTAACTTCCTATCAGTCTGTCTGTGCACATTCTAAGCATCTCTGCCTATCAATACATCAGCAAAGTGGAAGGACTTAGATACAGAGTTCTACAAAAGAAAGAATTATCACTGAAGTTATGATACCAGTATGTAACGTGTACTTTGATTGATACCTTTGAAAAGGAAATGTTGCTTGTCACAGTTCTGTATCTTTTTCAGCTTTGGAAATTACAGCTTTGTCTGTGCTTTCTAACTTGGCATTAGAACGCAGTTTAGAGCACAAAATAAGGTGTGTGTTGTGGGGTTTGGTTTTTTTTTTTTTTTTTTTTCATTTCTAGTCAATTTACAAAGGAGCTATATGAGCTTATAGAACATGTAAGTATATAAGGAAGCTGAAATTAAGAGTTGTACATAACACAGAAGTGTCAGTGATTTGAAAGAATGAATATACCAGCTGCCTTTTTGCCTTCCCCTCCACTCTCCAGCTGGCATCAGGCAGAATGCCTCTGGCTTTGAATTTCAAAGTCAGGGTAACATAGAATGTATGATTCATTTACTTTCTAGCATTAAAAGGTTAAAAGTCAAACACTAGATATCTTTGGCTCTGTTACAGTGGAAGAGATTTGACATAAAAGTATTTCTCTACTGAATGCTCCTCCCTTTCCTATATGACTCCCTCACCTGTAGTTAGCCTAATTAAAATGAATAGGGGACTGCTCTTTATTGGTTCCCTGCTCTATTAAGTAATGCAGATTGCACAATTGAAGAAATTTGAATTTCTTGGAATCAAATCCATCCTCTCAATGATGGGCTTGGAATTCTTTTGTCCTTGGTTTCAAATGTTTGTGTGAGAGGCTAAAGACCCTGAAAGATGTCATACAGACAGATTGGAAAATAAATATTTTCCAGTAATTTGTTTTATTAGCTCCTTCTTTTTCTCTGTGTTACCAGTTGAATCAAGAAGTCAAATATCCCTAGATTTCTCCAGAAGTGAATTTACAGGCCAGATCTGAATAAGACAACACAAAGTCTTTGTTATAACCATTTTGACTTAAAGTCAGAAAAAACTTTAGCCAGCTAGAATATTGAACTTTGTGGAGTTCCATGCCCTGCAATACAAACTGATTGCAACTTGCAATATGAACGGATATCTTTACAGCTAGGCCTCCAAAGAATTTTGGACACTCATTCTCCGATCTACTTTTCTAATCAGCAATGACCATAGAATTTTAAAACAGAAATTACTCATCTGCATAAAGCGACTTTCTCTAACAGCTACTGATACAGTAATTTTTCCCAGTTCATGGGACATTTTTCAGGGCCTTAGTCAGATGGATATTCACTCATTTCTCAATTTCTCTGTGTGTCTAGGAAAATTTGTGTTAAATTCCACCAAGTAATTTCGAGGAAAATAAGGGGTTCTCATTTTAAGGTTAGGATAGGTAATTTCTTTAGTCTGCCCCTGTGTCTGAGTTCAGATTTTATACTTTCAGAAAGACTTTTTCAACATACACTATTATCTTCAAAGTCACCTTCAGGAATGTCTAGCTGGAGATATTTTGATGTCCAGTGCCAGGTATTAACTTCATTTTCTCTTCCCAGTACTGTTAATTATGACCTTATACACTTCTGAAATGTAAGGACATTATTTTCCTTCTTCCCTTTTTTTTTGAAATGCACTCTAGTCTTTTGGTAATGTAATTTACTAATTTTTTTCTAAGGCTCAAGAACTACCCCACTGTTACTGCCCTCCAGCCTATGCAAAGACAGGATAATGACAAGAAGGGTTGCTTCCACAGATGCCTCAGAAGTCCTCAGGACATGGAGGAGGAAGAAATACATAGAACAGATGACTGGAGTAAATGTTGCAAGGAAAGTAAAAAGGTGAAACTGATCTTTCAAGCAAAGGAAGAGATATGCTTTGAGGGGAAATCAAGGCTTCTGGGATAGAGAAATAAAAGAGAGAAGTAACAAAGAGAGGACAAGGAGAATTACTGGAAAAGGAGGAAAGCTTCACTAAACACTAGATTTTAGAAGCTGTAATGCATGCTATTGTTTAGCAGCATCCTTAGCAATCTACTGACTAACCAGGGTTCATAAACTTTCTTATCCAATTATTTACATGTTGTGTAAATAACATGTAAATAATTTTTGCATATGAATATGTAAAATTTTAATTGCATTGTTAGTGCTCATAATCTGTTCCCAGTGTTTCAGAAATAAGGATCACAATATGTAACAAACCTGCACTATTTACAAATGCAAAATCTTCCTTTTACAATTGAGATACTTTCAGAATCATCTACATATATAGGGCTTAAAATGAAGCAACCTGTAAAAGACTGTATTCCTTGTCTTTGCCTTGGTTAGTGATTTGAGTTTTTGCCTTTATCTGAATGAGGAAATGCCTCTGAAAAACAAACAAATGAAAAAAAAAAACAAAACAAAACAAAAAACAAAACACAAAACCCCCACACAAATGATTAGGATTACTTTCCCAGTTTCTTTACTGAGTTAACAAACTTTGAAATTTCTGAAAGAAAAGCTTTTTGATTTGAAAACATCATTGTTATACAATGGTTTTTGTTTCATCTGCTGTTACTCAATTTCTAATGATATAAATCTGAATAGATAAAGTATCAACTTTTTCAGTGGAAGGTGAGTAACAAAGCACAGATCTTCATGAAGTAATGGAGTATTAGGAAAAAAAAGTACTGTGATTGGCAAAAGGAAGATATTTGGTTTTGATACAGTCAAAAAGGTTCTCTTTGACTAATAAATTTGCCTGTTAAATCTACATTTGTATTCTTGCAAAAATTGTGTAGTCAACTCAGTAATTTTGCTCTCACAAAATAGTTTGACAGTATTGAAGATGTTAGGAGCTCGTCTGATTTGTCTCTTATGCCAGACATGTAATTCACCCTCATGTTAAGAAAAGGCTTAATAATGTTGACATTTAAATAGCTTTTCAGAGATTATTGATGAGTTTTAAACATTCTGTATCTTCATTGAAATACAAATTCATGTGGAGCTAAAAGTGTTTCTGAGCAGAGGAAAAAAAATAACTAGTTGGAGAATCTAGCACAAAATGTGTTGCTTATAATTAATGACTGAAATTTGCAAATATATAACTTCCAATGAAATCCTAATATTTTTTACTATATTGCCTCTTCTTTTTTGAGTTACTTTTATTGTCCTTCCAATTTCCAACTTAACTTCAGCACTGTCTTTTTCCCTTCTTCCTTCTGTCAAATCCCATCAATCCTCTTCAGAAAACAAGCAAACAAAATCTCTTCCTCTAAGCAATGAGTTGGAAGATGTTTCTTTGTGTTTCTAGAGACCTCCTTTTTCATTTATGCAAACTTCTGCCTCTGTAAAACAGTCTTCTCAATCTGCACAACTCCTTGGTAGTACAAAAGGCTATTACTTTTAATAACATCTTTACCAATTCTTTGATTTATTTTTTTTTCCATTTCAGTTGCCCCAGTTCATTTAGCCATATATAAAAATGAAAACTGGATTGGGAAGAAAAGTATTTGCATGAATATTAATTTCAGTTTTGTGAAATAATAGTTGCAAAAATAGCAAGTAAATATTTTGCAATTCATAATTTTGAATGATCTGCATTCACTCTGAAAAGTGACCTGAAAGAATCAATTGTGCACTTATTTCTTTTAAGGGAGAGGAACATTGTGCTATGTTCACACTATTTAGCTGCTATTATTGTTGTCTTCAAATTAAAAGTAATCAAGATTGAAAACACTTGTTGTGTGACATATCACAGTTCTTTCCAGCTAGCACATATTTAACCCAGTTCTTGTTTGCTGCCATATTACAGCCAGTGAATGGACCAGGAAAAGTATGCATTGACAAGATAGAGAGATTATAATTGGGGGGTAAAAGAACCTAAAAGCTAAACAGGTGCAGGACTGAAATAAAAGCCAAGTGAAAAATCAGTCCCCCAGGGGACTGTCAAAGAAACCGGTTCTAAACCACTGATTTTTCAGCCATTGCTCTATATGAATATATACCATGGCATGCACTTATATCATACCAAATTATCTCAAATGTTTATTACACAAATTATTAGATTTTCAACAGAGTGAAGTTCTCTTTGGATTTTTCACTTGTTAAATGATAGAAATTCTACTATTTTCTGTGATGATGAATGAGTGAGATGCACGTTTATCGAAAACTAACTCACCTACATGTAATCTCAAATGTAAAGAAGTACCTGATTCTGTTACAAAACTTCTTCAATTTGTTTGCTGTTTAAGAAGTAAAAGAGGATTTCTCATTAGCTTTCATTTTCCTAGTAGCACTTAATTTCAGCATGGACTAAATTCCTTTTGTCAGTAGAAGACATGGGAGAGATGAAGCCCAAGAGTCTGTAGGATGGAGTGAAAGAGAGTCTGCAAGTTTCCTTTCTGCTGTTCTGTAGTAGCTTCTGAGGACATCTGGTTCAGTCACACCTTATGCATATGAGGCCTTATGCATATGAGCTACTCCTCTGTTGGGGAAGAAAAACAATTATTAACAGAAGGAGACCTGAAGGGATTGTCCAGCAAGCCCTGGGCAGCAGATTCTGAAAGGGCTCCCTCCTTTCAATAAGACAGGAGCCTGCCACAAGAAATTACTTTGAAGACCAGGACTGTTTCCAGCTATCTATGTATATTAGCCCTGCCTTCCTTTGCAAGATATGAAAGGACTTTTATGAGATGTTGCAAGACATGAAGAAACCCTTTGTTCCCCCCAGGTGGTCCTGTGACGCAGACCTGGTGGGGTCGACAGGAAGGACCACCTCACAATGGTCTGTCCGGTGGATGAGTGGGGAATACTGGTGACATGTTGTATTCCCCACATGTCTAAAAAGACTTTTAGTGCACTGGACATGTAAGTGGGGCCATTGTCAGTCTTGATCTTTTCTGGAATTCCCATGATGGCAAAGGCGAATGAAAGATGTCTTTTGACATCCTTGGCCTTTTTACCAGTGTGAGCTGTGGCCACCATGAGACCAGAAAAGGTATAGATTGAAACATGAATATGTTTTAATCTACCGAATGGGAGAAATTGGGTAACATCCATTTGCCACACTTGGCACGCACTAAGCCCTCTGGGGTTCACACCACCAGGGGCTAACGGGGCGACTTGCTGGCAATCCCCACAGGCTGAAACAATTGCTCGAGCCTGTGAGTGTGATAAACCAAAGCTCCTTTTCAGAGCTTTGGCTCCCTGATGAAAAAACTCGTGGGAGAGGCGAGCCTGCTCCATACGGTTAGGGATGATAGCAGCACTTACCAGCAATTCCGCCACTGTGTTACTTTCCGATATTGGTCCGGGTAAATGTGTATGTGACCTGGTGTGGCAAATGAAAAATTTGTTAGTCCGGGAATGTATTTCCACAGAAAGTGTCCTGAGCAGTAAGGCCAGGAGAGGATTGGAGATTTCTTGTAAGCTCACGTGTTCTATCCGCCAAACGATACCAACCACATAGTTTGAATCGGAAATTATATTAAGCCTTTCAGAAAATAAGTGAAAGGCTCGGCAGACCGCTGAAAGCTTGATGATTTGAGGAGAGCCTTGGACAAGATGGATGTCTTCTCTCCACTCACCATCGACCTTCCAGCAGACTACCGCCTTTCCTGTTCTCCCTGACCCATCTGTAAAGATCATCCGTGCTTGTGAGAGAGGAGTGGGTGAACAAAGAAAATCTGGGTAGATCTGAATTTGAGAGAGAAATTGAAGAAGGGGAGCTTGGAGCAAATGAATTGAAATCCTTCCGGAAAAATCGGCAAGGGCAAATTAAAAATCATCTGAAAATTGCATTAAATTCTGAAACGTTTTGTTATTGAAAGGTAGGAAAATAGCTGATGGATCCTCTCCTGTGAGCACCCACAATCTAGAACGGGTTTTGCTACACAGGAGAGCGATCATTTCTGGCAGGGACGTTACCGTTTTGCCAAATTGATTGTGAAGGAAGACCCACTCCCATATATTTACCTTCTTTGTGTCACAGTTATACTGCCCTACAGCAGCAAAAGGTTGGGATTTGCCCCTGAATAAAAAGATAACCGGAGGAATACCTATCCATCATCTCGAAGCGGTTGGTGTTTTCAACTTATCATGTACTATCTGTAGGGCTGAGATAGCTTCTCTGGTGAGTTTTCACGGAGAGTTGAGACTTGGGTCTCCCTTCAACAATTCAAACAGCGGTTGCAGATCATCTGTACTGATACCTAAATTTGGATGTACCCAATTTATAGATCCTAACAAAGATTGTAAGTCATTTAATGTTTTAATATTCGTATTTATTGAGATTCCAATTGGCCTGATTGTTCTTTCAGAAATTTTCCACCTGAGGTACTGCCAAGGTGCAGTAGATTGTACTTTCTCGGGGGAAATTTCAAAGTTATTTAGTTTTAGAATTTGTAAGGTTGAATTTGTAGCCGAATCAAGTAACTTCGGATTGGACGCAGCTATGAGGATGTCATCCATATAATGATATAGTATTACATCAGGGAATGATCTCCTTACAGCCAATAGCAGAGATGCTATTACGGTTTGGCAAATCGTGGGAGAGTTCTTCATCCCCTGAGGCAACACTGTCCATTGATATCATTTTGCTGGTTCCTGCACGTTGACTGACGGTACGGAAAAAGCAAAACAGGAGGAATCTTTAAGATTTAAAGGAATTTGGAAGAAACAGTCCTTTATGTCAATGACCTTAATTTGGAAGCCTTGGGGAATCATAGTGGGCAAAGGCATTCCAGGCTGAACTGCCCCCATAGGCTTGATGACCGCATTGATTTTCCTTAGGTCATGGACAAGCTGCCAATTACCATTCTTCTTTCTCACTACAAATACTGGGGAGTTCCATGGACTGGTAGATGGAACAATATGTTGTTTGTCCAGTTATTCTCGGACAAGATGATTGAGTGCGTGCAGCTTATCCCTTCTCAAAGGCCACTGATCTACCAATACTGGCTCACCAATAAGCCAGAAAAGGGCAGGGGTGTGCTGCTCATCAGTGGCCGACATTACAAATTTGTTGAGAGGGAAAAACCCCACTGGCCCAATACATCTCTTCCCCAGAGTGTCATAGGGAGGGGAAGAATGAAAGGAAAAGTAGTGGCCAATTTATGCTCAGGTCCAATAATTAAATTTGCACTAATTTTGGAATTTAGAGATCCTCCTACTCCGGTGATCTGATTGAATGTGTTTTGGACCTGCCAGGTCTTGGGCCAGTCCTTCTCAGTGAGAATGGTTACATCCGCACCGGTATCAATTAACCCCAAGACTGAAACAGGTTTGCGGTCGGTCGAATTGTAAATCTGGCACTGAAGGGTTGGACAGTGTCGCGTTACTGGGTGAGCCCACATCACCTGAGTACTTTCATTATTTGATATGACATCTTCGTGACTGATAAGATGGTCCAATGGAGTGATGATTGCCACTGGTCTCCCTGCCAGAATAAACATGAGAGGGTTATTAGTCATAATCTGTACAATTATTGAAGATGAAGGGTCCAAGTCGGTAACGTGGAATAACCTGGAGTCCTTCATCTGTGATTTCTGGGTCTCTAATGCCTAATCCTTGAGAAGGAAAAACTAAGGAGTTATTAGACAACATAACTTCAACAGAAACTGGGAGAACAGAATTAATGTTAATAGCGGAACATAACTGTAGAGAAAAGAAGGGAAAACTTGTTAGTTCTCTTTTATTGGTTTCAGGTTTGGGGAGTACCACGGCTTCCGGGGGAGATTTGGTGTCTTCATGCTCCCCCGAGTGCTCATGGCCCCGCTTCCCGAGATGTTCTTTTGGGATATCACTGGCAAAGACCTCGGTGACAGGGGTCTCCCATCCTTATCATAACTCGCCCTGCACTCATTTGTCCAATGGTAACCTTTTTGGCATTGGGGGCAAAGAGTCTTTGGGGTTACTACTTGATGTTGTTTATATGGACAAGTAGCGATATAATGGCCAATCCCACGGCAGTGTAGACATTGTCCCTGGTTCATAAAAGCTTTAATATCTTTCATGCTTTCTTTAACACTACTTTTGATACCAGTTTGAATCCCCTCCTTTATAGCCTGCTCTTGTGCTCTTTCCTTTGATTCCACGAGGCAGACCATGTGTTCTTCCATTGCTTGGGTGGTTTCCTGAAAATTTTCTATAAGTTGTTGGCCAATCAAATTAACATTTTCGGACCCCATCTGTGCTGATGCGACCAAGGCTTCTTTAATAACTTCTGCTTTCGCTTGGTTTTTGTGAGCTACTGTGCCGACATTACGGCAGGCCTTGATCATATCAGTTATAGATGGGTTCTTTAGAGCTCTTAAAATTGGCTGACAGTCCTCATTTGAATTTTCGATAACCAATATGCTGAACAGCTTGTCTTGTGCATCTTGCGATGACACCTGACGGGAAATGGCCTCCTTTAGCCGTTCAGCAAATTTAGTAAATGGTTCATCTGCATCTTGGAATAACTTAGTATAGGAAGAAGTAGGCTGGGTGGTTTGAGCTACCAATTTAATAGCTTTCAGAGCAAGGTTTTTGGTCATGTTTAATTCTTGAACAGGTATCGATGCTTGCTGCCATACATCGAAGAAATCCCCAGAACCCAAAAATCTGTCTAGAAATTGACCAAGTGGAACGCCTTGATGTCTGTAGTTGGTCTCAACATGTTTCTCTACTAGATCTCTCCACTCATCCACAAACACAGATTGCTCTAAAGAAGACAGGACAGATCTGGTGACCACTTTAATGTCTCTAGGTGTCATGGTATGTACTTGGAACAGAGATTCTAATAAAGCGATCGAAAACGGAGCTGCAATACCATAGTCTGCTACTGCCTTCTTGAGATCTTTCATAATAGGATAGTGGACTGGTTCCCAGGTAGGTGGTCTGTTTGGATTATAAAATACTGGGAACGCTAACATCATCAGAAAGTCACCATCCTCTTCTGCCCTCTTTCACGCTTCGGCCCATCTATCCTCACTTGGATCAAGCTGTAGTGGTATATTGTCAGCTGTCGCAATGGGATATGCAGGGGGAGCCAGCAGCGTCGGAGGTATCCCGGTGATATGGGGATCCACCGCCGGTAGTGGTGGTGAATGGGCACTGCCATCTTGCCCCAGATGTTTTGATGGCTGGGCTGGAAGGGGTGGTGCCTGCTGGCAGCCATCTTGGACCGGAAGTAGCTGCTGATGGGTGCAGCCATCTTGTTTCTGGTCCTCCAGAGAATTACATAGGTCCTCCAACATCTTAGTCAGCTGATCAAAAGGCTCCACCCCCAGGGTGACAACATTAGTGGAAGGGGGTGGAGCGGGAGGACCGGAAGAGACGCCTCAGCCATTTTGTGATGTTAAGTGGCACGAGGCTTGACCACCATTTTGAGGGGATGACTGGGCACTTTCCCTAACTGACCCGACACCATTTCTTCGCACTGTTTCACTGTCCCTTTGCCTATCTCGCTTTCCCTCTGCTCGATGAGACGTCTTAGGGGAATTTTCTGGGGTACTTCCTTCACTAGGGACTGGCGAGATGGTTTTAAAAATCATTTCCCAAGCAGGGAGGGCTTTCCAGGCCAGTTTTTTATCTTGATTATGTGACTGGTCCCAAAGGAGGAATCCTAAACGATCCCAGTCCTCAAAATTAATTGGGAAATCCAGCAAAACATTATTCTTTGCCATCCAGTCCGATAAATGTTTTAGAGGTTGTTTCTCAACCGGATGGGAATTCCGGAGTAAGTAAAATTTCAGTTGTCTATAAATGACTTCAGACGACTTAGAGCCGGAGCAGCCCATGGTGAAATGACAAAGTCTATTAAACTGGGGAGTGAATGGTGGATTTGGGGACGGGCTTGGGGCAAGAAGGAAAAGAGTCACTTCTCCCGGACCTCACCTCTCCCTCGTAGAATGAAGGATGATAGCGCCGCTGACAAATCTTTGCTAGGCTCTCCTGTTCGTGTAGCTGGGGTTGCTCCAGGAAGGGCAGCAGGTGCTCCTCGATGAACGGCTGATGTGACTTTCCTGGGAGGCATCTGCCGGACAGAAGTGACAGGAGCTCTTCCGCACTTCGGATGAAAGCCCAAGGGGAATTAGGGTATAACGTATAAGACAACGTCTCCCTAAATCCACCCCATGTTGGGCGCCATTTGATGCAGACCTGGCGGGGTCGATGGGAAGGACCACCTCACTTAGCGTGGGGTGCAAAATGGCCAATTTATTGAAAAAGGCGCCAGCTTATATAGGGAGAGCATGGAAGGGACTAGAAGAGGGGTGGAGTTAAGGGAGGAGTTGGGGCATGTCTACATCAAGAAATGAAAAAGAAAGTAGGGCTTTCACAAATAAGGGCAGATTGGGGAGGAGCAAGGGAGTGGCCAGCCGTAGATGAAAGGAGAGTATGCGCCGTCGTTATGGGCAACGACCGGCCAATGGAGGAAGCCGACAAGCCTGCGAAAGTGGCAGCCAATAACAGTAAAGTAACTAGGGAGAACTGGGGTACAATGAACCAATCAGAGCATTCGGAATAAGTATCATTCTATTACTATTCTAATCCAATGAAAATCTCTCTATCTATTAACAACCTGTGGAGGTTTGAGTTGGCACCCTGCCAAGCCCAACTGCTGGCCACACGGATTCCCTCTCCCCGCCCCCCCTCGAGAAAGAAGGGAAAAAAGTACCAAAAAGACAATTGTGTTAAAAGTATATATATATATTCACATATATTACAATTATA
>JAWWEE010000085.1:3769060-3780039 GCA_035221455.1 Xenops minutus
TTAGCTCTGGTACATGTTTCCCAGGCATGGTGTTCCAGCTATTATCTGACCCTTAAGACAGCTAGCACAGGGTTAGAAGTTGCTAGCTGCTCTGAATGCAAGAAACTACCTAGAAGTATAAGAATCTACAAATTCATGAAAACCCTAAGGCATCAATCTAAATGAAGAGGGGGAAAAAATCTAGAGGGAAAAGGATCAGGAATGCAGTATTCCTTCACAAACTGTAGCTGAACATCAGGCATTGCACGTTCAGGGCAATCTATGCATCTTTTTAGCAAAAAATCTCTCAGATGGGCATGTCTAGAAACACTAACAGCACTTGGGCTATGAACATCAACATTAAAAATACAGAAGTGGCTGGAAATGCTGTTGTGTCAACCTTTATTTGTTCTTTAGGCCATGAAAAAATAATGAATTTATGCCTGAAGGCCAAAGGCAGAAACTTGGGATTTTTTTGTCCTCTCCTTCCAACTTTTATGAGTTTTTCACAATGAATTGTAGAAGAAGGTTTAGATGATAAAAATTAAAGTGGTGTAGCCAAGAAAGATACCCATGGGGCTTTCTGCTTCCCTTGTGCCTGGTCTGAACTATCAGATCAGCCCTCTGGATTCAAATGCAACACTGTCAATAGGAATACATCATCTTTTTTGTGGAGTAGAAAAGCTGTCGGTTGCAATTCCCATTATTCCAAGGCCAGGATTTTCCATTAGTGTAACCACCTGCTGGGTTTCTCTACTGAGGTTTAATGGAGTCTGAATTTGAATTTATCACCATCTGTGGGAAGACAGGAAATGAGAGGAGCATCACTAATTCCTTTCTTCATTTACTAAGCATAAGCATAATCTTTATAAGGAGATAGGCAGAAGCAGCAGTGATCAGGGAAATGGAAAGAATATTTTAACTCATATTGACATCAGAGTTCCAGACCAAGAAAAATGCTGTCTGTTCATGAGCCAATTCGAACAACAAAAAGGATGTTTTAATTTGCTATGTAATGTTGTACGAAAACATGCATATATGGCATACTATTTCGTTTTTGCTTCTAAGGAAGTCTCTAAAGACTTAATTTAGACTATTAAAGAAATAATAAAATTAAAGGCTTGGAATGTGAATGCATTCTCAGGAAGGGTTAAGTACACTGAATGAGTTTTGGGTATTTTTTAAAATAAAGATCTAAAATCATCAGTTTACATTTTATTCTTCTTTTCTTGTCACAAAAGAAAAATCTGATATAAAAGTACTGGAAAAGAAAATGGACACATTCAATTGAAAGAACTGTTTAAGAGCAACATGAAAAACGAAAAAAAAAATGACAAAAAGTGGAACTTCTTTAGTACTCTGAAAAGGAATATGTTTTTATTGCAGAATACACAAACCAGATAATATTGATGTAATTTCCCATAATTAAACATAACAATGAAGATTCTTTGTGATGCTTTCATACAACTCAATGTGGAGTCACCAGTGGTCTAAGAATCATAATTCCAATCCATCTATCTATACAGTTTGTTGTTCCAAGGTTGAGAACTATGCCCTTCTCTGGTCTGAACATATTAATTGGTGTTTTTGAATGGGCAGAAGAGAAGGAGGAAGTTTAAAAATGTATATTTTAAAAAATCTCAATGTAATATCCATTTGCACTTATCAAAGGAGTGCTGACATCCAATCTGCATTCATAAAATGGGAGCCATGAGTTCAAGCCTTTCTCATGAATTTTGCTCCATGTTTGTAGTCTTTGGATTTATGGTCTTGAACTTGTGAGGCTGCTCCCTTGCTTTGTGGGTCAACAAAGGGAGTTTGAGGTATTTAGATAATTTAAAGGACTGTTATTTATTACAGTGAAGAAGAATTACAAGGAGAAAAATAATGCACACAAAACCCCCATCAAACCCAGGCCCAAACAAAAAAAAAAATAATTATGAAATTTTTTTTCCCTTTTTTCCTATTTTTTTTTTCCTTCTACACTTTTACTCACTTCTATCAAAGGAGTTTTGTCCATTGTGCTGTGGAAAAGCAAAAAACTTTGAAGAGCACTTCTGGTGCAAATCATATGACATTAGGTCCATAATAAGGCAGAGGGAAAAAAAAATCTCTGATTGTTTGTTGACTTGATGAATAAACTGGATGGTTGAGTTTACCTTGGTTCATTGCTGTATTGACAATTATGAATTTATGATTTGTTGAAGCCCATTTGGTTGTGTCATAACATCCAATGTTGTAACATGACTGATAATACTACTACACTTCACTTTGCAGACTAAATTTAACCACAAAAATAACTCCTGATAATTCTTATATAATTTGGTTTAATTGTATTTTTCTTCTATTTTAATCTCAGAGTTGCTGTGGAATCTATCAAGAATTAAAAATCAATAGTGCATGCTGCTTAAATTACAGCTTTGTTATTAAATTTTATGGATTATCTTTGACCATAAGCATCTTGAGATTTGGTGACTACTTTTCATTTATTTCTTAGGTCTACACTACAGTGCGACAATAAAGAACCCTAGAGATGGGTAGAGGCTACACTTCAAGTACCTTGAAACATTTCTTTCTCAGGCATACTGAGAGTTCACCAGGTTCTTGAAGTGATCTTTGAGCCGCTGGGAAGTTTTCATCAAAAATACGAAGAACATGACATGGTAACAGAAACATATTTTCATAATGGGTACTTTAATCAAAGCCCTTCCTACTAAAGGTTTCCTTGTTTCTTGGCTTATTAAAGCTGAGATCTACCAGAGTTTTTTCACATGATTTTACCTACTAGGCAGCGAGTGGTCATTGAAGAACAGGTCTTTATACTTCCTGCATACAGAAACCCAGTGATCTCCAGTGTCTTTGGATGGTTCACTCTTTAACTTCCACATTGTTTTTATTGGTTAATTACTGTTTGTTTACTTGTAGAACTAAAAGGATGATCATGTTAGAAATGTTATCTATTAATTGGCTGAAAAAATTGTAACACATTTTTGGCATCTTGCTTTTAACTGGCAGCATCTAAATGTGAAGGTTATAACCTTATTATCACAGAAGAAAACTACTAGGCAGAAAACTTAACCATGGCTTGCTTTTTTTTATGATGTCACACATATGGTTACTGTTATTCATACTGGGGGTGGCAACTTTAGTGATTCAAGACTAACACAAGAAAATCTGTCAGCTTTAGTTAAGTGAACATTGTTATTACCTTAAATCAAGCAGATGGAGGGCAAACTTCTCTGTTGGATTCTGCTACTCTTTAATTAATGCCCACATTTGTTATATCACATTTAGTTTAAAGGTTTCTTTAAGAAACCTTTCATTAAAGGTTTCTTTCCTTATTACAAATGACTATATAATTGAATTTTCTACATTCTAAGAGTTGATCTGTAAACTGGGGACCTGTCATGGATGAAGATTCCTTCAGTTACATTTTGGAAGAAAAAAGTCAAAAGAGAACTGTTTAATACTTCCACAGCATCTCTTACATATTCTTCTTTTCCTTCTTCTTGACGTAAGTATTTAATACATTATTAGGGGCTGTTTGCACATCAACAAGTCTTTTCAACAGGGAATTAAGGTGTTTCTTTTCTGCATCTATATTGCTATATTTATACTGGTAAAACAGATTATAATAGTTTTTCATTCAGTAAAATATTTTTTGTTTTGTTTTCTTCTGGAGAAAAGAAAAAAAAAAAAGGCAGCATATTTTCTCCATGCAGAAATAATGAAAATAAAATCAAAAAAAGGGGAAAAAAAAAAGTCGTAATTGCACCACCGCATAGGATCTTTCATCCTAGATATATTAAAAAATTACAATAAAGAAACTGGCTGAACTAACATCTCACATTTGTTTAAATCCTAAGAAACAAAATAAATCTTTTGGCAGTTACCAAAGTAACAGATGAAGATGATGCTTCACAGAAGCAGAAAATAAATACAATAAAAATCTTCATAGTACAATGTTCTTAAACAGTTGGCAGATCCATTTTTGCTCCCCTGAAATCAGTATTTTACAATGTTTGCAAACTTAACATTGAAAATTTGTTGGATTTAAAAGAAAGAGGTTTTCTGGCAATTATTCAGTCAGCATTAAGGAATTGTCTTTTTTTATTTTTTTCATTACTTCAGTGAGGCTTAGTTCTTATTGGGTGATTGTGAAATCTGCTTTAAGAAGGGTTCTTGTGTTGATTACCTACAGAAAGGGGCAGTGGACTGGCTGTGCAAGGCAACTGTTTCATCTGGTCTTTTGTTCATGATGGCCCTTTGCATGTGATCAGTGTCTCCTACAAAAGAAGAAAAAAAGTTTATCTCATGTAGGGACATAGTTACATCACAATAATGACTTCATTTTACCCCTTCTTTTATATTATTGTTTTTGCCCTCCATGCTCCTCATTAAAAAAAAAAAAAAAAAAAAAAAAAAAAAAAAAAAAAAAAAAAAAAAAAAAAAAAAAAGAGAAACAGAGTTGAGAATTTTAGAGGATCAGACATAGCTATCAGAAAATCAAAAAGTTTTACATATTATATTAACAAATTTCCACAAACAAGGTTAAATACATGGACATATTTTTCAAAACATTTACAAATAATATAAATGTTCTTTATGGCTGTACTCTAATATTCTTTAGCTATTATTCTGCTTTGCAAATGCAAAATCTTTTCTGGTAAGAGTTTTTGTTGAAAAACAAGAAAAAAAATATTTCAAGTTTGGAGTGGAGTTACAGGAAAATTAAGAGAAATATCCACTTGCCAGTTCAAAGATATTTGGCTTGATTCATTGCATCTTCAGCTAGAGAAACCTGAACAAAAATGTGACAGCCTAATTATATTAAAAAAATGAGGAATTTTCATCTGAGATTTAATAATCCTGCAGGCTTACTGGCTTGAGAAATTCAGATATATATCTTAAGTCATCAGCAATCTTGACTACTTAAACAAGTTTGATCCTTGTGTCTCAGCTTCACAGTAATATTTTGCATTTTATTATTAGGTGCTCTTCAATCCTGGACAAATTTTATCTTTACTTCTGCTGTCAGTCATCCTTTTGAGCTCTGGTTAGCCCTACTTATCTGCTCCTTCCTACAACTAAGAAGATGATCAGAGGGAAACATTCATCTGCCCTTTCCCTTGCTATAGTTGGCAAGCATTTTTTCTAGGTTTGTGTGTTCTGGGATTAGGTTGTGCTAAAGAACTAAACCCAGGAAAAAACAGAAGATTCTCAAAACCATGTTTTTACAAGTAATTCAACATGAAGTCCTAGACTTGGGGCATCAGATAAACTAAATGCCACAAAGGAGTGAATAAGGAAAATGAATGAGGAGTGAATAAGGAGTTCTTACATGCTGTGCTTTGAAACATCATTTATCTTTGTTCCATAGGTTTAATAATGGCATGATATTTGATGAAACTAAGAAGCTTTTTATTGCAGGAGTCATAAAAGATTTGGGTGTTTTCAATCTCACTATTCTCTACTATGTGATTGTCACAAGCCATACCATCTCCTCTGATTAAGTAAGTACAGAGAAGGCTGCAAATTTGACCTCATTGGTATTTCTTCTATTTCTATGGTATAGAAAATGGATGTCCACCAGGTTTTCCAGACAGCTGTCAAAATTAAAAAAAAAAAAAAAAAAAAAAAGAGATGGAATACTAAAACAGACAAAAAAACCTCAAAAACAAACAAACAAAATATTAATCTATATAAGATGTCCCCTCCAGTTCCAAGAAAGGAATAAGATGGCTTTGCAATGTGACATTTAAAAGATGGCTCAGACTAATTAGAGGACAGTGGTTTCCAGAAGTGAACTTCCTAACAGAAAAGCTTCTTCTGTTGACCTTCCCACTGAATGTCTCTATTTCAGTTGGCTTTTTTTGTTTATTTGTTTATTTGTTTGTTTGTTTTGGGTTGTGTGTTGGGGTTTTTTTTGCACCACTCCCTAAAGTCTTTTATCATTCCTCACTGTTCATTCACTGAAGAACCTGATTTCCTCTTCTGCCATTGCAATCTTGTTAAAAACTTGAACAAATACTCACTTATTTATTACCCTCACATTTTTATCAAGTGCACATGCCTCATTAATTTCCCCTAGCTTGTATTCCTCCAGCTGCACAGTTAAAAAGGTGTTTGGGAGAAGTTAATTTCTGTTACCGGAGCAGGCTCCCCACAGAAGTGTTTACAGCACCAAGCCTGACAGAGCTCAAGAAGCATTTGAACAATGCTTTCATGGTATGACTCTTGGGGATGGTCCTGTGCAGGGCCAGGAGTTGGACTCGATGAAACTTTGTGGGTCCCTTCCAATTCAGCATATTCTGTGATTCTGTGAAGTTGTGAGGGCACTTGGACAGAGACGTGACTTGAAAAATCTGTCAATACAAGGTGAGAAGTCAGCTAGTTGCTCCTTTTGGGTCACAGCTAAAAGTTTGAAGATCAAACGGAGTAACAATTTTTCTATTAATGTTTCAGATAGTTCTTTAACTCTGATATGATATATAAAGCATGCAAATTTATATGTAGTATCTTAGATATTTCTACTGACTGAAAATCTTCATACAGATCAGTAGAATAACAAGAATACCTTAAAAAGTATTTGGTTTTGTGTATGCCCCTTAGTAAAAGGATTTCCTTTTTCTCCAAAAAATGCCATGGAAAACTAATCTGTCTTTGAACATAAAAGTATGTGTAATTTTGAAGCTAAATTTGAATATGTAGGTAAAAAAGTAGAAGGATATAAACCATACATTTAGTGAAATTTCAGAATACCTTTTACATAGGAACCATCTTCATTACATATTCCTCATACCTGCCTGTGTGTTCTGTCCAGACCACTTCCTCTTTATTTCCTTTTGTGTATATTTGCATTCTAAGGAATAGAAAATAATTTTTTTTTTTATTTTTATTTTAAAGTAGGAAACAATACAGCTTTTTTCATCAAAGAGATAAAGCTTGTCCTTGCTAAGGCCATAAAACTCCAACATAGATTCTGTACTGTTAAATTACTACAATTCAAAAGATTGTATTTGTGAGATATTTAAAAAAGGGAAAAAGGGACATAACATTACCTGAAATATTTTAATACAGTTTAATTATTACACCTCAGTTAAAACTTTGCTATTGCAATTTTAAAATTCAGTAAATACATCAATAATCCTTTTCTTGGAAACAGATGTCAGATCCGTGCATTACACAGTCTGAGGCAGAGTCTTCTGGCTTAAAGAATAAAGAGTCTGTGGAACAAAAAAAGTTAAAAGAATTTAGAGCTTAAGGTCTCAGGCAAGACCATATGGAATTAAGAATCCGAATAGAGGAAGATATCTGTGCTGAAAAAGAAATACTGGACAATAGGAATTGGAGTATGTTTAGTGTCTGGAGGCAGTGAGTTCAACACTATCAAAAAACCAATGTACTGGTCTACAATATTATGTAAACTCATAGGGCTTCCTAATCACCACAAGTGTCTAAATGCTGGACCTGTATTTAAAAGAAAGATTTTTTAAAACAAATTATGATAAAACTATGTCAAAACACCATATACCAAAGACTAGGAAGTTAAGGAGCTGGTGTAGATTAATTTTCTGCGTACAGCAAGAAATGTGGGAAGAGGGGAGGGGAAAGAAGGAATGCAAAGGTACAAAAGAAAAAAAAAAACAACAGAGAATTAGAAAACTGTAGCAAGTACAGAGGCAAATTGAAAAGTGCAATTCTAAAAGTGGCTGACTCATCAGAACAACATATTTGAGGCCAAACGAGCTGGATACACTGCGAAATCCACTCTCTGTCATTAAGTCACAACAAGGAATCAACATCTTTAGCATCTTTTTGTATTTTAATATAAAATATTTTAATTACTTTCTATGAATATTTGTAAGGAATTATTTTGCCTAAAAGAGAAGTTTTCTTTCTTAAATAATAAGAATAGTGGCAATACCAAGCTCAATCCCTAGTTAAAAACACAAAAGTTGTACTTGCAGCTTAGAAGATTTTGCAAGATATACAGTTATTGTATTTCAGTGGTCTATGGGCTGGGAATGGTAAGAGTTTTTCTACCTACACTGATCATTAGAACTAAAAATTCCTAGTTTTGCAGCTGAAACATCATATAACTTAATTTAGTCTACCTGAACCACATTTCCAAAAAGAAAAATAGTTATGACTTTAATTGGAATAATAGAAGAAATACATAGTTATGTTGCAGACCTTAAAATCTCAGTCAATTAAGGGTCAACAAGGTAAAATAATAAAAATTTACAAGCTATAACATATCAGTTTTTGCTGAACTATTTATCACTATGTCACATGGAGAAGTAGGTAAATGTGTTTAAGAACACAGAGAGCTACAAACAGCTTATTTATTTTATTTTTAAATTATAGAAGCACCTATGTATTAGCACTTTGGATTCCTGAAGCTCAATTAAAAGATAAAAATCAGATAAAAATTCCCAAAAAACCTCAATAATCATATTATATAGCAAGACTGTTCCGTCAAGTTATACAAAACATCAAATCAAAATAGTGGAGGGAAAAGTTTCCCAAATCTATTTTAGAGAAAACTTCTGCTGCTGCTATTCACTTGCTCTGATAGATGAGAAAATAAGTTATGTTCACAGGTATCATCCTAGTGCTTGGATTAAAATGCCATTATTTACTAAGTAGGGGGTTTTTTTCAACTCTTTAAGGATTGTTGATTATGACTTTAAATTTTCCTATAATATTTGTAGATTTCTTTTGAACTATTGACTATTGAAAATAAAGTCTGGATTTTGTTAAATATTTATTGTATCAAATAACATATAGCCTATTTTTGGCTCAGCTTCTCCCTTCAGACCTCCTTTTGGCCTCTACTTGTTATAAGAGTTTCTGCGTTGGGTTGACTTGCATGATCTCTCTTTATCTGTGTGATACTATAAGTCTTCTGTGTTTCTATGAAGCTTTAATCATCAAATACACTGCATATCATCTATAAAACAGTCAAAACAATAACATGTCAATTGTTCAGTTCTCTTTTCATTGTAACTAGTCCTTGTGCTTTGCCTCAGAGTATTCTCATTTTAAGTATGGCCACACAGTTTTCAGTTGTAGTGACAGAAGTGTTAGCAGGAGTATTTTAGTTTATGCATTTTCACTATTTTTATTTTAGACTTTGTTACTGTGCTGCTTTTAGTTTGAACAGGTAGGCTGTTTAACCACTGTTTCTATTTTAAAAGAAATTTCAGTCTATTTCAGCAAGATGGAAAAACATCTGCCTAATTTAGACAGAAGTCTAAGTAACTAATCAATTCATACAGAACTGAAAAAAGAGAGGAAATTAGAAAATAAAGGTGATGTGATAAAAACATGCACTTCAGCCCTGTGCCACTGAAATAGAATGTCATGAACAAGAAAGTGTTCAGTCTACAATCTGCTTAAGTCAGGGCATGGGTGGTTAGAACTAAATAGTTTTTCAAAGCTGAACAATTGTTTCTAGCTTACAAAACCTGCAAATGGTGTTTTTTAACACTCTCCAGTTGGTTAGCAGGCCTTGCAGTGTTCAATAACCTGATCATATACCTGTGTGGACACAACAATATCATGTACTTTCCCCTGAAACAGCTAAGAAACTCACACAATCCCTTTTTCATCAGAATACAACACTGAACAAATGCCTTTTGTTCACCTTACACTGGTAACTTTGTGTCTGCTCTACTCTTCAGTAATCTATAGAATATTGTGAGAACGTCAGAGATTTAAGTCTGTAATTTCAAAATATTTGATGACTCCAGGCCAGAAAGGCCATTCAAAGCTTCATCCTAAAAAGCACAGTCAATAGTTTTATTCCTTAGGCATAACAGACTAGTGGGCATCACAACTTTACTTTAGTAAAGCATATACATACAGAAAATAGTTTTCTCAGCAGAAAAATAAATTACGCTATTTATTATTTTTTTTTTCTCTGTAAAGAAAGACTTCAAAAAAGTTTTGGTTTTTATATACAAGGTTGAGAATGTTCTCATTTATCTATTGTAATGGAGTAATAGATATTTTCTTATATACATTATAAATAAAAAATTATCATCCATTCTTCTCAGAAAAAAATAGCTCTGTCAAAAAGGTCAGTTTGAGATATATATGGAGCCTTTGCTGAGAGCTTAGAGATCGAGGGACTTCATGAACTCAGTAATCAGCAGCTTATTAGTAATTTTTTAACTGAGGATGGTTAAAGAACCTTTAATGTTCCTAAAGACATATTTAAAAAGTTCAGAATTGATACCTAAATAAATAAAAACTAAACTAAAAATCTAAAATATTCAAGACCGTAACACTGAAGTAAACTTTCAATTACAGAAAGTAAATATAGCCTTTATAAAAAAGAATGTTCATATTGTCAATATAGAGCCAGAAAAGCTTCTTTCTATAGTCAGTGGAGACACAGAAGCACCTACAGAAGTCAAAAAAGAGCGTCTGAGGTGCCTCAAGCTATGGGTGGCTCTCAAGGAAACTCTCTGTAGCTTGAGAACCAGTTTTGTGAATCTAGGCAGCTAATTTACCTATAATGGATTGGTATCTGAAGTTGAAAGATGAAAATGCTTGCATAAATCCTATATTAGAAATTAAATTAAACTGTGTTATCGGAGTGTACCATGAAGACAGTATATACAGAATGCTGTAACTGTTGGTCCTTTTTGATTTCCATAAGAGAGGAAGTAATATTATAAAAGCTGTTTTAAAATGTATCTTCTCTGTCCATTCATTTCTTAGATTTGAATTTCTTTATTTTACACCAAAAAAAAAAAAAGGAAAAATAAAGAAAAAAAAAGTTAGACTGATGGATTTTTGTCCCCTAAACTCATCTTTCCTCATTGAAGCTTTCATTTAAAGCAATTCTGTATTCTTTAATCCAACTCTCTTCTTCATAAATTTTCTAAGGATAGACTGAAGATTTCCTTCCTTTTTTTCCTTTTCCTTTTCCTTTTCCTTTTCCTTTTCCTTTTCCTTTTCCTTTTCCTTTTCCTTTTCCTTTTCCT
>JAWWEE010000085.1:3788259-3811973 GCA_035221455.1 Xenops minutus
TTCTCCACCAGACCACAGCTATCATCGGCACCAACAGGTTCTTCATTTCCTTTTGCTTTGGACTTGGGGGGAACCACACAGGTCTCAGCACAAGGGCTAACAAACCCCCTTGGGCTGGTGCCCCAGGACACTGGGTTATATTGCTGGGTTTTTGTTGAGTTGAAAGCAGTTTCCTCTTTGTATAAGTGTATCTATTGTAATATCTTCAATTAAATTGTAACTCTGACTCATAATCTCTCTGGTAATGGGTCCATTTCTTCTGCTGGTTTACCTTCAAATCAGCACAAATGTGAAGCCCGCCTATTGGTCCCTAGTTAACCCTTTCCCTATTGGTTGTTATCCCTTGATTTCTATTGGTTGTAACCAAAATTCCCTGAAAGCCTTTATATACCCCTGACCATGTGAATAAACTCTCCCTCTGCATCCTTCCCTGCAGGCTCTGTGTGTCTTTCCCAGGGTGTCTCTGGGACCATGTGGCCGGAGGGGGAATGGAAAGGGACAGCATTCGAACACGCTGTCACAGAAATAGTAGTTAGTTGTGAAAGTTTTCCAGGTGAATTACTCTACTACATAAAATATACAGGTTAGTGAATAGGTGTAAAACGTATTGCCATTTTCAACTATTCAATTTCCAAGCTCTTGCAATAAGGTTAATTGTGTCTTTTATATGTTAATACACACCATAGAATAAAATGGGCTTTTTTTTTCATGCGTATTTTCATTCTTCCTACAGTCTCTTGCTTTTCCTAAGATACTGAAAGCTTAATTCATGTAACTTCACTAGTCTCACATTGTGCCTGTTAGAGCATCACTGTCTTGAAATGTCTTCCTTTCACTGTGCCATGAGACATCTCTTGAGGTGCCAAAATCCATCTCGGAATTTGCCTTTGAAAAGCCACTACCATGGTTAAACCAATAGCAGATGGTTCTACAGTATTTTGCTGTAGTGAGTAGACGTTATGATTAAATAAATTATGATACAGCCAAACACTTTTGGACTTGAATGTGTGATTTTTGCTAGCATAAAAACAGCTTTTTCATTGCTGTGTTAAGGCAAGATTGTAAGGCTGAGTTTTAGATTCACAGTTGCATGGGAGAATGGTGTCAAGCCTTTTATTTCTTGCAGGTCTACACCTACAGATGACAATGTCCAATGTCATTTAACTGAAGACTTGAAAACCAACTTCAGCTAAATCTTTCCTCTTTTATCTTCATCATAGATTCATTCATCTTTCAAATGCAGCAAAAGCTAAATTAATGCATATTCCCAGCACTTGGTGATGAACATGAGAGATATCTGTTCCTAAAAGAGAACACTTAAAAATGCTGAACACTTTTAGGTGCCTCTACAAAGTGGTGTTGTGAGAACAGAAATTCTGTGTCAGTACTTTCTGTCAAAATTCTTGTACATAAACCTGTATAATAAACATGAGTCTGTATAATCACCATAACCAGAGAAAAATCTTGGTAATTACTCCTATCCAGAAGCAGATATAAAACAGACAAGTCTCAGTGTAGTCTCATGTCAACAGCAAGATGCTCAGATAACTAACTAACTAAATAAATAGAACACCTGTCACTGTATTTATTCAGGAGTTGCACAATTCACGGCCAATAACAAAGTAAAAACTTCCCTTACAAATATAATGGTGACTGAGGGATATTTCTGTTTTATTAAGTACTTTGAGAATATTTCAGGTTTGCAGTTTAATGGACCAATAGGTAAAGAAGCTGAGTGCTTCAGCTAAGAACATAGAGAGTAAATATGATTTTCTACCATATGAACAGAGGTATAAGGTCTCACTGCAAATGTATAATAAAACAGTGTGACATATATCTTCAGCTGCATTATGGACTCCATTACTGTGGTGTTTTATCAGTAAACTCATGTTATCCACTACTGACATTGTTAGTTTCAGGTGCACACTGAATAATAATATTATGGGAAAGGTTAATGTCCTGTCAATTCAGGTACAGCAAGACACCTGGGTAAACTTTAAGAGACTTAAACAAATCTTTTAATGCATTTGTACATGCAGAAAAATCTGTAGGCCCTACAAGTGAACAAACACGACATGAATGGTTTTGCATTACCACATAGACAACAAACCTTAATGAAAGGTGAAGAAGAATACTAGAAACAGTAGCAGTGACATTTTCAGAGAAAGGTGGAAAACCCTTATTTCATTTTATGTGGGCTGAAGTGTCCATTAAAGCAACATGAACTCTTGTGAGTAAACTTTGTACAACTGTTACAGAAAAAAATCTATAATTTGAGATCCTACCACTTAAGCCTACAGTATTAGATAGTGTCATCTGTGCTCTTTCTGCTAGCAATCAAACTGATGCGAGCTCTCCATTTACATAACAGCAAAGCCAGACTGTGTAGTGTAAATTTCTGAACACCTTCAAATATTAAATATCTGATCCTCCAGACTTCTTTGAAAGAAGAGGTACAAGCCACAGGAGGGAGGCAACCAATGTTAACAGTCAGCTGGGATAAATAATGTATCTATCTAATCAGCACGATCACTTCTGCAAGTGTTGTCTGGATGCAGTCTTAGCTGATGTTTCATCTAACACCATTCCGGATGTACTGGCACGAGCCTTGACTAGTACTTTATCAAACTGTGATCGCATCAGAACCACTCCCTTTTTAGTCCATCACAGGCCATGAGATATGGGCATTTAGAACAACAGAACAGTTACTTGCACTGTAAGTGGGTTAAGACAATGGCATTTCTGAGTACAATAGGCTTGGTGGTGGCAACAAAAAGGAAAATTTCAAGATGTGAGTGTAGTCAGAGGACCACAAGAAACAGGCAATTTCAAGAAGATATAATTTGTCTGACAAAAGGGTTTGTGCATGTTGCATGAAGCAAGGCTAGTTGCATGTGTGCAAATCAAACCCTTTCAAGTGTGACTAATTCATGATTGTAACCCTCAGGCATTTGTAAAACATCACTGGGAATGTGAATGGACCACTTCTTTCAATATAATTTATGCTTGCTATTCTCTTGTAGCTCAAGAACAGACTTGTTTCTACGAGGGAAAAAACAATGACAAAAAAAACACAAAAGAAATATTATACGGACATTCCCAAACACGTGAAAATCAAGAGAAAAGAGAAATGTTTTGAAAGTTTAAATAGCAGAATGCTAATCTTTGTAGTATGCCATCTGAACAAGCCATTTATTACTTCAAGTATGTTCATTTCTCATTAAATTTTCTATCTGCTGCTGTAGGAATTTAAATGGTTGATGGATACCTAGATTTTTAAGCAGCCCTGCAAAACTGGATCATAGTATTGCAGGGTACTGGAGCATAGTATTCCATCTCTTATTTATTTATATAAAATTTATTCCTTCAAAGCTTATACAAGAATGAAGAAAATTTCTTAATCTGTGTTCTACACTTCCTAGAACAGATTTCAGACCTAAATGTGAGAATGTAAACCCCTTGAATAAGTCCATGGAATATTATTGACGGGAGACTTGTAGTTTACTGAGGCTGTGCTACCAAATGAGTAGCTTTTGGTAAATGTGAAAAATAAAAAGTCCCTACCTTTTTGTGGAACATAAAAATTAGAACTGATTTCTCTTTTGTCATTCAAATGGGTTTTCCCTTCTTGGCTGATTTTCATCATAATTACACTGCAGGGAGTCAGAAAACTATTTCAGTGACCACTTTGCAATTAAGGACTGACTTATGCAGTGTTTTAATCTGTCAGGTTCCATTTTGCAGGTATATTTCTTTCTGTGTCTAGTAAGCAACAATAATTGCTATATGGATAAGAATTGTGTTGCATTTCTCCATTCGTAATTGTACATTACCTTCTTTCTCCCCCCTTTCCCATTCCCTCCCAGCCCCTCCACACCTTAAAGTTTCTACCTGTATTTAAATATTTGCAAAACAGTTGGTGTAAGTATTTCCTCAACCTTACATGGAGGCAACACAGCCAGAATCTCTTCTGTATCATGTCAGCCTTCATGAGTGGAGTGGTAGCTGTGAGTTGTGTATGACAAAAAAAAAATATTATATTTTATATATTATCATACCCATGCTTAGTATGAATAATATTGATAATTTAATGATAAAAAATATATTCCAGGCACAGATGAAAACACAGCTGAGCTGTCCCTTTACAGTGGCCTCTTGCCACTCATTAAATTCCTTCTGGTTTCAACTAGCTCAAGCCAGACTTTTGTCCTGATGACAATGAAACAGATAAAACATGACTGCTTGTTCTTCTCTGTCTTTCAGGTTACTTCCTGCTTACTCAGTTGTTAATTCTCTATTGATAAAGAAGGATTAAGGACAGTATCTCCAAAGGGATTTGAGCTTGTATGTAGTGGGTGCTATCAGTTCCATCCCAGGGCGTGTGTACATGTACTCATGTGCTGTTGTCCTATGCCCTTCTCTCCCTCTGTATTGGGTCTGGCTGAGATAGAGTTAATTTTCTCCATAGTAGGCTCCATAGTATTGTGCTTTGTATTGGTAGACACAGAGGTGTTGGTTGCACACTAGCGTTTTCACTGTTTCTGTTCAGTGCCAGTACAGCATCAGTGCTGTCTCTCAAACAGTCCTCCCTTACCAGAAGACTGGAGTAGGCAAGATCTTGGGAAGGAACTTAACCAGGATGGCAGGCCCAAACTGACCAAAGAGATATTTCATGTCAACTATGTCTGATCATCAACAAAAGCTAAGGGAAAGAGTAGGAGGAAGGGCTTTCATTATTAAAATATTTGTTTGCAATGTTATGCATATTAAAGACTTCATTCTCAGGCAGTGGCTGGACATCTCCTGCTGACAGGAAGCAGAGAATAAATTTTCCATTTTCCTCTGTTGCCACATATGTTGCCACCTTTGCCTTTTCTTTATTAAACTGCCATTATCTTGACCTGTAGGGTTTTCTTCCATTTTATTGTCTTCCCCAGGCCCCATTCTTCTATGAAAGGAAGTGGTAGAGCAGTTTGGTGGGTACTGGGTGATCAGTCAAGATCAGTCCATCACATCTTCCCAGTTTTAAGTGTGCCATTTTAAACAGCAGCTACTCCTGGGTGTACCAGGGCTCTGCACAGCCACTGCATCACCCCTCCATTACTGGTACCCTCCAAGATAAATGCAACAGTTGATTTTTTTTTGGTTGGTTGGTTGGTGGGGGTTTTTTATTACTTTGAAATAGCCTATATGTTATTATTTTTGAAAACTTTGCATCTTTATTCAAGCAAAGAGTAGGTATTTCTTGCTTCCACATCTTTGCTCAATCTGCCTGGCCACTTATTCTTCTGTTGTGTTGTGTCTCATTTTGCAAACAAAAATCAAGGACAACATCTTTCTTTTGGAGAGCTTGAAGGCAATTTTCAAAGGAAAAATATTCAGACAGGCAACCAACTTTCACTACCTTCCAATTGACTGAGCGTCTAATTGAATTTTATGCCTCTCTTTTAGCATGTGATAATCCTGCCTGGCAGTACAATTGTCATCAAAGAATTCCTCGATGATATCTATTCTCAGGCCTGAAGTCACTGACGAAAAGTAGTTGCTTCCCTTATATTGTGACTATGAGTGTGAGTTAAGGAAGTAAAGGGTTAGCTCTCTGCATTTTTGTATGTATGTTTGTTTGTTTGTTTGTTTGTTTTCCCCCTGGGGCCTAGCAGCACTGACAAAATTCCTAACTAATTTATTAATTAAAAAAAAAAAAAAAAGCAAAGTGGAGAGAAAAGGAGAAACAGTAAAAGTTTTCATGTCAGCAGATTTCCTAGAGCATGAAAATTAAAAATAAAGGAAATTAATTTTTCATGAACTGATTTTCAGAATTCAGCTTCTTAAATCTTACAGCCTGTTTATTACAGTGAAGACTGCCATTGTTTTCCATAGAGGGCTGAAGCACTAACTGATGTTAGCAACCAGGCACTGATTAATACTTTGTCCTGTGGGGTAAGTTTCTTGTGAAAGTGATGCTCTTAATGTGGCATTTCAACAATCCTTGTCTCCTGATGTGAATCACATTTTTCATCTACCTACTGTGATAAAATTTTCTTTTATTCAGAATAAAGGAAATCTATACCAGGGTCCCATGCCTTTCTTCTAATGCTATCATAGCTTTTTAATATCAAATATAACTCCCTATTTCAGGACTTAAGTTCATAAAAATCAAATGTGTTAAAGGCCAGAAGGAGTCACAAAGAAAGCTATTACTGAAAAGATAGAGTCACCATCTCAAGATAAAACAGCATATCCATAGCTTTTAAAGTAGTTGTTTGCAAAGATCTGTGTGATTTATTTATGCTAGTAACTTTAAATATTAATAACAGGAAGAGAAATACCTTTTTAACAGGTATGAATTACACAAATGTATGTCATGGTACAGCAGAATCATTATAACATGCAAAAATTAACTATTGTATAGGGATGTTACTTGGATGCCAGGAGATCAGGAGCGCATTTGCATACTGCCTGGTATCTTACAACTAAACTTTTATAAACGTAAGCACATTGACAGAGCTGCCTCACAGACCTGGTTCAAAATAGTCACCAAAAATGCAATTTTCCTAATGATGCCACTAGAAATGTTGTGTGATTTGATGTCTGATACTAAGCATCTGTTTTGTCTGTATGTGTACAAAAAATATTGTAGCAAAAATATTGTAGAATGATGGGACAGAAAGGACATGAAAGAAACAAAGGGGAGTGAAATGGCGAGGAGATGCTAGATGAGTGTACAGTTGAGCTGTAAGATATAAAAAGGACTGCAGTAAGGTATGTGATATCTATCCATATCTCTGCTGTTGTTACCCATTTTGGAGGTAAAACAGTGTAAATCAGGACAATGCATCAGCCCACTGAGGTGGACTCCAGGATACAAACATGCTCCTCATGCCTAGTTGGTTTGTTGGTGGAAACTTGAATTTGGTTAGGAGTGTGTCTTAGTAATGTATTAAAATTGTGCATATAAGTACCCAAATATACAGCCCACCAGTTGTACAATCCACCAGTGGATCAACTCTATTGCTGATAAGAAACTTCACAATGCCATCGTGCTAAGGAATAGGCTGATGATATCTGTTGTGCTGATACCATCTTGGTTCTGGAAGAAACAATAATTGTTGGGAGAAAGACACTGATGGAAAGATAAGTGGGGAGCCCAAAGACATGCAGTTTCACAACCCAGATGACACAAACAATACACTTGACCAGCCTCCTCTGGTGTCTCCTGCCTCACCCTGCTCTATGGCCCAGTGGCTGCATCTTAGCTTAGCCTTAGACTGTCTGTCCCTGCTGAATCTTGCTTTCAGGTCTATGGGGTCATTTGAGGCTTCAGGGTCCTTCCATGGGACAAGTAAATCAGAATCGCACAGCCAGAGCAATTGAAGCATCCTACATAGCTATGCAGTAGTTTAATGTTGTTAAATAAAATAATGTAAAAAAGCTCATCAAAACAATGACATGCAATTTTTGTAACTTCAGTAGAATATTTTTTCCTTTTTAATTTGGGAATTGAATATGCATATTTTTCTATTGCTCCTCATTTATTATGCTAATAATTATTTTTCATCAGAAATCAGTTCACAGAGCTAAAATGCTCTTATAATAAATTCTCATCTATGCATGTCAATATAAATTTTAAAAATGTGCCACATAATTTTAAATGAGGAGCAGCACTGCATTCCTTGAGGATACTCATAGAGGAGGAGCCTTGTTTTACTTATTTATGCATAGCAGATATTCCCAAAACTAAACCACTGTGTTAGAGTTTTGCTGAAAGAGGATTAGTGTAAGTCTGTCTTGATTGTAGGCATTGCACAGAGCAGAATTAAATATAAATCTTTTAAAGGCAGTATTTTTTCACCAGCACTGCATTTTAAGGTGTGTAAGCTGTGGGTTTTCTTTGAACAAAAAATGAAACAAACCCAACACATATCTGTAACCCTCTCCTTCTGTGTAGATTAGTATATGGGTAGTAGGAAAGGAAGTCACCTTGAGAAGCTTTGTCTCCCTGAAGTCCCCTGCTGGTGATTCTGTACTCTTCCCTCTCTGTCCTGAGGTCCTTTTTCTGCTGGTACCCCTCTCTCTGATCTTGCCACCACGAACATCTTATGATTTTGATTTTTTCTTGATACTGCTGTTGATACAGCTTGTGAGGAATTATTTTCTTTTTTTTTCCAAAAACTGTGCCTACACTGGTTACTCTGAGCTTCAATATTAGTGCTCTAGCAACTTTCCATTTGTGCTCTAAGCAAACCAATAGCAACATGCAGTGAATGTTCTCTTCACTGTTTTTATAATTTGAAATTGTTAGTCAAAACCACATCTGGCTGATAGAATAAAAAATGTATTGTGCTTACTTTGAAAGAGTAGAGAGAAAGGGGATATTCTTTGTCACTGGCCAGAGTTACAGCTGCCTGGCTTCCTGTCCCAACTACAGCAGTAAAACTGTATGGTGATGGATTCCATCTGTGCACAGACACCTGTACATGGAGCTGAAAGCCATCAGCAAAGTGTCATGCTTGGCATTACTTCCCTGAGTGGTTAAAGCTTTCTTTTTTAAAAATAAATCTTTCAGTATCCAGAAGTTATAGGCACAGTTTGTAAGACTCTACGTTAAAGTCTGTTCTAAATAGAAGGAAAAGGGACAGCATCTTCAGTATCACTAACTAGTAACTCTTCAGGAATACCAGATCTATGTCTTCATATATCTCTTTTTTCTTGTAAGTTTATTTTGTAAACCAGAGAGGCCTGATTATTTCTGTTCTTTATTTCTATACCACTGACTTTTTAACCCCACCTTTTGTGTCTATTTTACTTTTTGCCTGTTGCAAGATAGATACTCAGTGAAATTGGGGGTTCACTTTAACTAAAATAATTTGATGAGGCTAGAAGGTAGCAAAATTTGGCCTTCCTTATGGCCCAATATGAAATAGTAGACTCAATCAGGTAGACTATTGCCACTCTGTGAAAGAAATAGAAGTATTTGATTTCAACAAGTCTTCTATAGTATTTTTCTTTATCCAAACAGAAAACAGCAGGGAGGAAGGCAGAGTCAAAATTTACAACTGCCTCAATATTCTTTCAATCTAAATTTTTCAGAGTGCAACCTTCATGTAATCTGCTCACAAAACCAAAGAAAAGATGGGGTGTGTTTTGGCTTTCTCTGGAGATGAAGAGTAAGTACATATAGTCTGAAATCCTCATATGATGCTCATTTTCATAGTATGAGTGCTTTACAGGTCATGATATGCACAGCTCTTGTGTTTTAGTTTTTTGGTTTAAGTCCACAATTCTACCTCAATATGTAATGTGTTTTTTTAATGGTTGTACTGAATCAATCAGTTATTTCTAACTTATCCCGTTGATCACCTTGAAATATACACTTTAACATACTATCCATTACTGTCTTGATCTTCTCTAGGCAGCAAACATGTTGAACTGGAATGAAAGCATTATTACATATCTCTGGCATTTTAGATATTATGATCATTTCATTAGCTTTTCATGGATAAATTTGCCACCATTTTTACCTATACAGATAACATGTAAGAAACGAAAAATATAATAATTTTAACTAGCAAAAGAAGAAATAGAGAATGGTAAAGATAGGAATCATTGCAATTTTCCACCCTGAAATGGTGGACTCTGAGTAATGGGACTCTGGATATAGCCCAGAGGCAGTTCTGGTTCAGAAATGAACATTTCCTCGTCTCTAGTGTCAATTAGATTCATTCATCTTCAGTTTTGTGGAAACAGGGAATACGGGAGGGGAAAAATAGCAAGGGGAATAAAAGGAAGAAGGAAGGAAAAAGAAGCCTGGCAGATGTGTTCTCACAATTCTGCAATGTTATTTTTAAAATTTGAATAAAGTTGTGCTCAGATCTCCATACTCCTTTGTTAAGGCACAGATCCTGCAGTTGGGAATTCTAGTACTGAAATGGTTATTACCACTTTGCTAAAGGCAGCTATTACTCCAGTTATCTAAAAACAGGGAAAGACAAGACTCTGCAAAAATGAGATTTTAAACACCGTGGGTTTTTTTATTGTTTTGTTTTGGGGGTTGTGGGGTTTTTTTAATAGTGATTTTAATATTTTTTTCCCCCATACGCCTCATTTTTATTAAAGTACAAAACATAAAAAGAATGGTGAGACCTGCAAAAGGTTTCTGATTTAAACTTTGGAAGATGGGTACTGTAGGAACATGTGCCTGGAGGAATTTTGCATTGCAAACCCTAAAGCTTCTTTTCTATCTGAAATCTGTCTTTGTAGAAGTATACATTTATTTATAAAGCAGTCTTATGAGGTACATAAACAAATTATGCTTAAATGCAAGAAAGTCAGTTTGCCCCATCTGTAAAATCAAAAGTAGCAAGAATTTTGACTTGGCTTACTGTGTAGCTATGCTTATGATTGTAAACTGGTAATGGTTTCATAGGGACTATGTCGGTATGTGTATGTGGTCTCTTTGAACCCACACACTTCTCATTGGTTCCTTAATTTTTAATTTCCCTTTTTTTCCTGACTGTTTCTCGTGGTTGTATGCTGCTCTCTCCCTCCACTAGATTAAAACCATGCAGAACTGTCTTTCACCAAGTAATGTTAACAGAATAACATAACAGTACAAGATAAAGTAAGAAACATGACAAGCAACCATAAGGGAAATCCAACACCTAGCACATTAATTTAAACTCTGAATTCTGGTCTATACAGAAGGTAAAATTCCTCTAGCTTTGGTAAGCATAAATAGGATGAAATCCCACCTAGAATTTGAGACAATAATTTAGAAGAAATATTTTCTTAAATGAACACTTATTTTTCCCAATCCCTTTAACAGCAGTGTGCAAATCACTGTTCACACTGCAAGATGAAATTCTTATTAAAACTTTTTTTGCGTGTGTATGTGTGTGTGTATATATATATATATATATATATATATACACCAGCATTCATTACCTGCTTTCATTTTTACACAGCTGTGTCTAGCCACATGATGCACATTACATCCCTGATAAACATGTCTTTTCTCTTCAAGAAATCCCATCAATACATGATAGGTAGACTAGGGTCTTGCCTATATCTCTTCCTTGAAATGTTTTTCTGTCTGTGTTATTGTGTTGACAAAAATAAGGGTAATGTAATAAAATGAACCATAATATTCCAGAAATAGCATGTGACAGATTAGTTGGTTATATTCTTTGATAAGGTTACCTTTAGTTCTAAAAAATGCTGTTCATGTAGATTTTGATGAAGTATTGGAAAATATTTCCAATTAAAATGAAGGAAGGGATTTTCAGCAAAATTGAAGGACATAAGGAACAGTCTAAAGAGTATACAGTAAGTGTAAATGGCAGGAATTAGGACTTGAAGGCAGAATTGGTAAGTATTTGTCTTGGCGTTCATCTTATTTAATATAGTTGGTAATGGATAAGTCATGAAACACTGTAGGATGCTATTAAATTGCCTAGATAATATACACTAGTGAAGCTTTAAAGATGCATTGGAGATTAGAATATCATGAAGCCTTCATGACTAGTGGAATAGATAATAACAGTGGGTGAAGTCTAATACATAGGAGGTCCCATCTAGATCTTTCTAGCAGATGTAAAATACATGATCACTTTTTCCACCAATGCTGGAATAGAATAGAAGATGACAGACACACAGCTGTGTTTGAACTGCCAGTGGTAACTCAATGATGAATTCTCTTTCTTCCTTCCTTGTTATCTTTTGTTACAACCTGCCCCAGAAGAGGAGGGTAACCCAAGTTCTTGTCAATAAATCCATTGGGGTGGATTAGAGTCAAACAACACTAAATGATCAGTGTTTGCTTATTTTAGAACAATTTTGTATGAAAGGAAAAAAGTGCATAGCCCTTTTGGTTATTATCAACTATAGTAATACAGCAATATTAAAACATATAAATAACACTTACAAAAATGTATAAGGAAAGGAAGAGAAAGAAAAGATAAAAGTAGGAAGTTATATTTATCGTCACTACCCGGTTGATCCAGTGATGAAACTTGGTAGTTGCATCTTCAGCGTCTGTTGGTTGAAGGGATGGTCTTGATCTGTTGGGTGTGGGGGAAGTCCCCCAATCAAATTCAAAGATTTCATGAGTTATTATACGCTTCAGGCTCAGGTGGGAACACTTTGTACCTTTCCTGGAGTGGAGAGTTTTACAATGGAAGGTATCATGAGACATGTCAGTACTGTCTGACACCTCCTAAGACATTACAGCTGCTTATTATGTCAGCATCAATCAATCATAGTCCATCATGGTTTAACATCTGAGATAATAGCCCAGGCTAGATGTGAAATGTCTTCAAAGTTCCCTGGAGGGATTTTTACAGCAAAGCGATCATGTAATGAAGAGCATTGGCAAGATAAGAATGATTATCCTATCTTGAAGGACTTGTCTCTAATCAGCCTATTCCCTTATCAGGAAAACCAGTTTGTAGGTTCAGGTATGTCCACCCTTCTGCACCTGCAGTAGTCAAACAATGGCATCCACTTATCCTTTCGAAGTAGGGATGTTCAGGGAGGGGTCGGATTTGCTGGATCTTAACAATGTTTAAGCCATTAACCATTTCAGTGTCTCACATCCTTGGGAAGATATCTTCTATGTCTCTTTGTAGAAGAAAATCCACTGTTAGTGACAGCAAAAAATAGAGGTGCAATTAACTCAATGGTTTTCAGAGTACAAAAATCTAATGTTAGACAGTCTATTAGTGATATTGAATGATGTTTAAATCATATTAAAATTAGCATACAAAGTCAATGGCTTCAATGCTATCCAGATTTCAACTGTTGTATTTCATGGAATTAATGCTGTTTGAAAAGGGAAACAGACTGAGCACTTCACAAAATACTGACACTAATATCATCGCTCTAGGGAAAAAACCCAACCAAACAAAAAACCCACAAAAACAAACAAACAAACAAACAAACAAACAAACAACAAAGAGCCATCCCTATAATAGTTAACAAAAAAAAATAAAATTCTCCCATACTTTATTGTGCAGTTCAATTGTTACTCTAATTATTGTGAGTACAGTCCCAGTTTTAAAAACTTCAGTGATTTTATTTCTGAATACAGCTCTGATGATAATGAATCACTGTGTACATTCCCATATGTCTGCTAGATTGTGCAAGGTCAAAGCTGGGCAAAACTAGCCCTTCTCACTATTTTGTCATCATCTCTGACCCTTTATAGTCATGAAAATGGAATTTTTTTCCTGTTATATAGAGATAATGTTGCTAGGCTTATAAGTCTGTAAAGGTAAAATAGATTTATCAAAATAATTGGAGACAAGTTTCTACATTAAAGTCAATGATTGCAGACAGACTGAAGTGAAATGAGTGAACTTTTCATTTGCTTTTGTGTCTTCCTCCATTACTTCTTCCTCTCCTATGAATGGATAATCACCTGGGATGTGCTGACAGAAGCCTGTCCAGGGAATGACATATTAAACCTTAGATCTGAAATGTTAATGCATCGATTAAAGGAAATGCCTGAAACTTTGGAGAAATAAACAAACTCACACTTAGAGGACCCTTCTACAGTTTAGACAGTGAAGATGAGGAGATACATAGTGCTAAAAGCATGTTAAGAGACTTTCAGGGTTGTGTATACTTTTGGTTATGTAGGCTGTTGGTACTCAATGGAGTTCATAGCTGGCTGTTGTTGACATCAAAGATATAAAAACACTGCTCTCCTAATGTATTTCTATTAGTTATATGTGTGTGCTAAAATATTAACCAGGTAAACTGGTTTAGCATAGTGCCCAATATGTTCCTATTGTAAGATGTTATTTCCAATATTTATGATGTTTCAAAATGCTACACATTTATACCCCCTTTTCTTTTCCCTGTGATAGTGGTTCCATTTTTCTGAAGGTGAGCTAGCAAGAATATGTACTGTTTGTCCTCCTAGAAATTGCAATGGCTTATCTGTTTGATTCTCCTGAGACATTCTGATGTGCAAGTTATCTCCAGGCATCGACAGCATGAGTGTAACTTTAGTCATATCTGATGAAATTCAAAAATCAAAGTGATTTGGACTTGAAAGCCATTCCTATCCTGGCCAGTAAAGTTCTCCATCACTATAAGGATTTAGCTTGTGGGACATAAAGAATTGCCATGAAGCATAATAATGGGGACCAGGAAAGAAATCTTATTTGGATTCTTTATAAAAACTGCACTCAAGTACACTTGTATGTGTTGCAAAAGAAATGGCTAGGGTAATACTGTTTCCTTAAGAGAAATGTTCAATGGGAATAGTTTCCCATTTCAATTTTTATTAAATCTTCTCTCATGAGACTGGAGGTTTGGGTGGAGAGAAGTATTAAATATTTTGGTATCTGGGTGCAAATGGCTGAAATATCTTTCATGGATTCTTTCCATGAAGGCAAACAAAAATCATTTTAAGAGAAATAGAGGTGAAAAGTGAAATTCCTCATTCAATCAGAAAAAAAAAATAATTTCCATTCAAATTTAAAATATAGTTAGTTCTTTAATCTATAGATTGGCTGTTTCCATTAAATATCATGTTTGTTGTTTCTTTCACATCATAAGGTGTGAATTTCAGGTGTTGTGCATTTGGTAACATACAGAATATTCTAGGCTGCACTTATGTGATAGCAGAAGCATACCAGATGTAATTTATTCTAAAAGATTTAAAATTTTGTCACTTAAAACTACTGTGCATCTATGAAGACATAATGTTTTCTGAACACCTACCAGAATACTTTTCTTTAAAGCAATAAAACAGCAGTGGGAGTTCCAGGAATCTACAGAGATTGTAATGGTCATGGGGAAATCAAAAAGACTGTAAAAGGTAATAACCCAAATTTTCCCTCTTTCTTTGTTTCTTGGTGCTTTTTATGTGATTGCAGTTAATTATACACAAGCTCTGTACTCAGTGGTCATGCAAAACCAAAAGAAGATGTGAATTAATATTTTGACAAAAAAACCCAAACCAAATCAACCAACAAAAACAAAAACAAAACAAAAAAAACAAACACACAAACCAAAAAATCAGATTTAGTTCCTTAGAGTTCTGCCAATATATGACAGACAACATAAAACCTATGAATTATTTGAGAATAAGCCTAACCTGGTGAGACAGAGTGCTTACTTTCTGTGATTGTGTTAATTGATTTCCTTGCTAGCAGTTCATGTCCTTCCTTTGATTCATATTACTGTGTGAAGTGTTTGTTGCATCCACTCAATACCAAAAGACTGCAAACTTCTAAGGATTATTTTTCCCCTCATGTTTTATCACAATTGCTTTATGTTTAATGAATGGCTTACTACTCTTCACACCAGGACTGAATATGACCATGAGATTAGCATTGGGAAAAAAACTGCTAATTTATTTAATTCATGTCCCTGCAGGTGTAGGTTAATTCTCTCCTTTACCAGGATAGCAGTACTATGAAAACCCAGGGATAGTGCAGTTACTTTTCTTTTACAAACCACTTATGTAGAATGTATACATTTATTTTAATATAAATATATAATATGCTGTTGAGAAGTTTATCTCTCATCGTGTGGTTCCATAATGCATATTGTGTTTCCTATTGCAGCTCATCCTGATATATGTGATGTGAATTCTGGGTTTTGTATGCCTTGTGAATTTGGTGCTCTTGAAGAACCAAAGGATCATGTCCAAACTCTAGGTCTCCAAACAGTATGCTTAGACTCCTCTTCTGTTCCCCAAACACTCAAAAGTTTTGAGGTTACATATTTTGAAATCATTTAGATTATCAAATTCAACCCCTCTCTTAAAAACTGTAAAACATTTTTTTTATGTGGATTTTAGGTGAAAGTGTAATAGATACTTAATTTATGTGTCACTTATATTTCCTGGTTTCTAATTTACTTGTTTTCCAAACTGATGCCTAATTTATCCATAGTTTTACTGTGCCATCTCATGTAGCAGCCATAGACTCTGCAGGTATGTGATTGTTTACTTTTGTTCTGTACATCTCCTGGAGGCTAGTTAGAACCAAGTGACTATTTTAAAATTAGAGGATGTCGTAATGTTCTTGCTTTCTCAAGATGTTTAGAGTGTTGCCAAGTTTTATTCTTGTCAATAAATAGCCTGACCAGTCAGACCCAACATTCTAAGCAATATTTTCAGCCTTCATCATTCCTAAATTAGTGTCATTTAAATTATATTTCCTATTAAACTGACTTGTTCAAAAAATAGTTTATTGATTTCAAAGACTTACTATTGGATAATCAGAGACCACCATCCATTTCATTCATGATCTGTTCTTTGCTTAGTATTGATAATTTTTACTCTATCAGTGAAAACTGAGTTCTTTGTCTTTTAATCACTGCTTACTTTTTGATGATGTGCAATGACCAAAATTCAAAAAATACCTTCCTCAAGTACGGTTTTTTAATCAACAAAAATAACACAAATTGATTGGTATTTTTGATTACAGTGCTACCAGTTGAGGGGAGTGAGATAAACAATCATACATTCTATAATATTTTAAGTTCATAGAATCATAGAATGGTTGGGTTGGAAGGGATCTTAAAGATCGTTTAGTTCCAACCTCCTTGCCATGGATAGGGACACCTTCCACTTGAGCAAGTTGCTCAGAGCCCCATTCAACTTGGCCTTGAACACATTCAGGGATTGTTCATCCACAACTTCTCTGGGCAAGATGTGCTTCAATATGTGTCTCAACACCCTCACAGTAAAGAATTTCTTCCTAAATTAGATAATATATAATATAATTATCCTGTTTTGTTACTGACCCAGGTGCAGCACCTTGCACTTGGTCTTGTTAAACTTCGTGAGATTCCCAAGGGTCCACTTCTTGAGCTTGTCCAAGTCCCTCTGGATGACATCCTGTCCTTCAGGTGTGTCAACAGCACTACTCAGCTTGCTGTCATCTGCACTCAGTCTCTTCCTGTATGTCTATATTAATGAAGATATTAAATAACATTGATCCCAATATAGACCTATAAGGGACATCACTTGCCAGTGATGGCTGTGTGGACAGTGAACTATTGCTCACTACCTGATGGTTACAATTGTCGAATCAATTCCTTATGCACCTAACAGGCCACCCACTAAATCCATCTCTCTTCAACTTAGAGAGAATGATATTGTGGGGATCTGTGACAAAGGCTTTACAGAAGTCCTGATAAATGTATCTGTAGCCGTTACTTTCTCCGCTGATGTAGTCACTTCATCACAGAAGATCACTAGATTGGTCAGGCAAGGCTTGCCCATGGTGAAGCCGTGCTGGGTCTCCCAAATTGCCCCCCTGTCCTCCATGTGCTTTAGCATAGCTTCTAGGAGGATTTTTTTCCCATGAACATCCTGGGCACAGAAGTGAGACTGACTGGTTGGTAGTTCCCAGGGTCCTCCTTTCTACCCTTGTTAAAGATGGGTACAATGTTTCCCATTTTCCAGTCACCTGGGTCTTCACCTGACTGCCATGACTTTTCAAAAACCATGGAGAGTGTCTTGGCAACTACATCAGCCAATTGCCTAAGGACTTCGTGATGCATTTCATCAGATCCCATAGACTGATGTGTGCTCAGATTCCCAGATAGCCATGAATCTGATCTTTACATACAGTGGGAGGGACTTTGCTTGCCCAATCTCAGTCCTGATGTCCATCCACTCAACAGGTGTGGGAAGAAAGGTTGCCATTGAAGACTTACACAAAAACGTTGTGTATCTCAGCCTTCTCCTTATCTTTTTTTATCAGTTTTCCAGCATTTCTTACCAGGAGGTGTACAGCTTCTTTGACCTTTCTTTTCTGGTTAATGTACATGTAAGAAGTCCTTCTTTTTATTCTTTACATTCCTTGTCAAGTTCAGTTCCAGGTTTGCCTTGGTCACCTTCAGGCCATTCCCACACAACTGACCTTCATTCCTACTGTTTCCCCAGGTTACCTGTCATTGTTTCCACTGCTAATGCATTTTTTTTTTTTTTTTTTTTGCCTTTAGTCTTACTAGCTGTTACTTACTCAGACATGCTGGTCTTGTCTTCCTTGCCTGATTTCTTGCTTCTGGGGATTGCTAGCTCTTGCGTTCTATGGAAGGCTTCTTTAAAGACTGTCAGGTCTGTCCTGCTTCCTCTGGGAGTCTCCTGGATTGCCTACAGCTCACTATGTTTCTTTCCCAGCAGATGTTAGCAAGATTGAAGTTCCCCAATAAGACATGTGAACATGATGCCTCTTGTAGCTGGAGAAAGAAGGCTTCATCAACAGGGTCTCCATGATCAGGTGACTGGTAGTGGATACCAGCTGTGGCAGCGGCTGCAAGGATCCTTCACAGCTGAGGCACAATGAAGAACCCTCTCTCTATCAAGGACTATTCTTGAGTATTTATACCTTTTGTGGGAGGCAGTTACAATCATGAAGGTGGGTACATAACATAGGGGGATACATAAGGGACGTGGTTACATTAGCATAAAACACATTAGATAGAATTAACCCTTTCCCTACACCAACCACAAGGTTCTCTTCATTACCTCAGTCTCGGATTCTTACTTGCAGACTTTTGACCTTCAGAGACACCTCTTCACACTCAATCTACCTCTTGACGTATAGGACAACTACTCTTCCTCTTCTTCCTTCCTTGTCTCTTCTGAACAGCCTGTAGCCATTAACAGTCACATTCCACTCATGGGATTCATCCCAGCAAGTATTAGAAATGGCAACAAAAAAGGTCGTAACTTTCTAGCATCACAGTGGCTTCCAGACCCAAACTCATTATTATTGTTCTACTTCATAGCATTAGTTCTAATCATAACTAATGAGTCTAATGGGTATATATTTGGATGTAAAATTAAGTTTTCATTTATTTAAACTGACACTGCAAAAATATCTTGTATTTGTCTCTCAAGCAAGAAAACAAGGAAATGTAGGAAAAGAGTCTAGATCTCTTCAGAAGATTAATCACTTGACAGAAGTGATACCTGAAACTTTTTAATACAGAGAAAAGCCAATAAAAAAACTTTGGGGGAAAAAGCAAAAAAGACAGTCATGTGTCAAAGTTCAAGACTTGTAGAAAAAATTGTAGAAATGGAACTGATACATGTTTTGAAAATATATACATACAAAAGCAACATGTTCTTCAGGCAAATGGTGTTATGTGGTAGAGATTAAAAATACATACTCAAAAATCAAGGAACTATATTAAAAATGCCCCAATTAAACATAAAATAAATCTAGATTTCATACAAAATATATTAAAAATTATTTTAACTTTTAGTAAACATGACAGAATGGAAAAGAGCAAATAAAGGGAGTTATTATGACTGTAATAGAAGAAAATTAGAAGAAAATCTCAAGGAATTTATTGCATTCAGGTATGAGCATGTTTAAAACTACAAACCTGGATCTCAAGTACCATATGACTGTCAAATAACCATTTGTTTAGATTAAGCTAAGCAGTCAGAATAATGTACCTGGAAAAGGCAATGAAATGCCTGTGGTTAAGAGAAGAGAAAGATACATAAAAATAGAAGCCCATTAGCCTGATCTAAAAAGTCTTTAGAACTTTTATGCAAATCTTGAAGGAAAGTTGATTAAAGATTTTGGGGGAGGAGAGAAGGTAAACTGTTACATAAATTACTTAGCAAAATTGGGCTATATTAGCCTGCTACTTTGCTTTGATTTTTGGTAGACAACAGAATTTCGGTCAATATAGGCTACTTAGGTTTTGTTAAGCATTTAAAATAGCATCACAAGCAAAATTGTAAATGAAATTGGAAAAATGGGCTTTAGTAGATGACCCCGAAAGAACTTACCTACACAATGATGGTGAAAGAGAAGATATTTGCTCAAAGAAGCTTCTTTAGTAATAAGTTTCAACAGTAAAGCTAGAGACAGTCATTTTAATAGAATATAAGAAGATTTGGATTACCTGAAAAACTGGATCAAAAAGGATAAACAGAGTTAACAACTATAACAGCAAGTACAAAGAAATGTTTCCAACTACCAATACTTTTACAATAATTTTTCATCCAATCAGATGGGGGAAAAAAAGAAAAAAACAAAAACCAGCAGCAGTAATCACTTGCAGAATTACTGTGGTCCCTTATTATGCTGATATAAAGACTGCAGAGGTGACACTAGAATAATTCAAGTGACACATTCTCTGTGAAGTTATGAAAGCTATTAAAATCACAGCACAGGTAAAAGCTATCAAAAATATTCTTAATTATGATCAGGGACACATTCTTGCACTATTTAATAATAGCCTCACTGAAAATTTGGGGACAGGAATGAATATCAGGTGAATGGAAAGGCACTATCTAAAGGGAGATTAACAGTGCAGGGCTTAGGTGGCACACACACAAACATGTATCTGCCTATGACTTTGCTCAGTACACTAGCAGAAAGTTTGCACTGCAAAATGTCAGAGCAGTGACTTTTAAAATACTCTGCAACAGCAGGAGATACAGAAGAATGGCCCAGGGATATTTTCCCTGTGCTGAATCCTATGCATTAACTACAGAGTAGCCACTCTTTTCAATATAACTGAACGAGCCCAAACTTCCTCAAACAGAGACAATTTTTTTAGATATCCATGGTAATTCCAAGGTTACTCAAACTATTGCAATATTAACTTCAATGAAAACATTCATAAAACTGGAATTTATGTGGAGAGCTATTATTTATGGGAGAACATCCATAACAATATCAGCTAAAATCTTCCCTTGGATAATAAAGTTATATTTTGGATTTATTTTCCTCCTAACGTTCCTCTTTCCAATACTGGGAACACTCATGTAAGCACCACTCAGAATTTCTGTGGTGAGGTTTGGACTGAGGCAAAGTTCTTTCTTCTTTCCTACTTGCTATTAAGTGGCAAAGTATTCTGTAAGAGGTAGTCTTATCAGAGGTGCTATTAGAAACTGACTGCTGAGGCTGCATTACAGGACTAGATGCAGAACCTAACAGGTAGCTTTGCTGTCTTTCTCTGTACAGGTCAGCACAGTGCAACAGAGATAAAATATAATTTCACAGAAAGGAAAAAAAATTATTTTAATTGAGCCTGGAACTTACAGCACAACATTCTTCTCTTAAAATAGAAAATTTCTTGAAGTAAAATGTTCTCAATTAAAAAAAAAAAAAAAAAAAAAAAAGTGTTTCTCTCTTTATTTGTGTTTAATCTTCATAGTATAGAGCTGTGTCTCAGAAATATTTCCCATATTTTACTTTCCACTTTTAAATTTGTTAGCATTTTTCACTGATTAATATAGGAAGATGCATATTTGACTCTAATACATTTAACATTAGAAAAAAAAAAGAATAAAACCAGAACAAGCAAATAAGTTTAATAAGTATGACTAAAGAAACAAAGAGAATATTTTTAGATATTTGGTTTAAAATTAAGCATGGAACATAAACCACATGATTTTTCTTTAAAATGTATTTGGTTTGTACTAATTTATCCATGCTCAATTTATACCTATAATTCTATTAAAATCCCTGGCATGTTCAGAGAGAGTGTAGTCCTCAGGACAAAATTATGCCTCAATTGCCTGTATATAATAAGGTTCAAAATTGCCTCTGAATGTCAACATCATGTCTAAAGTTCTCATTTAACACTGTGTTAGAGCTGGAATCAGTGTGATAATTGCACATTCCTCTTTTTTTTTTTTTCCCCTCCTCACAAGTGGATTTAATTTACCTTTAAATCCAAAAAGGTTGCTTAGTGGCATTTGTGCAATGTGGGCAAAAGTTGAAGAATTTTCACTAAAATAGAATGTATAGAAGAAAGAAGATGGTTGACTTGAAGTGAATCTAAAAGTCAGAGCAAACTGTAACTGGGATAGAATTGCATTGGGTAATGGTGCCTGAACATTGCAGTTACTAATTATAAATCAAATTGTATCCATGGGAGTCTCTATCTACAAAGCTGAAGGAACATTTCTCCAACTCTTTCAATGCTAGAGCAAGGTACTGTAACACATGAGGTCTCCAGCGATGCTACTACAACTAAAAGGAGAAATGTGTTTTTCTTCAAGGATTCCCTGTTGACACAAATCCCTCTGCGCCAAAAAAAGAAATTCATAAGCAATCAACTTAGCCACAATTAGTTGTGGATGAAGAATACACTTGATGGCTAGAGATTTTTGTTAGAGTAACTACAGTTTACCAAAACTTTGCCAAAAATAAATTATTTCCTTCTTTGTAATAAAATTCACTCTCCTCCACAGAACATGCAAAATACAGTGGGAATTTTTCAGTATAATTCAACTTCTAAATCTCCAGATCCAAAAACAGGCTCCACATTGTTTATTGATACAGTCAGTTTCATAAATCTCAACAAATAATTAAAAACAAATGTAACATGTCCTGCAAATAAAGTCAGTGTGCCATTGTAAGACTGAATTTGGGTGTTGTGCAAATTTGATTTTAAAAGCAAAAACGCAATGCAGAGAGAGACAATGGTTTCCTCCCATGTAGTTACTCTGTAGTCAAGAGTGGGACTTTGATGTAGATATAGATATCACTGTCACACCAATGAGAAATATGAATGAACAAGCATATGGGTTCCCTACCAGGCTGATTCTCAATAGTCAGGATAGAAACATGCCTTTAGATCATGTTAGCAAGGGCAACAAAGATACAGGAGTTCCAAAAATACAGTCTAAAGATCTCTAAATATTATACAACAACCTTTTCACTAGAGTTATCACTTCTAGCTACATAAACCAAACAAATGTGTAAGTGTTTTTCATTGTGTAGAGTACTTAAAATCTCAGGCCACTTACAATGTGAGGTAAAAAATCTACCCACAAAATTCCTGGGTGATGCTTCTATCTGAGGAAAGCTTCTGAATAGAATTTGTGTGTTGGAAAATTTTATGTTAAAGGGAAGATATTTTCCACAGTCCTAGACAGGAGTCTTACCACCTGATGAATCTTCCTGCATTGTGTGTTTATACAATCATTTTAATTCATTTTATTTAAAATAAAAATACTGTTTAGGTAGAGGCAGGAGTATGTCTCAAAACTGACAGTATATGCTGAGAAATGTACAAGAACATTTGATCAAAGAAAGGAATACTAAGAGACCTGTACTCTGTCTAATCATATTTCAGAGCAGTCCTTCTTTGAGGGTGTTCTGGACTATTTTGGACCTTCTTTATGATTTGACCAAAGCTACCTGCAATCTAATGAGATGTAGTTCTTCACTACTGGTAGAGAGCCATACACCTGTCTCCTCTGTCATGTCTCATATGTTTTATTTTGGCTGATTGTAAACCTATAAAAATATTTTTTTCTTGATAAAAAATACAGTTGCTTTATATATCTGTAATGGATAAATAATGAATGTAACAGACATGAGGCTGAGTAATAGCAAAGGTAGCAAGGAATTTGAATTTAGGTCATACTACATTTAGATATTCAGATTGTGTAAACACTCATACATCTTACTGTTAAGATGCATGATGGCCAGAAATCACCCACATTTTTCTGAGAAATAGAAAGAGGATTAACTGCTTAGTTATATGTCTGTGGGACTTCTCCAAAATGCTTGTATTACAGAGCTACGCTTGAATGGTATAAGGATCTTCTGACTAATTGAGTAATCAAATTATTGCAGCTGAGGTGAGGATGTGGCAGCATTGTACAATATCTATTTGTTCTTGCACAACTGTGCTGGTTTGAAGGTAAACCAGCAGAAGAAATGGACCCACTACCAGAGAGATTATGAGTCAGAGTTACAATT
>JAWWEE010000085.1:3822944-3863212 GCA_035221455.1 Xenops minutus
TGCTTCCTTTGAGAATACATGCAGAACTAGTCTCAAGGAAAAAAGGCAACACATGGAGAACTGTGCCTTGCCAGTACTGCCGATGGAGACTTTCTTCTGTAGCAAGCATTGGTATAGCCATTCCGAAATCTTCATTCACAAAGCCTAGCCATGATGATGATAAGATGATTATCATAAATATATCCTTAAAAAGTGACTTTATTGTCCCCCACGTTTCCAGCCAGTTTCAATTCCAGTTGAGCTTTGGCCACATGAATTTTCTCCCTACAGCAGCAAGGAGCATCTCTGTATTCTTCCCGTGTCACTTGACTTTGCTTGCCCTGGATATCCACCTTCCTTTTTAGCCTTATCTCCAACAGAAGATCCCTGCTTAGCCAAGCTAGCTTTCTGTCTCCCCTGCTTGACTTCCAGAATTTGAGAATTACCTTTTTCTGTGCCCTTAGGAGGTGATGTTTAAAAAGTGACCAGCACTAGTGAAAGCCAACACCTCCAAAAACACTTTCTCAGGGGACCTTCCTTACTAATTCCCTGAGCAGCCTGACGTCTGCTCTCCTCATGCCCAGAGCTGAGGTTTCACACTTTTTCTCATGTCAACAGAGATGATACACTCAATCACTGTGGCCAAGATGGACGCCTATCTCCACTTCTCTCACAAGATCTTCTCTGTTGACATGCAGCATTACTTGCCTATATGTCACAACTAATACTCACAAGGAGTTGGACATTTTATTTGTTGAAATTACTACAGTATGTGTGTCTCTGAGCAAGATAAAAGCTTTTCATCTTACTAATGCAACAGTATTGTATCATTTTGGGAAGGCAGATACGTCCTATTTTGAAAAAATAGCTGTTTTCCGCTGTATACTTTATGATTCTGTGAAGAAAGACACATGTGAAGTAGTTGTGAGTGAATTACAGTAAAAGAAGCCACATAATTTGCAACCATCACCTATTTTGGAAACGTGTTCTCTGAACTTTTCAGTCATTATTTTTTTGTACAAAAGGCAGTCTGAGACAAAAATATGAATCAAGTTCTGGGAATCATGGAATCATAGAATGTTTTGGGATGGAAGGGGCCTTGAAGATTTTATAGTTCCAACCCTCCTGTCATGGGCAGGGGCCCTTTCCACCAGATCAGGCTGCTTAAAGCCCCATCCAATTCGTCTTTGAACACTTTCAGGGACGGGGCACTTAAAACATCTATGAACAACTTGTGCCTTTGCCTCAGTACCTTCACAGTGAACGTGTTGTATCACTTCCTAATAAGTAATCTAAATCTGCCTTTTTTCAGGCTGAAGCAATTACATCTTGTCCTGTCACTACATGCCCTTGTAATATATCTGTCTTCAACTGTCTCATGATCTACCTCTTTTGAAAACTTGAAAAATGCTATAAGGTCTCTTGAGAACCTTCTCTTCTCCAGGCTGAATAACGCCAACCCACTCAGCCTGTCTTCATATGAGAGGTGCTCCAACTCCCTGATTGTTTCCATGGCCTTCTCTGGATTTGCTCCAATAGACCTTCTTGTGCTGAGGACCCCAGATCTATATGCAGAACTGAGGTCTCAGGAGAGCTGAGTAGAGAAGGAGAATCACCTTCCTTGTCTTGCTGCCTACATTTCTTTTGAGGTGCACACTTCTAGAAGATGGTGGATGCTTCATGTTCACTGACATCCCTAGTCCTTCTCCTCAGGGCTGCTCTCAATCCATTCTCTGCCCACCTGCTATCTGTCCTTGGGATTTTCCTGACCCAAGTGCAGAACCTTGCACTTGGCCTTCATGACATTTGCACAGGCCCTCCTTTCAAATCTGTCAAGGTCCCTCTGCATGGTGTCCCTTTCCTCCAGTGTGTTAACCACACCACACAACTTGGTGTCATCATCAAAATTGTTGAAGGTGTGCTCAATCTGATAGTCCGTGTTGCTGACAAAATTGTTAAACAGTACTAGATTCAATACTGACCCCTGAGGGTCACTATTCATCACTGGTCCCCACCATCAAGCCACTGACTGCACTTTCTATGAGTGGAACCATACAGCCCATTCCTTACTCACCAAATAGTCCCTCTGTCAAATCCATGTATCTTTCAGTTTAGAGACAAGGATGTTGTGTGGAACAGTTTCACATATTTTGCATGAGTCCAGGTAGAAGGCATCAGTTGCTCTTCCCTTATCCACCAACGCTGGAACCTTGTCATAGAAGTCCACCAAATTTGTCATTCACTGTTTGCCCTTAGTGAAACCTTGTTGACTCTCACCTGTCACTTTGTTATCTTCCATGTGTCTTGGCAGGGTTTTCAGGAGAATCCACTCCATGATCTTGCCGGGCACAGAGAGGAAACTGACTCAATCTGTAGTTTCATTCATGATTCATCTCCTTCTGTATGAGAACTGTCATTCTGTTTGGTGAAGGGAAGGTAACATTTATTTTAATGCCATTTCAGTAATACAAGCTGGCTGATAAGAGCAAGGAAATAATGGGGTGTTATGGTTTTCACTCTTTAATGTCAAAGAAAACTTTGTTCACACAACTTTAGCTGTGCAGCATCCTATCTATTCCCTAGTGGTGACATGAATTCTGCTGGGGAAATAAATTTATCTTGGAGATATGAAGTGTTCTTTTGGAAGAACATAGGCAGCTGTAAATGGTCAAGATTCAAACATGCATTGAGTCCCTAAGATTGTTCAGTTACAAACACATTCTACTGTTCAACTGTAAACAAAATCAGTTTTTCCAATCTTCTAATACCTAGCATATTCTCATTTCATAATTGACTACCATCCCTGTTTTCTGAAATAAGCAGATTTTCAAAAGGAAAAGAGGAAGGATTTATATCATCAGCTAGGAGATTGTTTAGGTTGTTGAGGACAGTTGTGAAAGTGGCAATGGAAGGGAAGATACTGAGACAAAAGACAAGTGTTGAGAATGTAGGAGGAAATGAAGACAGAAGTAATTATTTTAAAATGAGAAAACACTCATTCTATGGAGGAGATAGGTTGGAAGAACTGGAAATGACCAAAAAAACATGATATAAGAGAGGAGGATTTTGAAAACACAATGTAGGACTGGCTATGTAGAGAAATGAAAATGGACTAAGGAACCAGAATAGGGATCATTACACGCTGGTGAGCAGAGAAGAAATGAAATCTAGTAGAAGGCAGATTAAGAAAAGTTAAAAAGTAGCAATTCACTTGCACTCATTTTTTGCCTTCAGAGTGAAAAGATAAGAGCTGTAGATATGGTAATTCTATTGCATTTTTGTAGTTTGTACTAATGAACATGATAAGTTCAAATAAGAGCAGGCTACCTGTTACCAACCAACAAACATTTTTTTTATCCATCCATTATTATATAAATAAAACTTGGAAGAAGAAACACAGAAACTTACAGAAAGAAAAAGTGTCACAGAAGAGAATGTTCAACCAATTTTAATTCAACACACTTTTTTTTTAGTGCCTTCCAAGGAGAAAATTGAGAACAATAAATTAAATTTATCTTGCCTGAGAAAAATAAACTTGCATTAGCAACATATTTAATGTGTAGAGCAGAATTATTTCATTTGAATAATTGATTCTCATCTGAGATATAGCTATGTAAGAGCAGTAGCTAAATAGCAGACACAAGGGTCATGAATAAAAGTTCTGACTGATAATTCTAGTAGTCATCAATGTAGGCAGATGTTTCCATATATACAGTACACCTACAGAACATTCTGTAACTTTCAGCAGTGGCTATGTTATGAAATCTACTAAGGGCCCTGAGATACCCATATTGTGTCAACAGCTACTTCAATTCTGGCCACCTGTGCTAGAGCAGACACATCACTACACTCAGCTATTTTTGACTTTGTAGGCTCATGAAGACAGGGAAGGAAAGAACAGATTTTTTAAAGGTAGCCAGGTATTCAGTTTCTATTTAAATCAGTTCTTAACACCTTCAAAAGGTGATCTTCTCTTCAAACTAATACTAAGGACCATTTTTTGGTATTTCTGGAGTATGTATTAAGCTACTGTTAAAATCAAGTGAGGAAGAAGCCAGAAAGATCCAGTGACCAAGCTGTTTGCTTCTGCCTTCCAAGACTCAGATTTCCCACTCTGATTCTTATTCTCTTGGGTTCCTTCCAGTGACTGGAGACAACAGCACCTCTTTATGAATTGAAAGGAAAGTTAAAGTAAAACTTTAGGGATTAAGTTTCAACAGCTCTCACTGACCAGGATTAGAAAGCGCACATTCCCAGTTTGGGATCAGGTATGAGAAACAGACAAACTTGGACGAGGAATTGTCACTTGTTGGAGGGAATGATAGATGAAATGATGTATCACGTATCAAAATGAGGATGTAGGTTTCTTAGGAAGTTAGAGACAGATTGTGGATTTTAGTCTTTACCCCATAAAAACTTGTATTTGGAAAGTATAACAAACGAGCAAGCAAACAAATAAAATCACAGGTCACAAACTTTGGACTCAGATTAGAATTCAAGGCTTCTCTAACTGTAGAGTTGTCAAAATTCTGGCTTTGATTTTAAGTTGTGTTTGGGTCTGAAGTTACAAATCAGTCTCACTGAAACTTTTGACATCTGTCTTCCTCTAGAATGTAGTGTAGTGCTACACAATGCTTATTTTAAGGAAATTCAAATAATATAATCTTGCTCATATATGGTACTTTTTCACTTTATATTTCAGAATCACACAAGGCTTTCACAAAAGCCTGTATTTATGAGAGTCATATGTTCACAGGATGTGAAGTGAATGCATGTGAAAAGATCCTTTCTCACAATGTGCTCAAGTAACCCATCAGTGGCAGTCACACACTGGTATTAAAAGTCAAATAAACATCTCTAAGTGAGAAAATAGACTGTTAACAGGCTTCACGTTCCAGGATGACTTATATCTACATTGACTGACATTTAAGTATTGTATAGTTTTATCAAGTTGCCCAGTCCTACGGCTTGTCATTTTGAGCTCATCGCATTAATTGTTCAGTTTTATTACTGCTTACATTGCTTTTTTTAATTAGCTCTAGAAAGATTTTTGCACACGTATTTGCACTAACTTTTCAGAATTATTAATAATGATTCACATTACAATTGATTTCTCTTGGTTTTATTAATTCATCAAAGTATCACATTAGATCACAATAACTACTTTATTTAGAAAGTAGCATACATAATAGATGAACAGTATTCCCTTCTATGACAGAAATGTCTCTGTCATTTATTTTATAATAAGATAATTAGTTGATATAAGCAGTGAAAAATTTAAGGTTTTGTATGTATTAGCTTAATACATGACAAATGAAAAAGAACTTCCTTTGAGATTTTACAGCGCACTTGTATCATTGAAACACAACTCCACAGGTACCCAGAAGTGGAATAATAATATTGAAGAAATGAAATATGGTGAGTCATCCAGTGTCATGTTCCTTCAGGAGAAATGAGAAAGGTCTACACCATATGGGAGTGAACCAGGAACAGACAGTTTATTAAGGGCGCATGGGACTTATAAAGGGTCAGGATGGAGGGTTCTGGAACTTGGGAGGAGTTAGGGGTGGAACATGACAAGAAGGGAAAAGGTAGGGGGGATAACAACATAAAAGGAAAAACCGGGGCGTGGTCTCACCTTATATGGTGGTGGTGCAATGCACCACAGGCCAGCCAAATAACAGTTTAACCAATCAGGGCATTTGTACAATACAATGGTAATAACTATTAGTCTAATACAATAATTCTCTAACTATGTTATAAAACATTTTCAACAATTTTTTCAACAAGAACTCGAGATCCGTTTCACATGCTTTTCAACCAGTCTTGGTAAGATTATTCTTTTGATGTTACCTCCTTAAGTTCTGCTGTTGTTGTGGTATTTCGATCTCTCCAGGCTGTGAAGTCGACTTGCAGCTCCCCCACAATCCAGTTAATTCAAGCCCAGATAAATGGCAATTACTGTACTTTAGGTGTACTTCAAAGCTAGGAAGAAGTTTAGCCTCTAGGTTCCCAGTGATTTTAATGAGAGTTGCACAGCATAATCCTTTTGCACAGTTTTGTAAGATTTTCTCTCAGACTGATAAGTTGCCATTGAAACTATCACAAAAAAGTCATAGGACATGAAAGCATCTCCAACTTTTTGACACATTTCTTTATGGAAAGAGCAAGGACTGGAAGGGGAAAAATCCACAATCCCGATAGGAAAAAACTCTTTTGATTTGAATGTTTAGCTTTTCTAAAATGAAATATGCATGATTACTTTATTTCTGCATACTTTGCTATTTTTTTTAAGCCTGTCTCATTATTTGGGGTTATACTAATTGAAATCAGTTTGTGGATTTTCTGATAAGACTTTCTTAAGATGGATGAGTCTCAACTGTGTTCAAAATGTGTGATGAATCATTGGAAACTTCTTTACTGAGAAAGAAAATCAGTTATATTAAAATCTTTCAGTGGATATTTCCATCAGAAACCAACGTTACAAACAGAAAACCACCAAACACCTTGCAGGTTTGAGATTTCATTACCTGGGACTTCAGCATTGCTCCTAGCAAGCCATAAATCACTGACTCCTTCCGCAGGGAATTTTAGCTCCTGGTGTCCTAAGACACTTACTCCTTGACCAGTTTGGTCCCAACCACTGTTAAATCTAAATTCTGAGGTTCCTCCAAATTTCTACCTCCCTGCAAGCAATGACATTGTTTTGAAAGAGACAAGTCATAAGCATAGAATTATTAACAAGTAATTTGCTGACTAAATTATCTATTTTTAGTTTTTAAATTTCTAACAAAATGCAGTACCAGGTCCCATAATACTGTACTTTGTCTTTTATGGCACTTGTGGTTTTAAACCTTCTACATGACAATGAAAATGCCTCCCAGTCTTGTGGAGCTATGTGGTCAGTTGACCTTGTCCAAAAGCCAAGGGCCGGTGATAAAGGACCCAAAGGCCCAAAAGTCCACTCCACCCCCAGCCACAGGGAATAAGAGAGAAGGAAGAAAAAAACCTCTGCAAACAGAATTTCAGCAGAACCGAAACAGTTTATATATATTTACACATATATATACATATATACAGAGAAAAAAAAAAAAAGAGAAAGAAAACAAGTTTTCACTTCCCTCTCATCAAAATGAGATGCCTTCTCCCTAACCAGCTGGCTGATCAGCAGGCCCGCACCCACGGCCCTCTCCCACACCAAGGAGTGACCGTAGGGAGCACTACCAAAAGAAGGACTACCAGCACTACCAAAAGAAGGACTCTCCAGCACTACCAAAAGAAGGACTGACCTCTGGCTTCCTCCCTTTCATTCTATATCTCTGCTTACATAAATAGGTTAGAATACATCCTTATTTACGACCTTGTTGCCAGGAAAAGGCCTAAACCAAACCACTACAAGCTGCCAGCTGGAATGAATGAGATTAACAATGTGTGGGATAAACCTCAACTGTTTTAGAGAATGGAATGTAGTTATATGTGGGGTTAAAGAAGAATGTCCACATCCTGCAGTTGCTGATAAGTGTTGTCAGCAGCTCAGTTGGAGTAAAAATTAACTTGACTCTCCTGTCTTCTCATGGTAATGTTCATCAGAGATGGGCTAACAAGAATAGATTACAAAGTAGTTTGATCATGTATGTAATTTTGTTTAGCTTCAGCTGTAGTTTGAGAATTGAAAACAGATAATAGTGGTCTTAAAAAATAAGTTAAGACAACCCAGAAATCAGTTAAAGTATGTAATATATAAATGTTCAATCCTTATGTGTTTGTGCTGCATTCTTCTTCCTCCCTTTGAGTTCAACTTCCTGGAGTTAGCTTGTAGATAGAAAATAAGAACGTCTTCCCTGCTTCTGTGAAATCCTATGGAAATTTAAGCAGTCAGTAGCAGTTCCTCCGCCTTCTTTCTCCTGATGTATGTTCTAGCCTGACCATGAGGGACAAGAGAAAACTGTCACTGTAGGCTCAATTCTTGCATCTAATAAATGTATTAGCTCACTGCAAGCTGTATGGCTGGGTGAGGTGTCAAAAGTGTAGGTCCAGAGAACAAAGAGGAGGACTAAATAGCAAAGATTCTCAGCACAATTTGTATCAAACTGCTATAGAAGACTATAGACTTTTGTTTGAATGCTCATGTTGTCTAAACTTCCGCACACCAGAAATCCATCTACCCCATATTTAGAGATGGTTTATGTCCTGCCTAACCTCTAATTCTGTATTATAAAGTGTATGCCTATTTATGTCTTTTATATCTGTCACTATGATATTTTCATACATTCTGAGGGAATAAATTTTTTACACTTCAGTTGTAAGACCAAACATGGTCAGGACATAACTTTGGAAGGTCCACCATCTGGTGATGTTGAATAAGCATCAGGCCTACAAGACTTTAAATAGGACTTTGCAGCATGCAGCCATTTGCTGTAAAACAAGTGTTTAAACCTGATTGCCAACTAGTCATCAGAGACATAACACATACAACTCTCAGAAAGAAATGAAAGCAAAATATTGTATTTGATTTGCTTTTATGATCATTTTATCACATTGTGGCTATTACCACAGAAGGTAAAACTGTCTGAGAAATCACACATGCGTTAGTTTTGTGATTAAGAAAGGTAGAGTTTGATTCTACTGTCTCTAGAGGTACTAGATAGGAGTGAGAAGGTGTATGTCTTCACTAAGGCAAGGAGTTACTATTTCTAGTAGCATTTCCTTTTGAGTTAGTTCTGAGACCAATTTTTTTCTCCCATGAATTTCCTCTACAATATCCTCTTTCCTTTCCAAGTGTTTGAAAAGAGAACTCTTTACAAGCATCTGTAAATCATCTTTCAGATAAGTGGAACTCTGCAACAGAGGTAATGATACACCAGAAATACTGTGTACAGTAATATACCGTAGCAATATAGTATAGTAGGACAGCAATTTTGTTCCACTGATTTTTCACACTGACATAAGAATGCAGGTGCCTGAATAACTCCATAACAATGTTTGAGCATTCAAATTACACATTTGTTTCATTAACATACACTGAAACTGTATGACATGAAAACATAAAAACCAAAAAGCCTTATGAAATCATCTATTCCACTAACTAGACTTTATACTTTCAAACTGAGCAATAGCTTTTTCTCTCAGAACAATAGAACTAAATGCCATGGCATTCATTTAGCAGAGGAAAAGAACAGAAAAGTAGAATAATAAAAAGAAAAAATAAAGTTCTCTTTGATCCTTGTGGAGGCATGCTAAAATTTCAAGTTTGGATCAGTTCTCTTTGACCTGTAAACTAAAATTATGCATCCCATGAAAATGGATTTTGACTTCAAGTTTATAATAGTTTTTTGTCAACTCAGGCTGGAAATCATGGGTGATTCGGATCTTACTGTAATGTGTTGACCCTTATGGGACCAATGAAATGGTTGGAGGTAGACGTGGAGTACGTATTTCTGACCAAAAGTATATAACTGAATTTTCCTGAACATCAGAAAGCCACCTTTAAAAAAGGTGGGAAACCACCTTTAAATTTCAGTCTCATTTTCAATTGGCTGGTGACTTTATTAAGTCAAAATAAGGAAAATATCATAAGCTTTACAAATAGAGTGTAAACTCATTTCCACTTTTACTCAGACTTCTGGAAATGTTGAAAGGAAAATACATTTGTCATGAGAGGAATAAAGCAATTTAGGAGATTAACTCCATCAAGGTCATGCGAGCAGAATGGACCAGAGGCCAGGCTTCAAATTGCTGATAAATTAAGGTGGGATACATTGGCACAAAGACATGACTTTGCATCTGTCCTAAGTGTCTACTACTGGTCATTATCAGAGGCAGGATATTGTGGCAGAGAAATATTTAATCTGATTCCATAGGGTGGCCTTCTTGTAAAGTGGACAGAAGTAAAATACCTAGAGCTGTGTTACTAATGATAGAGTATCATTATTAAAACCTGTGTGAGAAAAGGACCAGACCTAAATTATACCTGCTAATAAGATCTGCTGTACTCTTCACTGAGATTTTTAGAACTGTGTTTTAAAGAAACTGTAACGAGAACACCAGATACAAAAGATTTTCCTGAAGCTATATGTCTCCATATACTCAATAAGACAGCACATTTGTAGCTGTCATCTTAGAGTTTCTGACCTGGATTCAGCACGTCAGGAGAAAATACAGCAATTTTCTCTTTTGCACAGAGTATTTGTTTCTTTCTTTTTTGATCTGAAATTCAACCAAATTAAGTGGAACAGACAGAACAATGGAGCTGATGAACAATGGACTGAAACAAGCCTAAGGCACCAAACAGGTTTTTAATTGCCTGACTTTTATTTCTCTAATGCCTTTCTCTATAGGTGATTGTGTGACAAGTTTTCCCTTTGCTCTGTATTTTGAATCAGGTGAAATCCTACCAAGGCATGGAGCCATGATCTCACAAGCAACAGCTTTGATCATCTCACTCTACATTCCCCTCCATCTCGAATTTTGATGCAATTGTTCACCATGGGACTGAAACTCATTAGACATCTCCCTCCACCATGAATGCTGTATATTGCCATCAGTATTAGTGAATTTCTGTTACAAAAGTATTTTGTTCAAACTATAGGAAACTGAATAGACATTTAAAAAAAAAAATAGAAGTTTAGAAGGCTAATGACTCTCTCAATGTTTTCATTTTAGAGCAGATCAGAAAAAAAAAAAAAAAAAGAACTTTTCGCAAGGAGGCAAGGAATAAGACAGTGCAAAATTTAGCTCATGACCTCTAGTAATCTCCAGCTTATCACTGCTGTCATCTGCAAAAGTCTGTATAAATACAGCAAAGATAGTGGTGTGAAGGACACTACAGCTCCCCGTGGGTGAATCTTCATGGAGAGCTGCTGTCACCACCATCTTTGGGAAACACAGCAGAAATGCATGAAGACAACTGTCAGTTAATTGTTCAGACAGCACCCTGGTAAAAGCTGTGTAGGAGTCCTGTGCAGACCTCACAGCTGCACAAAAGAGGGTTCTCTTACTGTTTCTCTCTTCCTATTTCCCCTCTTTTATTCACCATGGAGTGCATGGCAAAAGGGCAACAGATTGTTTTACAGGGATCACATCTTAAGACTCTGTTCTTAGTACACCGTATGTGGTTGCTCCTCTGGTTGCTTTAACTACTTCCTTTTCTTGTCTTCACTAATTATCTGAAAAAATGCTAGCATTGGAATCAATGACACTTCATACGTAACTTGCTTCCCTGCTCTGCTTTGTGTAACAAATCTGTGTTCATAAATTCACAGAGAGCAAGGGAAGATACTTTCAATTACTTTCACGTGGTAAAAACATACAGTTTTATAGTGAATTCTTGTCATAACCTAGGAAACGTTTGAAAATAGTAGAGGTATCAAAATGTTCGAGTAACTGAAGACTAAAAGTTGTATAGTCTCAGTTTTTCACAATCAGTAAAATCCCTTGAACTATCTTTGTGTCTTACATTTTGCTGGAAGGAACTCTAACTAAACAGTTACAACACTGGTCCTGCTCATATATACTCTTTGTACAGGCTTGCAAGACAAACATTTCTTGTCAGGCTGCTTCCACTTTCTCACACTTTACAAACATACCAACCCTTTGCATGGTGAAAAATGGCAATTGCAGACCAGAACCTAATAGAATTTTGGACACATCAAACAAGCACATAAAATTCATATGCTACTATTCTATGACAAGAGGTTTTTTTAGTTCTTTTGCCTCTTTCACTGCAGATACCTTAAGTTTTATGCATCCCTCTGTAACCTTTCGTGCAGTTCATATGCTCAAAATTCAGTAGTTCCATCTCAGGAACTTTGCTTGATTAAATAAATGCAGTGATCCAGTGCCTGCCTCGTGTTAAAACTGAAGTTGCCAGCAATTATTCCTTTTGACAAAGAAAAATTTGTTTATTGATGTCTGCATGTTACACCGTTCAAATAAATCTGTTTCTAAGTGAAGTGTCTTGAGTTAGTGCCTGAGACTATCTGAAAAACATGATCATTCAATCCAATCTCAGATTTATGCCTCAGTTCAAAATACAGTCAAGAGGGTGATGTTGCTTCTAGTCCTGACTGATAATGAACTGATCTGTGATTTGACATTAAACTCAGTTATTGGAAAAGGGAAAAGAAAAAAAAAAAGGCACCTTTCACATACATTAGCAAAATTACACTGGATTTTATCTTCTGTTGCATCAAAGTGACTTTAGGATTGCTTTTCTCAGGTTTATTGTTACAGCATTTTAATAAAAAAAAAAAAAAGTCTTCAATTTTCTGAATTGTTGGCAGGAATCAGGCACAAGAGCTTGGATTTGCATATGAAAGCAAAAACTCTATGATGCCTGGCAGTCAGCATTTTTTTTGAAAGGGATATAAACCTGTCAAAGACTCTCTAATGTTACAGCGCATGCTAGCGTCTTACTTCAAAATAAACTGTATAAAAAGAAAACATAGCCTAGTCTGCCTTAGTTGGCTTCCAAGAACATAAAATAAAACTTGTTCAGAGTAGATTTTTTTGAGTTGAATATTGTGATACTTCAAATTCTCAAGGTAAAAAATACAACCACAATTGATGTGTTTCACCATATTTAAATGCATGGGTTTTTGCTTTCATTGTGCATAAAAGTACTTGTAATTACAATGAATTTTCATGTCTCTTCCCTCTAGATACATGTCTCATCCATGGAGGCTCATTTGGTCCTATTCATTCAGGCATGCATAAATTGGTGTGGTGTGCGTATTGTTGTACATCAGGACAGACTCTCACTGATATGAGCAAGTGACTTCCCTGCTCATTACAATTGACTTACATGTAAGTATGCAAACTCATGCTGGCTTCATAACCATTCATCAGTGCTCATCTGCACTGTACATGTACCAGACTTGTTGCTGTTGGACTACACATTAATCATTCTCCTTTTCTTTGCATAAAATTTTAAATCTCTCTTCAGTTTGTTTTATCCTAGGCAGACTAAAGTTGCTGGGAAGAATGTTTGGTTCTGATGGGGTATTTTCCTAATGCAAGCTTTTCCTAAAAACTGTTTATATTCGTAAGAACAGCAGTCTTGCTGCACTCTTGGAGAAGTTTCTTCTCCAACATTGTAGTTGCAATAAGGTGTGCATGTTTTTTTTCTAGAGCTGATGGCTGCAGATACATGTGTGGTTTTGCCCTCTCCCTCTAATTGCTTCTGACATTTGCTGAAAGTTGCTCACCACTAGCCACTCACTAATCCCGCTCTACCTGAGCACCAAATCAGAGGAGCTGGGACAGATCTCTTTTCCTTTCTGCTACCTGAAGGAAGAAACCTAAAATAGACAACTCTTTCTCACTAGAAGTGCTGAATATGTGGACAATAATGAGAATGTAAATCAAAGAATAATTCAGACATTAAGTGTTGTCAGTTTCAAGTGGATTTGAAAGTGTTCATTTAACAGTCATTTTCATTAGAATGTTGGATTCTCTCTGAGAACTAACAACTTTACCTTTTCAGAAACCATCTAGGGATCAAGAAGCTCGAGGACACTAAAGACCATATCAGTCCGTGTGGGAGTACGATCAGAGGATTATCAGGACTGGAGAAGAAATAATAAGAATAAAAGCAAGCGCAAGAACAAAGACAGGAACGATTCTAAAGGAAGCTCACCACCAAACTAAGAAACTACTTCATTATCTGACGAGTTATCCCCAGTTTTATAAGTTACTATAGAGTAGTTCATGCTAAATGTATTAGAATAGAAATAATTACTTTTACTTTTCAATTGTTCAAATGTTCCTATTGGTTGTTTTTCCCCCAGTTTATATCCTTTGATTGGTTGCCATTTTTCCCTTCTCCTTACTGGCTAGCTCTCAGCACAGTGCACCTGTGCAATATATGGCTAGCCCTCTCCTATACCTCTCCTTATTTGTTGTAGCCCATCCCTTTTTTCCTTTTATTGTCACAGCCCTGTTAATCTCCTTCCTGAACCACGCCTAGTTTCTAGCCCCTTCTAGCTAGCCCCTATAAAACCCTTTTGCCCTGTTTAATAAACAGCCATTTCACCTTCTCCCTCATTCCGTGTGGAGTGGTCCTTCCCGTTATCCCAAACAGGTCTGCATCAAATCAGCAGAATAACTTTTATTTAATTATTCTGAGGTCAGAACTTTCACTTACCTTCCCAGTATAATAATTTATTTTGATTTTTTTACCTTGGATATTTTTCAAAGTCAGCAATGTGTTGACTATTTTTAGTTAACTGCTAATACATGTACTTTAATTAATACATCTTACTTCCCATCCTGAAGTTTAAAAACTCAAACAAGCTTTAACATTTCTAGCCATGATAACCGTTTTATAGTTCTAATCTTCTGAGTTTCACATCAGGGCAATTTTTTATTAATTCTTTGCCTCAAGCCATTATTCATCTATAATATTGTTCTACTTAAAAGTGTTTAAGTCCACTGGCATGGACTTTACACAAACTGAGTCTCAGCTATTTCAAGTACAGATTAATATTCAATGTTGATTATATTTTTTTTCTATTACTAATGGTTTACTTTTGATCTCTAAAATTCACTAATCCTGATTCTCAACTTATTCAGCCTTCATCATAGAGAAACCACTTATCTACATAAAAACAAATAAACAATGAATAAACAATAACAAGAACAAAAGCAATTAATAGGAAGGATGCAAATAGGATTGTCATAAATTTATTTTAAGGGGGGAAACTCCAAAACAAGAAAACACCTATTTTCTTCTGTGTGAAAAATATATTCTTTTCCCTGTATTCTATATAGGAGAATTCCTGTCTCAGGGAATCTGAGGAAAAAAAAGACATAAGATTATTAAAAAGTACATTTACTGTACTGCCCGCAACAGAGACCCCTGATGCAGTCTTTTAGGTATTACACTAATGTGTATGCCTGAGCTCTTTAGTCTGGGGAATGAGAGTAGTGTGTGTGACTTCTGGCATAGACACAGTAACAGAGACCATGCAAAGCCCATCCTCTCATGTCAAAAGTCCTTGTTTACAGAGAGACATTAGTTAAGACTGATGAGATGAAATGTAAATTTCTAATTAAAAAAATAAAGTATTATTGAAGAAGTTACCTTTTTGTGATAAGCATCGGTGTGAATATAGGGACTTCATTGCTCAAATATCAGACTTGCTTATCTCTCCATAAATTTGTAATGCAAATCTGGCCTTTCATGAGTATAATCAAAATTTGATTTGAGATTTCTCCTGTGACAGCGAAGAGAGTTTTTCTCCCTTTTTTTACAAACACACTAACCAACTAACAATGCTAAGCTTAGTTTGGCACTCTCATCCTTCTAAGACATTAAGCCCAAGCACTTCACTAGTGGCTCTTCTTAAAATTAGTTAGCTGTAAGAACACTTACATCCTCCTGTCTAGATTATTTTTGTTTGAAATATCTCTGCATGATCTCCTACTTGGACTTCCAGCTAAATTTCACAAATTTATGTTGTGTTTTATGTTTCTTCTACACTTACACAGTTAAGAAAAAAACAAAGCCATGAATCAAATTAATCAGGTGTCCCAATTGTCAGTTACTCTATGTGAATGAAGTGTTTAATGTTCAAATGCATATAGACAAAACATGTCACTTTATATATCTGTTTACATTTATCTTACCTGAATTACAAAAAGTATCAGTCTTCTGTTTGTTTGCTCATATTTAGGGCAGAAATTCCATAATGATGCAAAAGCATTTTGAATTACCATGTCATAGGAGGAATATCGACCTTTTTTTGCACAAGATTTTCTCTGATATTAGCTACAGCTCTTGAGTAAAACAAACAAAAAACCCTACAACTAACTGAACCCTAAATAACCGGGAAGAAAAATCAGCAGAGCTTCTAATTTCTTGGCCTGACATATTCTTGCAGGTAAGAATAGTATCTTAGCCTCTGGGATAAGGAAATGACATTGGAAGTGAATAAAAATGATCAATGACAATACAGTGACTGCAGGAGTTGCTCTATCAGCATTTAAGGAAACAACTTTTAGCCGGTAAAATTTTGCCTATTCTCCCAGAGTCAGTCAAATTATCAGCTATCTCATTGCTTGACTGTGGCTAACAAGGGTTCATGTGCTGTTATTATTGATATAATCCAGTTCATAAGAATGCTAAATTTTCCTGCTTGTTATTGAATATTTTCATTAATGACATAGATGAAGGGTTCAAGTGCACCCTCAGCAAATTTGCAGATGGCACCAAAATAAGTGGTGCTTTTGACACACCTGAGGGACAGGGTGCCATCCAGAGGGACCTGGACAAGCTTGAGAAGTGGGCCCAGGGGAATCTCATGAGATTCAACAAGACCAGGTGCAACGTGCTGAATCTGGGTCAGGGCAACCTGTGATATCAATACAGGCTGGCGAATGACTAGATAGCCCTTCAGAGAAGGACTTGGCAATGCTGGTGAGTGAGAGGCTGGACATGAGCTGGCAATGTGCACTTGCAGCCCAAAAGCCAGTTGTATCCTGGGCTGCATTTGAAGCAGCAAAGCCAACAGGTTAAGCGAGGTAATTCTGCCCCTTTTCTCTTATGAGACCCCACCTGTAACTCTGCATCCAGCTCTGGGATTCCCAGCACAGAAAGGATGTTGATGTGTTGGAGTAAGTCCATAGGAGGGCCACAGAGATGATCAGGGTGGAACATCTCTGCTATGAGGAAAAACTAATAAGATTGAATTTTTTTAGCCTGGAGAAGGGAAGGCATAAGGGTGACCTAATTTCTGTCTTCTAGTACCTTACAGGAGCTTGCAAGAAAGAGGGAGAGAGACTATTTACAGGGGCATAAAGTGACAGGACAAGGTGAAATGGTTTTAAACTGAAAGGGAGTAGGTCTAGATTAGGTATGAGGAAGGAATTCTTTACTGTGAGTGGGGTGAGGCACTAGAACAGATTACTCAGAGATGCTGTGGATGTCCAGTCCCTGGAACTGTTCAAGGACAGATCAAATGGGGCTATGAGCAATCTGTGCTCAGAGACACAGACTGAGCAATCAGTGTCCTTGCCCATGGCAGTGGGGTTGGAACAAGATGATCTTTAAGGTACCTACCAACCCAGGCCATTCTAGGATTCTGTGATTCTGTGTATGTTTACACTTCTCCAAATATGCCTACAAAATCTCCTAGCTCTTAGGTCATTCACTATCAAAGTCAGGTGGAATTGAAGTTCATGTTCTTCTGGTTTGCCCTGCCATTAGCAGATGAAGAATATACAAAGACATGTCTCAGAGATCAATATACTGTGGCCTCACAGTTTAGAGTCTTAGAGCCCTAAAGCATTTGCATACAGAGCAATAATTTTTTTGTCATCCATCCTCTTTGACCAAGTAAGCACCAATTAGATACATTTTCCCAAGACAAATCTTTATACTGAACATCTGCGACTGTACATCATATGCTTGTCCTTAAAAAGCTCCAATTAATTATAATCAACAGCTAAAATGGGTAAGGTGGAAAAGCCATGACAGGTAGTCATCCAAACTGAATAGCAAGAGGTGTCTTTCAAAAAATATTGTCACTGATACTAAAATTATTCTTCTTTTAATTGTAAGGTAAGTGTTTATCATAAAATAATTTCCTTAATAATAGATGAACAAGTAAGTAACAGCAAAAGTTGATTCAAAGCCTGATACAATTGCAGCAGAAGTGAATGCAAGGAGCCACAGGATTCTAGGGAATCTGGACGTAGCTCTGAGATGACTCAGATCTTCCTTCTCCACTGTAATGGACTGCAGTAGCTGAAAATTAAATGATTGCTTGGAAATATTCAAAAATGGGAAGACAGAGCTAAAAAGGAGGAAGAGACTTATGATGAAAGCAATGTAACAACTTATTTTATTAGCCAGTCAGGGAAACAAAGAATAACTTAAGAGAGAAACCTAAAGTACTTGGAATGCAGAATGATAATTTTCAATACGTTCCCAAGTGGGAACTGGATTTCACAGAATGTTCTCAGTTGGAAGGGATCCACAAGGATCATTGAGTTCAACTCTTAAGTGAATGGCCTTTACAGGGATCAAAGCTATGACCTTGGTGTTATTAGCACCATGCTCTAACCAATTTAGGTGCATGTTGGTGGCTTACCTGGAATCTTTTTATACCCTGCCCTTTTAATCACACAGTGGCATGAAGCAAAGACACAAAATACTGCCACTTTGAGACCAGGTAAAAAGCTGAGTTTGGGAAAAGAAATAGTAACTGCACAAGAATGTGGTGAAGAAAAATTGAGAACTTTTCCCAGTAAAATACATTAAACTACATGCATGTTTGATCTCTGTGGAACTATAACATTGGAGGGATTTTGGTGGGCCAATTGGATGGTCATTTTTTCAGGCATTTTCTTGCTTCCTTTACTATATCTGTAAAAGTAATTCAAAAGCAGGAATAGCTTGTATAATGTCAGATTGTTTTTAATTGGTGGCCCATGGCACTCGTTGAAAGGAGGGCAATGCTACATGTATATCATAGAATCACAGAATACACTGAGTTGGAAAGAATCGACAAGGATTATTGAGTCCAGCTCTTAAGTGAATGTCTCATAAAGGGATTGAATCCAAAACATTGGCATTATTAGCATCAGACTCTAATCAAGTGAGCTAATCTTGCGACATGTTCAAATACTCATTGCAACCATGTTTGATAAGCATGAAAGAAGCTTAGTACACTTGACACATTTTTTATTATTTAGGTTTCTAAATAGCTCCTTGTTTTAGAGTCCATAGTCTTGATTATTAAAATATGTGCTGTAATCAAAGCCTATGGTAGATTTTGGGAGATCCAAAGGAGAATTTAAGATCAACCTAAACACATTCTTCACAGATATTAGGCAAGTTACAGAAAGGGAATGACACATTAGTCTAGACTGCTGCCAGTACAAAATTATTCCCTGCAGTACATTTTTTAATGTTTTGTGTAATATAACTGTTAGTATTCCTAGAGATGGAGCATTATCCCACCATTTCCCAAGCGAGATTATTTCACAACCAAATAGTGTTTTCTGTCTAGTTTGATTTTTTAATTCTGTTAAATTTTCAAAACACATATTTGCCCATCTTTATTTATCTGTTTAGCAGACCATAACAACAATAGTATTTTAATATGCATTTAGTGCATTACAGCACTAAGTCTCTGCCTGCACCTGTTCATGCTCAAAAAATACTCAATAAAAATAAGAAAGAGCAAAGAATTCTTTAAAGTTGTTCTGCCCTTACTTAGGCATTTATCAGCTCCAAAATTTTATACTTGTTTTCAAGAATAAATAATTATATAAGTTACTGTAGGATTTCTGCCTTATTTTGGGGTAAAGTTACCTGATTTTTAAGAAATAGAGGGAGTGAATGTTATTTCAATTTCAATAAGTTCAGAACGCAACATTTTGTGGAATTCCTAGTATTCTTTTTTAGATTATATTTTTATCGTAAACTTCAAATGTCTAATATTGTGATTACTACTGATTAAGATGACGACAAAAATGCAAGGTAAGGAGTGGTTATCAAACATGATTTCTCAGGTTCGGATTTGGGCTCTTTTTGGAGTAAATTGCTGTCACCTCTCAAATTTTCAATCAGACCATCTGTATTTTTAGAGGATTCTTATCAAGTAGGAGTTCTGACAAAAATAGAGGAAGTACAAGACTTCATTTTATTGCACAAGACTTCTTATTTTCCCTTTGAGAGCATATAACATAGATGACAAAACACATCTTCAAATTACCATCACACTTCTCTTCAGCAGGAGGATATTGAATTGTTAAGATCAAAATAAAAGGAATTTCCTTGTGTTTTGAATTAGTCTTTACAGGCCTTTTTTTCTTTCATCTGTCATGTTTGTAAAATTAGATGCTTCTTGTAACAGCTAAAAGTCCACAGTTAAGCCCATGAACTTTTGACATTGTGAAGACATTTGAGGAATTTGCATTTCAAATCCTACCCTCAAACTATGGTGTCTGAACTTCTGCATTCACCTACACTATTTTTTCTGGGTTCCTTTCGGGTCAGGACTACATGGAACATTCAGTGCAATACTGAAACTCTTGTGATTTCCCAGCCTCTTCCTTACTTTGACAAGAAAATTGTCACTGAATATTAAGAAAAAAGTAAAATAATCAAAAATATGGGAAACCTTGGCTATGGGAGGTGTTCTCTTTTCTGATGAAGGGATGCATATAATCTAATTTCTATGTGTTTCTAATATTTATCATAGAAATAGTAAATATATTTTCACCAATAAACTTGGTTTATCACTGAAAAGCATGTTCCAACAGTGCAAGTTTCTTTCCTTTGGGATAGTGGCCAGGATGGACAGTAACAATATCTGTCAGTCCTAAGCTGAAAATTTTACAGAAGACTGAAGCACCTTGCAGGAATGAGTTGATGCACAGAACACTGATGGGCTCCTATTGCAAAGTAGAAATCAAGCCAAAAAGAAAGTTTAAACAAATCCCAGAAAGTAATTCAATACTCAGAACGGTTTGAAGCCACAGTTCTTGCTGTGCCAACCACTATGTTCTACTGAGTTTCTTACTTAGTTTCGCAATTTATGACATTCTTATTATGAAATTATACAAAATAAATACATAGAAAAATTATCAATATAAAAAAACCACTTTACTAAGAGCAGCTATATGAAATCAGGACACCTCCTCTCTCCTTTGTAGATTATTTTTGCTTTCTTATTCAATACATAGATGTAGACATATATTTGTGTCTTGTTCTGTATAGATTATTGGGTATTCTGCCCTTTCACTGAAGAATCCATAAGTATGGCAGTTATGGGAGCTGAAAAGGTATGCCTGCAGTAGCATTTACTATAGAGCAGTAGTGTACTGGCAAACATTACAGGTAAGTACCACAATAATCATACATTCTTTGTTCTCCTGGACAGCTTAACAAGATAAACATGTAGCTAGCTAAGTCAAAGCTTTGAAGTCTGAAGGATGGTGAAAACACCAAAGTATTTAGAAACCCACAGCTTTCAGTGAGACAGAATCAAAGGTCATCTGCATACAGTGAGATAGGATGGCATTTGGGTGGAATATGAAGCAAGATCAGACTGTGTCCTAGAGAAGTGATAATAAGCAAACGAGTGAAAAAACTAAAATACTTGGAGTAACAGCTTTGTGTAAGAATCAAGCAGAACAAATCAAAAACTCATGGTGGGATTGCCTTCATCAGACGGAGCAAGTCCCTACATAGCCTAGTAGGTTTATGAACCTCCCATTTCCCCAAGAAACTTTTGTTGTCAGTTTACCCTACTTGTAAATGGGTCCAAACCTTTAGAGGTGAACCTGAGCACAATATAGTCTGCTACATACTGATAAAGGTAGGACCACACACAAAAGTATTTAATTATTCTCCTGGGGTCACATTGGAACTGTTTGTACAGACGAAGTTCTAGAGAACCCTCTCCAACATGTTAACATTCATCTTTAGGAACCAAAAAAGATTAGGGCTCTAGAGAAACAAAGGTGAAGAATTTCCACTATAGTCTATACAGTGCTTTGTAACTTCATTTTAAGGTTTATTTGGTACAGGATTTCATATTCAATTAAAGGAAACTGTAGACAATCCCCATGAAGAAGTCTATAGATACTTTTGCAAAATACCTTATTATTTTTTCCATTCCTCCTACCCCTAGAGCTGCCACATCTAGCAACTGCTTCCTTTTGGCAATTCATCGCTCTTGAAAAACGTTCCAAGAACTTTGAATAATTTCCAATTCATTCTCGCAGGAAATTAGGATTTGCTTTCTCATTTGAGATACATGCTGCTAGGTTTATTCAGTAATAAGTATGATAAATGTTTTAGCCTTTGATCAGTGCTAAATTAACAAGTAAGCTCCATAGAGAAGAAGCCCTTGAGGCTCAGGGACACAAGATAGTGAATGCATTGGAAATATGATTGATTGTGTTGCTGTGAGAAATTTCGATTAAAAAACTTTTACCATGTGGTTATGTTCTGAACAACTAAATCAAAAGTGAAAGATACTTAGTCTCCAAAGAAGAGGAGAGGGAGAAAGAAACAATATGCTTCACATATCTATGTTTCAGCCTATAAGGACTCATTCTCCCTTAATGCTTTTTAGGTTTTTTTTATTTTTTTTTTCATTTGTATTAGTTACTTGAAGGATTATTTTGCTACACCAGTAAAATATTTTTGTTTTTATTTATCTTCTTTCTTTTCCCCATTTTACTGGGTTTGGCAAAGATGAAGCTAATTTTTTTCATAGAGTTCCATGTGGTGCTTAACCAAACCAGTGCTGAAAGCTCAGAAATATTTTAGCTATTGTTGAACTCTCTTTGCACAACATCAAGGCACTATATGTTTTTCACTCCGTTTCTGACAGGGTATAGGCTGGAGGTGAACAAGAGGTGAGCAAGAGAAACTTTGTAATAAATGTGTCGGCTCAAATTTCATACTCTTTTGACTGCATTATCATACTCACTTATATAAGAAAGTTTGAACATATCTAGCTTTGATACTGATAACTATCTATTAATTATAGCAGAATATTTGAATTGAATTGAAAAATATTTTCTGAAAAGCAAAAAAAATAAAGGTGACCTCAGGCTAACATTTTCAGAAAGTATCACCCACTCCTCTACAAGGCATGGCAGTATGTTCAGAGGATGCCAAGTGAATCTTCATGGAGGACATGACCCTTCCTATCAGATATATACAGAAGTACTAATGTCAAATGGTAAACTCCAGCTTCCTATATTAGGAACGTGTCTCTGAATTTTTTTCTCTTGTATATATACAGTGCCCCAGTAACCTTGCTGTTGGTCTAAGTAATAGTAATTTCTCTTTTACTTCAAATAGAATGTCAGCAGCTAACATCCCTGACTATGAATAGTCAGGCTGGAGGAAGACTTAATGATGTTTCTCCAATGAGAAAGAAAGGCATCAGGTGTGCACAAGTTATACAACAGAGTTCAGTGAAAGCTTAATAACCTTTCAATTTCTGCAGAAACTCATATCTGGGAAAATGCAGCTTCAGCTTTTCTTTCTTCTTCCTTCTGTAACATTTTACAAAATAAAGTAGACACATATCAGAAAACTTCTTGCCAATGCAACAAGCTGTGTATGCTGCCAAGCAGCAGTCTCTAATCAATCATCTGTCTGTAGGCTTCCTTTTCCCTGCACATTTCTCTTGCATTTGCTGCACATTTGCTACTTAAGCCAATTTGGTTATGCATAATTTTTGTTTGATTTTGCCAAAGTCATTGAGTGAAGTATGATACTGTACTTGACACTCAAGAAAACATATTTCAGTTTGTTTTCCTGTCCTAGGATTACATGAATTCAGCTAATTAGCTGATTCCTAATAATAATTTTAAGTTCGCTTCATAAAACTTAAAATAACAGTATCAGATGTCAGAACTTTTAAAATATATTGTCATGTTACTTTTTATGTAGGAAAGTTCTACACTATTCAGAAACCTGAATATCCAAAAAACAAATGGAAAAGGATGACAGTTTTATTTTGTTTTCAGCAGAGAACAGAGATCCTTGAAAGAAGTCACCTTGGCTAAAAGGCAAGACTAATTTATGACTGCTGTAACAGGAACTTCATAGTAGTGCTATTTGTTCACTTAATTTGATCCTTTGAAAAATAATTTTCACTGACTTCTTTTCCTTGTGATGAAGCCTCCTTGGATTCATCTGAGAAAAAAAGTTCCACAACACCAGTTGTAATCTTCAGCTGTACAAAGGGAATACATTTCAGCAACAAATTGTCTGAAACAGAGCAAACAACCAAGTTTGCTCTTTGTTTGGGATCGTCTTCTGTAGGTTAGCATTTTCCACAGAACCTTTATCCCTTTGAAGTCAATAATGAAAAACTCACTGACTTCAGGGTGTTCAGGATTTCTCATAGAGATGATATATCATCACACAAGAATATATTATAGTAGTTAATAACGAAATAACTAAGTATTCTTTGGAGCATATAACAACACAGCTATTGAATCTAATGGATAATTTATAAAATAGATCCCTTTTCCTCCACTGCTTCAAAAACTTGCATTTTTTAATACTGCAACTACTTTGACATAAAGGACTCAATGTCCTCCTTTATAAGGTATGACAACTGTGTGTTCAGCTCCTTTTAGACAGAATTACATAGATTTTGTAGCAATGGAATACACACTCTGCTCACTGAACCTTGGTATATGAAGTAGATGAAGGCATGATCACTGCATTTGTTTAATGATGAAGGGCTAGCTGAGATTCACAACTCAAGGCAAGAGTGCCAAATTGTGCTTCCCAATGCAGAGTGGGAATGCCACAAGAATGATGCTGAGATCCAAGAAATGGGCTCATTTTAATATAAACTTCCTTTAATATCTTTTCAATGGCTAATTTAAGCATACGCCAGTTCATCTTGAGTTTCATGTGAATTGTGCTCTTGTCAAGCCTTGTACTTAGAGACTGTATATAGGGGAAAAAATGTGTGGAAATCTGCATTCTGCTGTACTCATCCTGTTAATATTTCAGGGGTCTGTTGACCTACACTCTTCTTATGCACCAGTGGTAGCTTGGGCAGTGAGACGCAGCCTCTTATGCCTCACAGTTCCAGCTGAGGAGTAATAGGTCTGACAAATCCTACCACATCCCTGCCAAACAGGTGCTAAACAGAATTTTTCAGTGGTTAAAATTTAGGCAAAATATTGGTGGCTTTTTTGTGGAAAAAGCAAATACTGCTCTCCTGAAGCAAAAGACATGATTTGCCCAAATGGAGAACCACCAATGTCCTATTTTTTTTTTTCAGTCATTTCATTGCCATTGTTATTATTACCATAGCCAAGCAAAATTATTTATTCCAGTCTCAGTGTGCATGCAGAGCTATTTTACTCTGAACGATTTATGATGATTAGAGCTATAAACAGACAAAGGTGGGTTATTGTCAGTGCAAAACTTCAAAATGTCTCCTACATGGACAGCAACACTAGCTACACAAGATAAATGACAATGTTTAGATGAACCTTCCTCTCAGATGTAATTTTTATTTTCTTTGGGTACATTAGCAGGTCTCAGATGTGAAGAGAGCTGTGTTCTCTAAAAAGGCTTTATGCTATGAATGAACGTAATAAGTCAGGAAGAGTGATGGTGTGTGCCATATCTCTGCCTTTGTTTTTATCTTTTTAACAGAAGACTACTAGAGTGAAATGTACCTAGCCACATTCAGGTGGAAATGTTAGTGTTCAGATTTGAAAATACTTGTGAGCATACATGAAGACAAAAGGGAGAGAATAGTGCCCATGAATGCTGAATTAAGTTGGTAAAACACCATTGGTAGACTTAATAAAGCAAGAAACTTCTCTGCAAAATAGTCACAAGCACTTGGAATAGTCAAAGTGACTTTTGCATTGCTTATTACAGCTTTCACCTTGAGACCCATATGTTTCTGACAATAGCAGTAGAACTGAAACGCACAGTTTACAATATACAGTTTGAAAGGACAATGTTAATTCACAAATATTAATCCTATGGGTTCTTTTTCCTAAGGTAATGTGTACCACAGAACATAGCTATTTTACACTATGAAGTTATAAGTGTATTTGGAACTATTTGGAGTGGACTGTCTGCTGAATACTGAATATTGAAAAACATTGAAAAGAAAATGGATCTTCTATGGTGTCTTTAGCAACAAGTTTTAAATTTTTGAAGTGGGGACTGGAGGTTTTTCCATTAAATGGATTTTTAATATATTTACCACCATTTTCCTTCTTGTTCTAAGTAATCAGTTTTATATCATTGTCTGTATGATTGAGATAGACCAATTTTTCATAGGGGAGGGAGTAAATAGGCATTTCTGAAAGGAACACAGTTTTTCATGGCAGATGTGTTAATGGGCAATTAGATTATGATGATTAATTCTGCCTTGTCTGGATTTATGAAGTGACAGTGAAACTTGAGATTTATGCACTGTCCATGTATTATCTCTTGTGAACAGTTATATGAGGAGATGATTGGTCAGTAACTCCACACTGATAGCACAAGGAGATTAACTTTCAATGTAATAAAGGACGTTTAAAACCATGGGAAAAATTGCATTCTTTAGTTTAAAAATATATGAAATATGGTGGTATTTGGATGACTTTGTTTATTGTTCCCATGAGAAAGAAATACAGTAATATGTTCCTTTTTTTTCATTACCTCCAAAATGACCAACAATTGAAAACTGCGAGACTAAATAAACGTCAGGTTACAGATGATCATATAAGTACTATGCTCTTCTGACTACTATTTGGACTTCTTCTTTCAGGAATGGTAGTCAGATCGGCTTCTTTGCAAAGACACTATGAGATGACAGCACACTATAAATCATGTCTAACAACATGCTGAAAAACTGGCAAGAGACAGCTTGTACAGTGACAAATATAGCTGACAACAAGACTATACATCTGTTTGGTAGGATTAATGAGAAAAGAATACAAACGAGGAAAATGGACTTAGCTTTACAAATAGATATTTGAAATTCTCTTATTTATTTGCTACCAATAGCAAAAATGCAAGGAATGTTAAAACTGAGACTAGAAAATAACTTTGTCATTTTAAACACAAATGGCATATGAAGAAAAAGTGTAAATTCACATTTTCATTATCAATTTGTTATTTTTTTCAAATGCCAGAGGAACTAATAAGAAAGTGAGAGGGAAGAATACTGATTAAAATATAGCATGGTGCAGCTCTTTTAAACACATATGTTCAGGTATAAATCAGTTTTGAATCCTTCCTCCAAGGTTTGGAATAAAAAAGTAAGGTAAGTTCATCCATTATTCTTTGATGCAAATTGAAGTATCAAACCATTTTTTCACTAAAAATATCAATTATTACAATAATTCACTTTACAGCAAAGGTAATCAGATTTTAACTCTTTCGTAATTAACTACTCAGTTACCTGAGTGAAATAATCAAGGTGGTGGTATAAAAAATATTATGACTGAGTCCTGTTGAAACTGTTAAGACTTGGTATGATGTATTGAAATTTACCAATGATTTTGGTAAATATTAACTTCTCTGTAAGTTTATTTTTATACAGTCAAAGTAAATGTGTTAGATTAAATTTCATGATTATGATATAAAAATGCTCACTGAAACTAGGAAATGTGTTCTGTTACCTCTCCAAAAAGGTGGAGTATACTGAAAAAGGTAGAAATGAAAAGGAATTGAAAAATATAAAAGAAATTCAAGCAGCTTCTACAGGTAAATGAACGTAGGTGTTTATCATGTTTTGAGAGGAAGGGATAAAAAAATGTGCTTAAGTAAATGTTTTATTAAACTGTATCTTGTAACTAAAAGACTTCACTGAGGAGAACAGTTCTCATACATAAAAATGTTTGAGAATTGTAATGATAAATAAGAATTTTCATAGCACATTAAAAAGAGATAAAACATTCAGAAGAGATTAAAAGCACTAGTTCTGCCAGTTTAAGAGGAAGTTTCCCTTATGGATTGTTTGCTGACTGTATCTTTGAAGATTTTTGCATTTACTGTTGGAAAGAGCATTTGCCTCATGAAATAGCCCATCTCTCTCTCTAGATATGAAAACTCTGGTTTTATAGCTTTGAGACAAAAGTTCTGCTAGACAGAGACAGTGATCCCCTCAATAGCAAACATCTCTTCAAGGTCTGCATATGTTTTGGGACTACTATAGGTTGGTTTTCTGTGAAAGCTTCTCTCAAGTAAGGCTGTAAGTGGGAAGACAGTATTCTGTTTTGTTTGTCATGTTTTAAGAATACAATTTCCTCAAAAACTGGTTATACTTTTGCATTTTTTAAGAACTCCTGAAAGACAGAGACAGTTTTACCAAAGACACTGGTAGTGTGCCATAGTTAAATAAGAAATTAAGGATGTCTCACTGGTGATTTAGAAACTCCAGTTGTGCAATCCACAAGACCAACACTCTATTATTGTTGAAAAACATCAGGGCCAAGCTCATCATAGCATGAAGTTTCCTAGAAGTGATTTAAAAGACACACAGATAAAATGAGGCACATCATGTATAGTCTGCAGGAACCTCACTTTGTGGAGGTAGTGTGAGGAAGGAAGGTTATTTTTCTCAATTGTTATCAGTTATAAATCCATCTCAGATCTTATCACCCTTCTTATGACACATTTATTGTGACTTCATCCAGTTTGTTTTAATATAGGCAAATTAGTCAAGTATTAACTACAGTTAATTCTGTGTAAGTTTTTAATGCATCTAACTGCATCCCTAAAATATGCAATTACCTTGGTAAATACTTTTATAACTTTGTAAAGAAAAAAAGTATAAAATGTGTGGGCGAACATTCATTTACAGCCATTCTTTTTTATTTTTAATGGCATAATAAAATACTCTAATGTTCATTTGACATTGACATCTGTGGTGGGTCTGGCTAAGCCAGAATTTATTTTCCCATAGTAGCCCTCACAGTGCTATCCTCTGCATTGGTAGCTACAAGAGTGTTGATAATACATCCATATTTTGGCTACTGCCAAGCACAACACTGTAACATTCCTTCTTCAATGGAGGCCAAGATCCTGAGAGGGGACACAAGTAGGGCAGCTGACCCACACTGACCAAGGGGATATTCCATGCTATATGACATCAATCCAGATATAAAAGCTGAGGCAAGGAGCAGGAACGTGGGCATTCATTATCTCTGATGGCTGCTGCTGACACCCATTACACATGCTGGAGTGCTGTTTCTCAGAGAAGTGGCAGACCATCACTGCTTATGGAAAGTAGAGATTAACTGCTAGCTTTTACTTTGTGCATGCACACACTGCTTTTTGCTTTTTACCTAAATATAAACTGCAGTATTGCAACCCATGATTTGTGTTGGTTTGTGATTTTTTTCCCCACCTTACTCTCTCCCCTGTCCAGCTGGGAAGGGGAGTGATAGAGCAGCTGTGTGGAACCTGGCATTCAACCAAGGTGAACCCACCACACATCTAATCTGAGACTGAAAACCTGATGCACTTGTTGCAAATTTAAAAAGAAAATTAAAAACAGTATCAGCAGTGCTGGTTGCTTTAAAATTTCAGCAAACTCACAGAAAATACTTTTTTTTTTTTTTCCACATTACACAGATGCAAATTGCTGGATTTTGAAGGTTTGTGCAGAAATTTTCTTATTTAAAAAGAATTTTATTTCCATCCTTGTAAAATCAAATATGTTTCCATTCTTGCAGATATTCAAAACTCAACTGGACAAGGCCCTGTGCAACCTGATTTAAGTTATTTCTGCTCTGAGCAAAGCATAAAACCAAATGACAACCTTAACACCCTGGGAACCTAAGATAATCTGTGATTCTAAATTCATTATGGTCTGTCACTTAGCCATACATGACTCTTTCACATGACACCATGGTTTAATTTAGTTTTGTTTGGTTTGGCTGTACCTTAGACTAAAAGAATGGGGGTTTTGTTTTCTTTTGCTTAGGATTACTTTGTGTGCAATATTTTCAAATTCCTCACAATATTTCTCAGATTTGTTTTTTTTTTTTTTTTTGAGAATGGATATAAAAGTATACCTTTTATATATTTTGGTGTCTTTTCAGCAATCATTAAAATAATAATCAGGCAGTTCATTAGTTCAGACTTGCAACTGGAGGGAAATATTAATAAGATATGTATGTGGCTCAAGGTTGTATATAAGAAATAATCAAGTACCATGTCAGTTAGTGAGCTGTTTTCAAGAATGAAGATTTATCTTTAACTTTTAAGATGAAAAGTGCTTTTTAAAATGCACATTGTATTATAGGACAAAACAACCAAAGTCTGGACATACTCTTATTTCTTACTGCAATATTTTATTAAAGTGGTATTCTTTCCCAGACAAATAATCAAGGCCAAAAGTGTGGCTTGCAATCCTTACAGAAGAAGTCCTTAGTGAGAAAGTGGGACTAAATTAATTCAGTGCCAGTTCAGTGAAACAAGTGGCAATCTGTGGGAATGATTTTTTTTTTTTTTTTGTACTTTTATAATCTGATCCTATTGGCTTTTTCTCTAATGAAGTAGGAGCAGAATGTCAATTTCCAGCAATATTAAGTAATAATCAAAATGATGTATTGATAAATTTCCCCTGCAGTGAGGATTAAGAACTCTATGTAAGTTCACCTGTTGTCAGCACACATCCCAATGAGAAAGAAATTTCTGGACTTCTGTTCAGACACCATTGCTTAGCAAGAGCAAAAGCAGCGCACCAGCAATAGTAGTTACACTAATAATCCTACTCATAGGATTATATACTCTAGTGAAGCTCTAACATGCATCAAAACTCAGAGGGTAGCCTAGTATGACGTATTGGAAAATGTAACTGAAAGGATACAACATGACTCCATCTGTCTTAAGAAATTCTTGATTATTTAGATAATTAGCTCAAAATGCCTTAGTACTAAATTTTAGTAGGTATGTGCTGTGCTTATTTGTGGATAATTCAATTACTGAATTTGTTGAATAATGGAATAGCCAACTTTGATCTTTACCAGTATGAGGAAAGTCTTTGCTATAGTTTTATGGTAGCAAAATTAAAGTGGATTTTAAAAGCTACCATCTAACACACCAGTTCTTACCATGAGAACATATGATAATATTTATTATGATAATAAACTCTGATTTTACAAATAGCATTGCTGGGTTTATTGCTTTCCACTTATTCAGAAGATCCATATTATTTGCAAATTTACACTAGAAATGTATTATTGCTTCCATATAGACAGCTTTTGGGACTAGAAGACATGTAACTAATGAAAGTGTTAAGATCTGCTGTCATTGACAAAATTCAAAAAGGAAGTTTCTCTGGAACAGGAGCTTCAGTCCAGCAAGAGCCCTTTCATTTGGAATGTTTTCCCTTGGTCATTGTGAGACAATGGATTCAAATCTCATTGGATTATATAATTATTGGGTTCAAACAAACTCAGGTGTGTGTCTGTGTGGTGGCCTGCAGCCTTGGAACTCATGTGACAGGCTCACAGTAAGTGCATGGAGCATTCATCAGTCAAAAGGACAATCTGTGAGCACGCCCACACCACACTGCCTGATTGTCTATGCACCAGTCACTCTAGTCTAGAGCTACAGAGTGGTCAGTGAGCCAGCAGTCCCACCTGAGGGGTGGTCCATAGAGGGCTGGAGTACATAAATAAAGCAGCATGGGCACTCTCTTTCCTCTCTAGCTGTCACCATGTGAAGGATTCTTAGTGGGGACTACTTTTCTCATATTCTAATCTCTCTCTTTACTCCTTCTCTCTTCTCTCTCCCTCTTTACTCCTGTTTCTTCTCTTAATGTCTTTTCTTTACGCTTTTCCTTCTTTTCTTTCTTAATATGTTGCATAACTTAAAACTGATGGCCTGTATTTTACTAAGCTGTGTGAATTAGTGTGTGCTGGGTGCTTTGTGTAGTGTTTCTTTTCCTTGGTTGTATATTCCCTCTGTAAAACTTTTGCCAAAATGCCTATTTTTCTCTTTCTAAATTGAAAGAAATCTCTTGGGAAATGTATGTAGTGTTTTCTCTCTTACACAATCTCAAGATATTGAAAAACCAAAAGGCTTTGCAAAACTTAGGTGGGTGAAATTTTGGCAGCCTTAAATACAAGTAAAACATGTGGGTAAGCAGGTGGCTTGAACCTAGGGTCTCACAATCATCTCTATTTCACCACGGCTTTTTGCTCTGTCTGTATTCCATGGTCATCTGGCATTTCTCGGCACTTAAAAACCGTCCAGGTAAGGAGCCTTGAAACAGTTTTACATTTACAAACTCAGGGTTACATCTTAAAAGTGGATGGTAACAAAACAGTAGTTTCCACATGAAGAGCAATGGCAAGGCCTGAGAATTATTTAAGGAAACACAAAAAATTCCTACATTTTGTGGCATCTCCAGCTATCACCTTTTCTCAGCATTAAATATTACACTATGTCTTAGTTCAAGGGGATAACTAAGATATCTATGTTGGCCAAGAAATAATCCCTCTCCTTTAAATTTAGGAAACAGAACTTTAATTGGGAAAAAAAATACATATAAAAGGATAACAGTTCTTAACCACAATACACAAATATATATATATCTCCAGAAAAGAACCAAACAACAACAGTTTGTAATAAACCCCTCCACCCCCAAACGACAAGGCAAATAGTTAAAATGTGTTTTGGCTATGCCCAAAAAAGGGGGGGAATGCAGTTATATCTACGGACAGCAGGTGGCACTGTTGCACCTCCGCCACTGGCCACTCGCTCTCTCAGGGGTTGCAGTTATATTTATGGACAGCAGGTAGCAATGTCACGCCCGGCCGGCTGGCCTCTCTCTCAGAGGAATGGCAGGAGCACAGATGCCGGGTCAGCTCCTGTGGGGTTCATAACAAAAGCAACAGAAACTCAGCATGTTTTTCTTCCTCACAGCAGTCTCCGTGGTTTTCATGGGTGATTGGCAAAGCCACAGAGCAAAAGACACAATCCTGATCCCCCAGCGATGCTGGACCTGGTGTGTTCCTGTCCTCTCTCCTCCACACCAAGCCACTGAACTCCTGACCTGCAGAGAAAGCGCAGAAACACTGCCCCCTTCCCCCACCTGAGCCAGTCTTTCCCCACCTCTGAACTGGGGAGAGATCAGAACAAAAGGCTCTGGCTAAAGCTGTTAACATGAGGATATGCATATTCATTATGCGCTTTGTTAACCATCTTTACCGACACTAAGGCGTTGGCTCCAAGCTTTTTGGAAGGGATTCCAACTGAAGTTTGAAACTAGAACACGCTATTACACAAGATTATTTTTCCCTTCTCCAACAGTATTCAGAAAGTACCTGATTAGGCTTTCTCAGTCTCCTGCAGAAGGAAAAGCAGCAGTCAAGACATATTTCTACAAATGTATTAAATCACTTCTAAACCTGAAATAAATCAAAATAGCATAAAAATGAAACAGCTGAAATTGAGAGAGACAGTAGTATCACAGCACTTCCCTCATTGTGCAGTTTTTATCTTTCTCTCTTTTTTTATTTGCACTAACTCAATTTCTTCCATCATTTAAATTTTGACATTTCATGAAATAAGCTTTTATTGTAAATATGTAATTAGTGCTGGAGTCCTTTCTGTAGATTACTTAGAATTTTTTTTGATCATTTGTGTTTGTGGCTATGCAGGTGAATCACCATAATATGATTTTCAGTAGCAAGTAGAAACACCATGATTAATGAAATATAAACAATTCAAAACTCCAATGTGCATTTCTTCAACTTGTCAGTGTGAAAAGTTAATGAAGAAAATCTTCTTCAGAAGAATACTTGCAGTTTCTCTACTGCATCCCTGTACAGCTGGGCATGTACCCCGAGCCTTGAAAACCTTTTAATTGTCCTAGAAGACTGACAAAAGTCACTGTCATTACTGCAGGTCCCTCAATAAGTCAGCATTATTTCAATTTAAGGAGCATTACTTTTGGCTTGCCTTCCTCTCCCTACCAGCTCACTGATTTCTGCTCTTCAATTCTTGTGCAAACTTGGGGGTTACAAAGTGAAATTTGCAAAAGCAAGATAGGGATAGTCAACTTTGCAGTGGTTGCTGTTGCTGCTTTATCTTTGGAAGTGTTCATGACAGGAAAATCAGAAAATCCAAAATATGAATTTCGGGCAGTAAATAGCATCAAATGTCAATTATCATAACCAAGCATAACCAAGAGAGAAAAATAAACATGGGTTTGGTGACAGGAAGAGGGGAGGCCACCAAATAGAAGAGGGAAATCTGTACTATAGAGCATGCTAATACAGTTAGGAATACAGTCAGGAATGCTAACTGTATTAGCGCGTCTTATATTACAGATTGGGGTGTGTGTACCTCTGAGTCAGTTTTTTACAGATCGCACTGGAGCTGTAAATATCAGAAAGGTGGAAACATCATTTGAGGGAAAGGGGAAGAGGATAAAACATCTGTCATTTTTAAGTTGTGTGTGTCTTTAAAATTGTACTTTATATAAAATCAAATAATTGGCACGGAAGTGCATTTAAGGCAGGCCATTTTTCTGTTTGGTTGAGGGTTTTGTTTGTTTTCTTGAGAAAGTTTTGGGAGTTGTTTGGGGGTTTTTGTTTGGTTTGGTTTCGGTTCTGTGTTTTTGTTTGTTTGGGTTTTGTTTGTTCTTTTTGGTTGAGGAATGTTTTAAGTCCAGAAAGTTTGAAGATATTTTCTGTCTTCACAAGAAGGATCTTATCTCTGATATTTTCCTCTCTTTGATGATACTCAGAAGAGCTGTTATTTTATGCTATCTTATGGCATGGAATGGCATGTGTGCTACAGCCTTGCTACTGAAACTCTAAGAGTGGAGGAAAAACAAAGGTTTGTTTAAAGACTATAAATCTTGGAATCCTTAATACAGAAAATAAGCATTCATCTATTTCAGTCACATATTTAAAGACTGAAAATCTACTGCCTGCTATTACAATTCATGTCACTTTTGGACAAATTTTTATGTGTCTGTGTGTTACCATATCTTGAAAATATCTTAGAAAAAACAGGTACAAGAACTCTAATGGCCTCATTAATCATCTGAAGGTCAGATTTTCTGCAAACATTATATACTTACATATATGTCCATTAATTATTAACTGGCATAATTTTTCCAAAGGCAGTATGGATCTTACTGGCCTCCTAAGGATTAACTGGTGCTACTATGCACTAGGTCTTCGCATAGCATGGGGTTGACAGATGTTTTAAACTAGTAAAGGCTGCTTTTGAGTTTTCAGTCACTGTGGTTCAAGACATACTCTATGGGCTGAGGTAAATTTTCAGATTAAAGTTAGGACTATTCAATGTTGGCTGATTCCTTGTCATTCACTGAAAGAAAGTCCTGTACAATGTCACTTTCTAAGAGTTTATCTTGAAAATAATACTTTCTTCATGTCAGACAATTAAAAACATCATATTCATCAGGAAAGGTCTTTTGAGAAAAGAGTTCAAAACTCTTTTCCTATCTTATGTTATCTAATCTAGTTCTTCCACTGTTCTTTCCGTACAAATTCCATTATAGTAGCATATGGCTAAGCAGCATGCAACAGAAACAGAAGGTAATATTGAGTGCTGAAGTAATACATTTTGAAAGTAACATCAAGACAAAAAAGTTGTTTATTATATTATTATGTCTGAATTGTCATCAATTTTGAATAAAAAACAAATAAATATTCTTGAATGCTGGCTTATCCAAATTTATTTTTTGCCTTTATCTTTTTTTTTTTTTTTTTTTTAGCATACAGAAAAATGGAAAACTCTATAAAATTGCATCTGATTTCATCTTGATTGAGTTTAGAACATAAGATTAAAGGAATTCCATTAAAGTCAACTACTGTAGGATTCAAGTATAGTTCAGTATTTGGGGGGAAACCTTGAACAGTTCATGAATATAGATGGTTTGAGAATAAGAATCCTTCCTGCTGGAGAAAACTTTTAATTCAGAAATAGCAGAATTAAACAGAACAATTTTAAGACCTATATCTGCCCTTGGCCTGCTGAAATACACAAAACAATTAACTGACCTTTTCCCCTGGAACCATCCAAAGAATTATAACCGTACCAATGTCTTTTGTTGCTGTAGTTCTAATGAAATAAGGGAAAATTCAAGGACCACTCAATATGTTTCCTAGCACTCAGTAAAAAGAAATTTTGTGAAGTCTCCCATCCTCTTCAGGCTTTAGATCTGAGAATCACTGTGGCCCTTAGAATGATAAATGAACTTTTTTTAAAAAAAATCAGTTCTTCTAAAGCATTCTCCCTGTAATATTTGATAATATTTCTTTATATTAAAGAAATATCATAGTTAGAAACTCAAACATGCACTTCTAACTAATCAGTACCTGAGAATGCAAAATGATAAATCAGCTCTATGTCACTTCTAAAGATCAAACAACACTACAAAACAAAATATTATATTAGTTTTATTAAAATAATTTGTGACTGAAAGGTATTTGCAATAATTTTTTTTTATGTTGTACATTTTGTTATAGAATCACAGAATGGTTGGGGTTAGAAGGGACCTCTGGAGATCATCTAGTACAAACGTCTTGCTCAAACAGTTTCACTGGAACAGATTCCACAATATCTGAATATCTCAATATTTGAATATCTCCAGAGAAGGAGCCTCTTTGGGTAGCCTATTCAAGTGCTTTGTCAGTCTCGAAGTTTTTCCTGATACTCTGATAGAACTGTGTTTCAGTCTGTGCCCATTGCCCGTTATCCTGTTACTGGGAAGCACTGAAAAGAGCCTGGCCCCATCGTCTTGACACTAACCATTCAGATATTTGCATGCATTTGTAAAATCCCCTCAGTCTTTTCATCTCCGGGCTAAACAGGCCAAATTCCCTCAGCCTTTACTCATAAGTGAGGTGCTCAAGTCCTTTTCTTCACCCTCTCCAGGGGTTCCTTGTCTTTCATGAACTGAGAAGCTCAGAACTGGGCACAGTACTCCAGATGTGGTCTTACCACGGCAAAGTAAGGGGAAAGAATCACCTTCCTCAATCTGGTCTTCCTAATGCAGCCCAGGATACCAGTGGCCTTGTTGGCCACTAGGGCACATTGCTGGCTCATGGGCAGCTTGTTATCCACCAGAACCCCCCAGATCCTTCTCTGCTGAACTGCTTTGCATCAAGTCAGCTCCCAGACTGTACTGGTGCACAGGATTATACTGGATATTAAGGAAAACTCCTTGACTGAAAGGGTTGTTGGAAAAGATTGTCCAGGGAACTGGTGGAGTCACCATCTCTAGAGGCATTTAAAAAAAGCGTAAATATGGCACTTAGAGTTAAGTTCTAGTGGTAGACTTGGATGTGTCAAGTTAATGGCTGAACTCCATTATTTTAAGGGTTTTTTTCCTGCTTAAACTGTAGAGATCTACATCTCTAAAAAAATGTAGATAGCTGAGCCCAATCAGTGACTATTGAATAAATAAATAATAATAAAAAAAAAATCGCTGAATTTTAGAAGTATTCTGATAAATTTGGCAAGATAGATCATAGCATGTGGAGAGCATGAAATGCATGGCCTTTTTATGGCTTTATATTAAACACTATTTATCTTTATTTTGTTGATTTGGGGGGGGGGGTTGTATTGATGCCTAAAATCTTGGAAGATAGGCACTCAGACAAAACATTAAGGGAGAAAGATAGACAATACCTTTATTGGGAGATCGGAGGCTTTGGGCCTCCGCTGGGCCTACAAAACGCGCGTTGCTTCAACAAGGATCTCTGCGTCCAAAAATCCCTGAAGAACCCTGCCCTCAGTGAGGTTACAGTTTTTATACCCTTTCTAACAATTAACATACTAGATATCTATAACCAATCATCATTTCTAATTCCCTCGGTGGTCCACCCAGCAGGGTCCTAGGCTATGCCCCCTGGACAACCTCCAAGGGTTTCTGGGCTCTTCTATTGTTTTGACTTCAAGTTATCTTGCAGGTGTCTCTGAAAAACATTATGACCTTCAGAAAGCCTGAGAATATGTGAGAAAGTCCCTTTAGTAACTTCTAAAACCACTTAATATCTGAGCAAGAAAACCTATACTTCTAAAGCTCTAAAAATCTACAAAATACACACCAAACTTACAAAATGCACACCAAACATTTAGGCATCAGGAGGGAGGAAAGACAACCGCAGTGGAAGTGGTTTCTATCCCTTTCTTAACTTACCAAAAGTGAAAAACAACATGGTTACTACTGAATTGACTCAAACAGAAATTATCATCAGAGGATGTTTCTGCTCTTGTTCATCATTTGAATCTTGAGCTGTAAAGAGTGTTAGAATGAATACTGTGTATTTTATTTCAAGATTTGTCTTAAATACCACTTTTGTCTATTGGCTTTTGGGAAATTGATTTTGGCACTAGAGCAATATTCCATATAGATGAATTACAGCACACTCAAAACCATTTTTGTGGTTTGTGAAAGATGCTGAAGCTGTTCAGGACATATAAGTACAAAGCTATGGGGTTTTTTTCCCATAACACTTCTTAGGGAAACAAAGTTGAAAAAAATCCATAATTTCTATACAAAAATTAATGAGTTTTCACATATTTTATTTTGTGTACCAAAATCAGTGTTGTCAGAATGTTTCATGGTTTAGAAATGGTGTTCCCCCTTTTACTGTTCCCACTGAAACACTCCAGACTAAGTGCTGCTCCCTCACTTCCCCCTTCTTTTGCAGCAGGATGCAGAGGAGAATTGGAGGCACAAAAACTAAAGCTTACATGTTGAAGTAAGAAGAATTTACTGGAAACAGCAGTAAAATAGAGAAGAGGAGACCAAGGGGAGACCTCACTGCAGTCTACATCTTCCTTGTGAGGGAAAGAGGAAATCTCTTCTCTGTGGTGATCAGTGACAGAACACAAGGGAATGGCCTGAAGTTGTGTAAGGGGAGGTTTAGGTTGGGTGTTAGAAAAAGGTTCTTTACCCAGAGGGTGGTTGGGCACTGAAGAGGCTCCCCAGGGAACTGGTCACAGCACCAAGCCTGGCAGGGTTCAAGAAGTGTTTGGACAATGCTCTCAGGCACATGGTGCAACTTTTGGGGATAGTCCTGTGCAGGGCCAGGAGTTGGACTTGATGATTCTTGTGGGACCCTTTTAACTCAGCATATTTTATGATCCCATGAACAGCAACAGTAATAAATGGGTGTACAAGAAAGGCTCACCACATGGAAGCTGGTAATACATGAACTGCCATCACAGGGAAGAGACTCCCTTCCTCCCCTCATCTCAGTGATGTGAGGTGGTATAGAACAACTGTCCCTTCTTGTTGGAACCAGGACACAATGTTGTCCTGAATCTTGTGAATCCAGCATTCTTCTTGAAGACTAACATTCTGGATGTTTCAAATGCATAGGGTATCTATTTCCATGTTCTTGCTCTTTGTAGGATTTAATTTAAAAAAAAAAAAAGGTAAGACAGTGATGCTAGAAGGAAAAATTGAATTCCATTTGCAAATTATCACTACTTTATCATTAATAGTTTATTATTGATTTTAATTTAATGGTAAGAATTTTTCTGCTAATATGTGGGAACCCAGATAGACATGACAATAAAATACACACAGGCAGCTACATGAGAACCTATGTCTGTGTAATTCTTGGAGGGAATAATACCTTATTCTACTGTAAAAATTCCTGGGGAATAAAAGTTTTCTTTGTTTGCAAAAACAGAGACAGCATGTTTTGTCCACAGCTTTCACAGTTATGTACTTGAATATGAAGTTATTATGGTGTTTCCTCAAACCGTAAGCTAACAGCAACAAGTTGTTAATGTACTCTGTATTGTGCCATGTATTGACAATTATTTTTTATCTCCTCAAGAATCTGGAATTGTGTTTCCCATTTGTTTGCAGGTGTGCATATTCTTAATAATGACAGGAACCTGTCACTTTCCATATAATGGTTAATTAGTTCTTGTGAGTAAAAATTAGAAATTTCTTCAAATGCTATAAATCCCTAAATTATACACCAGGAGACCTTGGCCTATTTTTCCTGAGAAATCTTAATTTACTTGATATTCTTAAGAAGTAATCTGATGTGTAATTGTACGCTGTGCATGGTTCCACGTAGGAGTTATATAGGACTGATGTTGTTCATAATGAGTTGAATTATAAACCTTGGAATAAGTAAGGAGGATGATTAAAGTGAGGAAGCTTTACAGTGTTTCGAAGGGTATGGTGTTTTTTGTGAAAAATTTTAGCAAAATTCAAACTACTTCAAAGACAGTAAAGAGAAAAAGGTATCTGGTAACTGTCGTTTGCCTTCAGACAGCCTTTTCTTCACTATTTTGTTCCTGTTGTCATTACTGTTATTACTGCAACAAATTCATTAGTGAAAGAAGGTAGTTCTTAATTTCAAAAAGGAGTTTTATCTTGTCCACTTATTTGGAGAGCTTGTTGAGCTTCTTGGGCTTTAATGATCCAAGAATGTAATTTTAGGACAGGGGTTGAAATCAGAAAATTAAAGCTCAATGAACTGTTTCAGAAAAACATGAGCTGATCTGAATAAGCTACAATTAATTCAGCTGAACAAAACTGAGGTATCATTAATTTAAGTGTTCTGGTTTATAATCCTGAAATATTCATGCCACTTGCTAGCTAATATACAGTCAGTCTCACCTCTCAGCTACGTAATTGCACCACAAGCTGCAGGATGCATGTGGCAAGTGGCATGGCTGTTTCCTCAGCTGCCACAGCTTACAGTTCCACATCTTAAGGTAATATGAAATAAGTGTGTGCTGGTTTGAAGGTAAACCAGCAGAAGAAATGGACCCACTACCAGAGAGATTATGAGTCAGAGTTACAATT
>JAWWEE010000085.1:3863312-3875176 GCA_035221455.1 Xenops minutus
TCTAACACCACTTAATATGTGAGCAAGAAAACCTATACTTCTAAAGCTCTAAAAGTCTACAAAATACACACCAAACCCAAAAAAAATACACCCCAAACCTTTAGGCATCAGTATGTTGGTTGTATTAAAATATGATTTGATTTTTTTAATCTGCTTATTTTCACATGAGATAAGAAGTAAGAATTTTGTGGAGAGGTTTTAGGAGGCACTGTGGGGAAGAAGGACAGGCTACTCACTAATGTCTATCTAGGACTAAATTCCAACCATAGGTTATGTTGATTTTGATCTTCTCTTGGTACAGCAGCTTTGAATGATGCCAGCCCTGCCCTGACATCTACCCTCATCAACAACCTTCAACAATAAGCTCCGTAAGTCAAACTGTGTTATTTGAAGGGTGAGCAAGTCCAAAAGGAACACTTTATTCTTCCCCAGTTTTTTTCCTATCTATCTGGAAATGAAAAAGAGAAATGCAAAGGCAGGGAAAGAAAACATACGTTTAGTTCATTTATTGTTCGTCACAGTAGCCTTACTTCTGATTCCTCTGGTTCAGTAGATGTAAGGTCGTTTGTTTTGCATGCCTAATCAAAGCATGTCAAAGTCTTGAAAGTATGAGTCAGTTCCCAACGTGGAGACCAGAGAATCTGTGAAGGTGTTCTGAGTCTTTCTTACACTGTCATTCTTGCTGAAAGGGCAAATATTCTAAAAGGTCTGTTTTGCCAATAACTGCTTTCCTGCATTCCTGAGAATGTGATCTGCTCCTGCATAAGTTTGAAGTAATTTTAAGGATGTTGCCTTTATAATCCTCTGCAGTGATTCCTTTCAATGTATAGGATTGATAGGTAATGGAGTTTTAGGTCCAAAAATTAAGGTGTTCCGTATGTTTCAGCTCTACCACATTGAAGCTGCTTGCCTCAGTGATTCTGCAACAAAATAATGGAAATTTATTTTAGAACTGTTAGATTTTTTCCTCCACTTCAACAGTTCTCCTCCTTGTAATCTTCAAATTAGACATTTACAATGTACTGTGTGCCCAGACTCCTTTTCTTTGTATGTTGCAATATGTATTTATGTTCCATAAGTTGCATGGTGCAGAGTAACATCGTGCTTTTATCATCTTTAGTCTTCCTAAAACAACCTAGACATTTTGTGCACAGGTTTAAAATAAAGGTGAAATGATTTGTGTGTGCAGGTGTAACATATTTTCATAAATAATTATATTATTTACATTTATTGACTATATCGAATTGTCTAGTATAAAACAATCCTGGATAGAAAGAGCTACTTATTTCTAAAGCAAAAGTGGCAATGCATGGCACACACAATATCCACTTCTTTTGCTTACAAGAGCAGATTATTTGGGTATTTAGCAAAGTTAGTGTAACTAAGATAGAATATATTATACCCTGGAAACTTGTATCAAGAACTATTATGCCATACTAAGAAGAAATATCAATTAAATTTAAATGTATTCTCGCTAAACACAATAGCCCCAATTCCAGTACTATGCTGAATCATTCTGATGCAGCCTGACTACAATGACCTTGCCAAGACTTTGGCTTTCCTGATGGAGAAAATACTTCCGTGATGAAGCCCTGTTACAGGTGGCATGGAGGGAACTGCTATTTGTTCTTCTCTTACTACTGTAATCTCAGGAGCTGAGAAGAGCCTCTCAAGGTCTCCAGGCAGGTCCCCCTCCTGACAAGGGCTGGGGAGTCCACAAACGTTTTCAGAAGCTAAGGCAAAAGATTCGGTAAATCACTGAATATACATCTGCAATTTAACAGCCAACGTGCATGAAACATTTTCAGGTTGACCCTCAACATCCCTGTACAGGTCAGTGCTCCTGTGCTACATTTGTCCTCACCATGTTGCAGTGCTGTATACTTCTATGCCCATTGCTTTCCAAAGCATCTTCAGTAACAAGATGGTGTTACTAACAATAGTGAATGTGAAAACAGGAGATATAGGTTTTGCCTTATTGATTAATAGAACACTGGGGCAGTGCTGTCCAAATATATCCACCACTACTTTCCCCGGAGTACAGAGTGTTACGGTGCCAGTGCCATATAATCAGGATTAATTTGATCAAACTCTGTTAGATTTCATTAATAGGTAAAGATCATATAGTATATATGTATTTGAAAACTTTTAGAGACCTAAACATGATTTGGGTAAGGTGTGAACTGTGGAACTGTTAAGTTGATCTAACAACTCTTTGCCACCAAAAGAAAGAGATAGCCCTGTTCCCCTTGCTCAGGATACTCCGTGGTTATGGTAATCCTTAGACACCACTGTGAACAGATCTGGTTCATAGAACCGGCAGAAAAATCATCCACTAATAAAGGGAGAACAATAGTTTTATGACAGTTATGTGTGCTGTATCCAGTCATGTATGTGTCTGAAAAGTTAGATGTTGAAAGACAGAATAAGAGAGATGAAAAGTGAAAAAAATCTGAGTGAGTGAAATAATTAGTCAGTTAAAACATGCTGTGAAAACAGCCATTAGGCTTCAGGATATTCATAGGGTCATTACTAACAATCCATCTATGGGACTTTTAATTCTCAGAATTTTTGAGTTAAAAATCTAATTTCTCTTGAGAATATTCTTCTCTAGTTACAAGGGTCACTTTTGTGAATTCATTGAAATAACATGTTAAGAAGCTGAAATGAATATATCTGCATCCATTTGAATATCACTAATATAAAAATCAGACTGAGAAACTTGCTTAACAGTATTGTGGAATTACATAGTTCCAGACAGTCAACCATAAAAATAGCTTTCTATATCTTTTCCATGCACCTAATTTTGATCTGAGCCACATTTAGAAGAACCATGTGTAACTGTAAATACACAACTAGATGCCAAGGTAGTACTGCTATTTAATATATGATCTACACTGCAATTGTGCACTGCAAGATGCTTCTGAAAGCAAAGGAATTCTAAGGACTAGATCTTTAGACAGTTGTCAATCCACATAGCCCCAAGCATAGCCTAAAGATCTGAGTAGATTTCTCATATCTTATTTACATTCACATATTTTTCTATTCCAGGATGACTTTTCATCCCACAAATACAGCTTTCTGTGGCAAATGATAGAAGGTAATACTTTCAGAAGCAATTAAGTGACTGACATTCCCAAGGGTATGTATGCATATAGGAACCCTGAGGGCCAAGAAGCTGGAACTGACTGGTCTGTTATGGAGCTGTGCTTGTAGATTGTACCACAGGAAGGCAGCAGCAGAATTTTTATATTGGAAAATATCCTTATGATCATCAAGTCTAATCATTAACCTGACACTGCCAAGTCCACCACTAAGCCATGATGCTAAGTACCACACCCATACATCTTTCAAAAACCTCCAGTGATGATGACTCAAACCCTTCCCTGGGCAGCCTGTTCCCATGATTAACAAACCTTTTTGATAAAGAAATATTTCCTAATATCCGATCCAAACCTCCCTGGCACAATTTATAGCCATTTTCTCTCGTCCTGTTGCTTGTTACTTGGGTGAAGAGTACGATCCCCACCTCATTACAACCTCCTTTCAAGTAGTTGTAGAGAGTGATAAGGCTGCCCCTTAAGTGTCTTTTTCTCCAGTCTAAACTCAGCAGCTACCTCAGACACCCCTCATAAGACTTTTGCTCCAGACCCTTCACCAGTTTCAGTGCCCTCCAGAGGACTCGTTCCAGCACTTCAATATCTTTCTTGTAGTGAGGGTTGGACGCAAGACACAGGACTTGAGGTGCAACATCATGTGGTTAGTTGATCCTGGCCAATTGCCACGTACTCAGGCCCACACAAAAGGGGAAAGGAAAAGAAAACTACAAAAAACAGGATAACAAAATCAAAGCTATATATATATATATATATACATATATATATATATTTACACTTATATACAGTTACAGATATGTATATACATAGAAGCAAAGGAAACTAAACTACTACACACACACACAGCAAGAACCAATCACAAAAACTGCCATTCAGCACGGTTGAGAACTCCCCACCCCTCCCCCAGGGTGAGAAACCAGAGGGGGGATGCACCAATACACACACACACACACACACACAGAGCAAAGAGTAAGCCACATACTTCCCAAAGACTCCTTGGTTTGTCAGAGTGTCCCAGCATGCTGCCAGTCCACCCAGACTAAGAGATGGCAACAGCTCACATCTGCAGGCCTGCTCTCATCACACAGAACAGCTAGCAAGAAGCTTGTTCACTGTTTTGCTACCAGAAGAGAACTGCCTTGCCTCACTTCCTCCCCTTCATTTTATGTCTCTGCTTACATGAAAAATAGGATGGAATACTTCTTTAGCTATGACCTCGTCGTCAGGAAAAGGCCCAAAACTAAACCACTACACCTCACCAGTGCCAAGTACTGGGGGAAAATTACTGTCCCAGTCCTGCTGGCCACATTGCTGCTGATCTAAGCCAAAGATGCTTTTGACAAGCATCCCCAGGTCTTTTCAACCCAGCAGCTTTCCGGACAATCATCCTCAAGCCTGTAGCACTGCCTGACCCAAGGGCAGGACCCAGCCCTTCCCTTTGTTGAACCTCATACAATTGACTTTGTCCCCATGATCCAGCCTGTCCATATAGAGGCAGAGCCCTCTTTCCCTCCAACAGAAAACCACTCCCTGTTCCCTCCTTTCATAAAGATAAACTCCACTATGTTATGGTCATGGCAAACAAGGCCACCTCTGACATTTGCATCTCAAACAAGCTTCCAACAAAGTCCAGCAGAGCACTGCTCAGGAATTTATCATCAGGAAACTTCTGGTTGTTTATGGCCTGCTGTATTCTTACAGAGATATCAAGGAGATTGAAGTTCCTCTTATGCATCAGGTTTTGTGAATGCATAGCTACTTTAAGTTACTTCTTCCTAAGTGGCCTACAACAGGTACCCAGCACCATGTATGTTACCCATGCTAATCCTTACCCGTAAGGTGTCGGTTGTCTCATCATCCATCCCTACACAGAGCTTCAGAAAGCTGTTCTTTCACATAAAGGGTAACTCTAATTCTTTATCTTCCCACCTTACCCTTCCTAAAAATCTTGTGTCTCTCCACTGAAGCACCCCAGCAATGTGAACCAACCCGCAACATCTCCATAGTCCTTGTAAAATCAAAGCTCACAACAGCACACAGCTCTCTAATTCCTCCTATTTGTTGTTCATGACATCCTCGATACCCATTTAGCATGGAACACCCCAGTCCTAGGCCCTTGTAGCCTCTAAAACACTGTAGTTGTATGCATACTCCTTAATGGTGATGTTCCTTGCAGTACTCTAAACTGAGAGCATCAGCCAGCAGCAGCAGGGAGTACTTGTGGGCAGAAGTCAAAGCACAGAACTGACTATTCTGGGAATTTAGTATAGGTAATGGTGTTTCTGGGCACTGTCTTAAACGTATTAATATGGAGATAGGGTCAGATTAACATTAATCCAAATGAGGCAAAAGGGAAATTGCTCATTATTATTTTAATCATTGCTTTAAAAGACAAACAAGAGCATGCCAGGTTATATTGCTCTGAAGAAGTCCAGCAGTAACACAACTTTGCTTTTCAGGTTGTAATTATACACAACTTCAGACTAAATGCTCTCTAACCCTCAGAACAACACAACCTCTTGCTTTGCATAGAGGCAATACTGTTGTGGTGAGGAAATTATTTTTCTGAGACAGTATTCACTTTAAAGACAAAATGTTTCTTTTAAGAAAATTAAAACTGCAGGAAAGTAAAAGTTTGGCAGTGATGTATATCTGTACTTAAATATTTTTTCTTTATTTTTTCCACATGTGTAAACTTTTCATTTCCTAATCTAATGAGATTAGAGAGGCATAGTCTCTCTGTTCATTTATTGAAAATTACACTAATGTATTTTTGACTGAAATTAGAGGGGTCTGTTATGGTTATATTTCCAATCAAATCCCATCACTCAAGGCAGAGAGTTCGCAGTCAGCTGTATAGGACTCAAAGCTTCAAGGGTGGCCACTCATGATTTGGCCTGTGACAAGAGCCCTGGAAAGCTTTACTGATTGCAGGCTGGGATATGAGTGGCTTCTCTTCACTCAGGTTTCTCTTAAGGCTATGCATTTTATTTCCATGTCTCTTCTTTCTCCCAACTGGACCCTGAAGGTCTCAAAACATGTGTTTTCCTATCCTATTGAGAGGCTGTAAAAGGCTCTGTCAGTGTTTATCGGCTTATAACCTAAGTGAGGGGAACTATATGGTTATTCTGCCACCTGTGAACAAAATCCAATATGGATTATCGAAATACCAGAAAAAAAACCAAATTGAACTACTGTGTCATAGTACACCTGAGAATTCATATTAGCTCAATTATGTACATAGTGTAAAATGGATGAAGAATTTATAGCAGTCTTAGCTTAATTACCTGACAGGCTAGAGAGCATTGCAGAACCAGAGATCCTGACTGTGTCCATGATAGTTACATCATGTGCCAAGTTGAGGGCCGCTTGGAGTCAGACTATGATTGAATACACCTACAGGAATGACCCTCAGGAAGAGTTTGGCATTGCAAGAGGCATGGTTTCTGAACCAAATGTGGAGTGAGTAGTGACAAATCCTCAGAGGTGCCTGCAGATATGCCTAATGGCAAATGTGACCATTCCAGGGGATTTTGTATTTGTCATGGTCAGAGGTATTTGAAATGGTCAAAGGTACTCTTCTAGTTGCCTAAGGACCTGTGTGGACCATTGGGTTGGGCTAGGGCATGGATTGCAGAGTAACTCCTGAATTCTGCTGATAGACTGTCTCGAGCTACAGAGTGCTTTGTGTATCTCAGTTTTATGCCCCATAACACATAATGGTTCAATAGCTACTTATAACAGGAATAGAGCTGCCTATTCCATTACTATTTCTGCTATTTTTATGTTATATAACATGAGAGGGAGTTAAAAAAAAATTAACAAACTGCATTTCTTACTTTTTACTGGGACTGGTTAAGGAGCCTTATCTACTGGCAGTATTGAGTGACATATCATCTAGGATTTTAATGCTCCAATACCCACCATGGTGCCTGAAAAGCTCTAAGGCAGATACAGTCATTAGAGATGTTGTACAAAGTCATCCCTGTGTTTAAATGCAAGCAGCAAGGAATTGCCTCCAAGAAGACCTTTCCAGCTGGAATACAGTTTCTCAGTTGCTGTGATACAAACTGAGTTTATCAGTATTCACAGAGTAAACTGCTCATGCTCTAGCATTCATTTGGGACCTAACAAGGTAAAGTAAAGCAATACAGATAATTTGGTTGCACAGGAAAAGTGGTTCTTTCCTTCCTTAAAAGTAATCTTTGCTATTACATCAATTTCTGTACAACAAAATAGCATATATCCATTATCTATTGTGGAAAGGACCATACATCAGTCCAGGTACCCAACACAGTACTTTTTAACTGAAATTTTTACATGTGGTTCTATTCTCTCAAGTAAACTGCTAACATAAATTGACTGGGATTTCATGATGTGCTGCATGTTGTTTCTAATTCTATAATGCAAACATCAGCATTCAAACAGTAAATACCTAAAAACTCCCTAAGAGGAAAAGAAATTCTTTTAATGGGAAGCTTTTGAACATCCAAAGGATTTTTATTTTTTAGGTTTTCTTTCTGTGCCTGTCACATTTTCATTTGTTTCCCTTCCTGCCTGGTACCTTCAGCTGCTTCTAAAAAAGCAGTCAGAAAGATGACAGACAGGAATGCCATAGTTCCCTACAGTATGTGACTGTTTAAGTCACCTCTGCTGTAAAAACTGTGGATGCCATTTTTTAAAAAAATGTTCTAAATGTGACAGCAAAATTACTTTGTGGTGATTACACATTTTTCATGATGCTGTTTCCCGCACAACTGATACTTCTTATAACCACAGCATGAAGAATCGAGCTGTTAAAAGGATGGGGCTTTGCTTATGCTGCTTTCTCTGTGTCTAGCTAGCTAAGAGGCTATACTGTAGCTTTATGCAACACAATAGTAACAGTGATGCTTTGGGAACTCTCCAGAGGCAGAAGTGCTTCTGCTAGTATATGGTTGCTTTTGGGGAGGAGGGCATGTGTCCATGTGTGAGGGAGGACAACAGCACGATGGCAGATGGAAATACAGTAAGACAGCCAAGCAGAGGACTTAGACAATGTGCCACAGAGCTCAATAAATCTATACAGCCTCTTTATGCTCTGCAAGGTCATAGATGACGCTGACACTGGTTTCCTAGCAACCCATTCTACTAACCTACTTTAGTCCCAATCACTGGAGAATGACTTAAATGCACTGAGCTGCTGTGTTTCAACATAGGGAGGAAAGAATCAAATTGACATCAGCTAACTGCTGATGTGCAAAATGCCAAAAAGCATCTTAATGGTCTGTCTCCCCTCTATATGCCTTGCACACAGAAGGTTCCTTTAATAATGAAAAACAGCATTAAAGAATTCCTAAGTTTCACAGGAATATTAATTTCATTAGAAAGTATAGAAATATAATGTGAAAAGCCACACATTCATTTACATAAGCAAGCATGTAGTACAGGATCCCAATTAAGAAGGATTTATCTGAAACTGGAGATGCTTCTGGTATTAAAAAGTAAATCAACAAAAAAGAAAAAATATAATCTAAAAAATAGGAAATTACAAAATGCTTAAATTTTTAACATGGTTTTATTAAATTAGAGATACTGTAATCAATTAATGAAAAACCCTTAGTCTGTCAGAGTAATTATATATATAAAAAAAAAAAAACAAACAAAAAGTAAATTTGAAATAGCTGCTTTAAAAATCTTTTATGTGACATATACAAAACAGAGTTTTTAGGCAACAATAACTCTCAGCCACAACCATATTGAATGAACTCTTCTTCTGTATCTTATAAGTAATATGCATATAGTGGACAGGACACAGCTACACCTTGTCAATGTAATGATGAATTTTTGTTTTCTACTTCAAAAACTGTGTATAGCCCTATTCCAAAACAGATGACAAGTGGTACAGCAGAGTAAACCATGTAAATAGTAAGCTCATTCAGTGAATTTAGCCTTTTTCTCTGCTTGAGTAATGCTACAAATTCTGATCAATTACACTTTAGATTTATGTGACCAGTTCTTATAATTTTATCAATCAAATTTCCTGTTCATTATGAACAATATTGATTATTTTCTGATTAGGTGTAAATATTTGTAAGAATCTGATAAAAAGACACTTCTGTGCTTTGATAATAGGTATTGTCAGCCAGTCTTAGGACATAAAATTTATATGTAGCAAGTGCATATTTTCACACCGGTTACTGTATAAAGCTCATCTCTGCTTTACATTCAGTAGGACTTCTATTTCAGACAGATGTAGCAATGGTGTCGTGGTGTAACACCAGCCAGAAACCAAGCCACTCACAGCTGCTCACTCATTCCCCCACTGGAAGGATTGCATAGAGAATCAGAAGAGTAAAAGCTGGAAAATTCATGGGTTGAGACAAGGACAGTTCAATAAGGTGAGCAAGCTAAAAAACCCCAAGGAATTAATTCACTGCTTCCCATGGGCATCAGCCATCTCCAGGAGAGCAGAGCCTTATTATATATCATGGTGACTTGAGAAGACAAGTCCAAACTTCCCTCCCTTCCTCCTTCTTCCCCCCACTTTACATACCGAACATAATGTCATATGGAATGGGTATGGAATATCCTTTTGGCCAGTTTGGGTTACCTCTACTGGCTGTGTGTCCTCCGAACACACCATGCGGTCCCAACTTCCTTGCCAGAGTGGCAGTTCAAAAAGCCAAAAAGGCTTTGGCTCTGTGCAGATATTGCCCAGCAATAATAAAAACATCACTGTGTAATCAGGATTTTGTTCAGTGCAAATCCAAAATATAGACCCATAATAGTCACTGTAAAGAAAATTAACCCTATCTCAGCCAAAACCAGCTCAAAGAGGCAACGGGGCTATGCCATTCCTTCCCCACATGAAACAAAATTTGAAGTTTTGTTGTCTAAAAAAACCTCATGCTAACATTTGCCCACAAAAAACATTGTTATTTTGTTGGATGTGTCACTCAATCTGAAACTACTGAATATTATGGTGATCTTCTTGCAGGACACTGAGCTAAGATGGGGTTTTCAATTGCAACGTCATAGCCTTGTTCTCTTCTCTTTGACAGACACTATCATTAACATGAGAGAACAAGTTCCTTAATGCTAAATACAGTAATTGCCTAACCCTTGTCTGTCACCCATCAGCACACTATGATTACTGGCAGATACAAAGGGCAGGAATTAAAATATTAATGGGTGATAAACTATATATGTACTGTCCTGGCCCCTGACTGAATTGAATACATCATGAGGATTCTCTAAACTGTTTTGCCTGTCAGTGGCATTGTGAGGCCATAAAAACACAAAGATCACTAGCCAGTAGGAAAATCCATTCATAGATGTTTCCTATATAGGATTTGGAGAATGGAGAATCATGCAGATTGCCAGTATATACCTTCATCACAGTGGGGTATGGTCCCTCTGAATTACTTTGTCTCAGTTACACAGGATGCTTCTTATGTGAGAACAGTCTGAATCAAGAGAAAACCTGTGTCACTTCCATTTTTACCCTGTAGTGCATTTATACTACTATGCTGATGTTGTTAGAGCTGTTTTTTCTGGTTTGCACGGCTTTCATTTATAACCTCAGAATTACAGCATTGTATAGATTGGAAGAGAGCTTTGGAAGTTTCTAGCCCAGCCTCCTGCTCAGAGCAGGAGAGCTGAAGAGCAGATTTTTCAGGATCTTGTCCAAACAGCTTCTTAGTATCCCAAAGGGCTAATATTTCACACACTCTCTAGTAGCCTGTTCCAGTGTTTGATAAACCTCATGATACTTTTTTTTTCCTACAAGTAATAAAAATTTTGCCCTATTTCAACTCAGTGGAAAAGCCTCAGTTCATGCTGAGTACTGCTAATGATGGCTATATCCATTCAGGCTACATGTGTGGATGCACTTGTTTGGTGATAATGGAAAAATGTTAAGTGAAAAGCTGCCCCTGAGCATGGCTGAGTTGTGTTGACTAAGAGGTTTCCCAATTAACAAAGAGAGATTTTGGAGAGTTGTCTTTGAGATGACTTTGAACATGATTGAGAGGAAACAACAAAACAAACCAAAACCAAAACAAAACAAAACAAAAATAAACCTCCAACAACAACAACAACAACAACAAAACACAAAACAAAAAGAAACCTCCAACAAAAAAACAAACCAAACCAAAAAACCAAACCAAACCAAACCAAAACCAACAAAAACAAAAAACATCAAACAAAATTAAAAAAACAAACACAAAACAAAATATGAAACCAATGAAAAAAAGACCAAACAAACAGAAAACCCTGGTAAATATTGTAAATAACTCTCCATAAAATAGAAAAAAACCTAAGCCATAGAGAAATGAGATCACAGTGCAACCCTGAGAAAAAGGAAGGCAGAGGGATCCTGAGCACAGCTGGGTTCAAAACAGCCTTTATTCAATCTCCTAGTACTTAATTCTAGAAAATAAGATTCTTTAGACATTCATAGCTAAGAAAACAGGCTGTACCATACAATGTATCCGTTCCCATCCTCACTCTCTGCCAAATGACTCTGGTTCCAGCTGCTTATGACACAAGGGTCTGGACTGCACAGCCTTTTCTTTAAGAGAGCTTGGTGATGTTAAAATATTTACCATGGTGTTATAGTTTCAAAACTCAGTTGGAATTCCTTCCAAAGCTTGGAGGCAACACCTCAGTGCTGATAAAAGGTTTAACAAAAGGACACTCTGAATATGCATGTAGTGATGTTAACAGCTCTAGCCAGAGCTTTTGTTCTGATCTCTCCCCAGGCTG
>JAWWEE010000085.1:3875276-3896370 GCA_035221455.1 Xenops minutus
TTTCTAAATTTAAAAGAGAGGGATTATTTTTTCTTGGCCTACATAGATATCTTAGTTCTCCCCTCGAACTAAGACACATGGTTACACTAATATCTTGTTTTCTCTGTTATTTCAGCTTCTAAAAGCCAGGCTTTCTGTCCTACAGGCATTTGACTTGGCTTCTTTAGATTTATTTTCAAATGATACAATTATTTGAACTAATAATACCTGTATATTTGCCATGCATTATGGAATGCATGCAGGAAAACAGCTCTCTTTTGAAACCAAAAGTAAGTTTCACTTACTTTCAACTTAGCTACTGTGTGGTTGTGTACCAGCAAGGTCCAGTTGCACTTTGTAGTAATACAGATATTAACTCATCTTGTACACCAGCTGCTTTCTATACTTCCATGGCTGAGAAGTGGGCACAACTGTAACTTTATAAGCCTGAGAAAATGGGAGATACTATGAAATTACCTGTAGAAAGGTTTCTTTCCATAGGATCTTCTCATTGTAGAGGGAAACAGTACTTTAAACAGCCTATAGCATTTGTTGCCTAAACCCCAATCCTATTCGCTGATTCTTCAACACTCATTATATTCATTTGCATTCACTATTTTAATGCAAATGGATTGTAGCACTTTGAGTATAATTTTTGTTCCAGTTAAACTGAAGCACATGCAGAGGGACTAACTCATTAGCCCTCACTAGTGTAATTATTAATGTTCTCAATTTGTAGAGTCAGTCCTTATGTAAGTAATAAGCAATATATTAGAAATTAAACAATTTTACCTAGAGCAAGCAGTGAAAGAAAACATTTAACAGTGTGTCTGTTTTGTGTTCATATAGGTATATATTTCTGTATATACATCTATATATGTAGGAATGTAAAAAAAAAAAAACAACACCAAAACAAAACAGGTATGTGGATTTATATGGTCTGTATCCCACTTCTATGTGTGGATCAAGTGGGAGTAAAGCAAATATTTATTCTGAGTGAGAACAGGCTAAACTATCTCTATTTATCTTACTTTTTATTTGTAAAAAGTAAACAAAATAGACTTAAACAGCTACAGGTCGTCCAGACTGTAATTTACCTTGTGGCAACTTGTTCAAATCTAAACCAGATACAGAGATAGATACTCACAAGAAAAGACTGAAGAAACTTTGTTTGTGTGTGAATGAGCAGGAGAGTTAAATTCCACAAAACAGTGTCATGTAAAAGATGAACTGTTCTTATGGTTACCATGCTTTGTCTTTAGATACATACATGATAGGTGCTGAAATGCAACAAAGCTGCTACCATCATTTATAAAACTATGATACCTTTCTTGGTCCTCAAGGAAGACAATAGGCTATGAACCAGATTATACCTTTTCTCAGGCTCAGAAGAGGAAACCAATGCCTAGAATTTAAAGGAAGCCAGTTTCTAGTATTTAAAGGAATTAAGTGGCTGGTGCAAGAGATAACCAATCCTTAAAAAAGCCTTGCCAATTGTTTATGTTGGCCTAAGTAGTTGTGAATGAGATCCTTCTCTGAAGCATAGAGTATGGTTCCTCTATGTAGTCTTGATAACAGCTTGAACGTCTTTCTCCCACCTGTTTTTACTTTCCTTTTCTCTTTTTATCACCTGAACTCTGATACTGTATGTGTCTCTACATACACAGCAGTTTATCTGTGATAGGAGGCATAATGCAGCTAAAATATGAATCCAAACACATCTGCTCCTGTTTTTAGAATCCAGAATTTTCCTGCAGAGCTTAGTATCTCTGAAAATGTTTTGTAAATATTAGCAAAAATTAAAACCAATCTTCAACTGTGTTTATACCCTCTTAATTTGTTTTTTTCTAAATGTCAGAGAAAGCAATTTCTCTAGGAAGAACACCTACAAAGAAAAATTAACTTTAAACAAATATTAGAGATATTTTCTTCAACTAGTCATTTGGGGTTTTTCAATCTCTGTAACATTGAATAATGAGCATAAAAATTCCTACCTCTGTTTGTACAAATGCACCATATTATAAGTGATGGAGAATTACATACAAGTATATAATTTTTTGAAAAATGTAAAATTTAAATGTAAAATCTAATATTTTTTTTAAAAAAATATATTTACCAAACAACTGGGCAAATAATAATTAAATTAACCTTGCCATACTGCCAGTAGTCCCTGAAATACAATTCAACATTAAGTGAATTCAGGACATGATTTAGTTAAACTCTGAGAGAAATTTCTGTAAAAAAAATTATTTTCCTCCACCTGTGAGCCAAAAACAGAAGTCCATCTTTACAATCAGCAGTGCTGAACATCACTTGACAGCCTCACAGAATACCCCATTATCTAGTAGACAAACGTGACTAAAACATAATACTAAAAAAATATACTAAAAGCAGCACCTTTACCTATAATTCCAACTACAGTAGAGTATGAATCAAAATTTCTTTTGGCAAATTATGTGTTATATGTCTGACCACACACCTGTGAACATACATGCTGCTAACAACAGATATACACAACTACATAAATACACGCATTGTGCACAATATATGGAAAGAATGTTCATCTAAACAACTATCCATGTATCTAAGTAAGAATCTTTATTCAGAAAAAAATTCATGCACATGGAAAAAGTGCTCCTGTACATTCTGCACCACCAGAATGTATATATAATAAATATTAATATTAATTAATATTTTTCCCACTCCGTATAACTAGTGCATTAAGAAATTCTGCAGTATAATTATTGCTAATTAGTAGTAGTAGTATAATGTGGTGGTTTAGTTTTCTTGGTTTTGGTTTCGGCCTTCCTTGGTAACAAGGTCATAACTAAGGAAGTATTCCACACCATTCCTTCACATAATCAAGTGCATATAAAGACAGGAGGGTTTCCTCTCTCTCTCTCTCTCTTCCTTTCATGTGCTTAGAGGACATCAGGTCTCTGTCGGCTTAGCTCGTATCTATCTGAATTGAGGCCTATCGGAGAAGCTGGTGTACTGGCCATACAGAGGGGAAGGACCTGCTTTTCTCTAAAAGGGAGTGTTGGTGAGAATTAATTGTATTAGTTACTTATTGAGCTTTTCCCTGAATTTACAAGTGTGTGTATCTGTTTTGTTTTGGTTTAACCCCTTTTTCCCTTTTTCCCTTTTGGGGTTGCTTTGGGATTTGTTCTGTAGACTCATAGTGTTTGACTATATATAATCGTAATATATGTGATTATATATATATACTTTTACTACAATTGTCTTTTAGGTACCTTTTCCCCTTCTTTTTCCGGAGGGGGGAATCTGTGTGGCTGGCAATTGGGTTTGGCAGGGAGCCAACCCAAACCTCCACATATAATTATTATATTATATTAATATCTGACTGTAAAGTGAGTATACTGTCATTCATTTAATGTGCATGCATTTGGAACAAAATAAACTCTTGAAATACAATGAGAACTAAAATTGTTGGAGAGGGGCAGGGAAGAAGCTCATCTGCCTAATAAGGGCACAGTGAAATTGACAATCCGCAGAATGCACAAGTATGTGTGCGGCAAGATAAGCTCCATTTCTACATAGAATACCAACTTTGCAGTGTATTAATTTCTTTGTTCTGATCTTCACCGGAATGTCCAGTAGAAATGACAGTGTTACATAACTAAGCACAAACCCTGGATTTCCCTCATCTACTAAAGCACTATTGTCGTGGTTTAGGAATGGCATTCTCCATTTTAGTATTCCCATTGAAATACTTTAAGCCATGAGCTGCTCTCTCACTCCCTGCTTTCCCTTCCCCTCCTCTTGTGGTGGGCTGGAGAGAAGAATTTAAGGCATAAAAACTAAAAATCACATATTGAGACAAACACAACTTACTAAAAACAGCAAATAAATAAGACAATAGTAACAGCAACAATGCTAATAACAGGCTATAAAAGAAAGATCCAGAAGATTCACACACAATTCCTTACCATGTGAAGCCCAGTAATATACAAACTCCTGCCAGAACCAGGACGTTATCCACCATCTACATCATGCCCAGATCATACACCTTCCAACTATATACATATACATATGTACATACGCAAACACAGGTATCATTTCCATAGTCAATGGCCATCCCTCAAAGACATCTGTTGAGTTCATTTAGTCCATGACTGTGAGTCCTATCCTTTCTAGATGTCTTCCAGGCTAGAGGGACTGGACTGTTTTTGTCTAGTTGCTAGTTACATCAGGAGCTCACTGTTGGTGTATCTGGAACACTCCATACTCATTGTCAATGATAGTTATGGTATACAGTGACAGAGTCATTCAGGAACAAGCATTATACAATTCAACATTACAGACTGGTCTCACACAAAAATCAAATCCCCTTAAGGTACACATGGATTTTGCCTATTCTTCTGCATTACCCAACCAGTGGATCCATGTACCTGAGCAAAATTAACCCCATGAATAGGTTTGCCTTTGCTTGAAGCAAGACTGATCCAAACTGTCTTCCCTATCTCATTCTTCTTATGCACCACAGAGACTTTATCCTCTTTTATGGTATGTGAAAGTTTTGATTGTGCAGACCTTACCTCTATTGGTAAGGTCTCAAGTGTTAACTAACCAAGTGGCCTTTGCTAAATGTAGATCCCAATCTTTGAACATTCCCCTACCTATTGCTTTTAATGTGGGGTTTTTGTTTTGTTTTGTTTTTTACAATCCATTGTACCGTTCAATTTTCTCAGAGGCTTATGCATGATAAGAAATATGATATAACCACTCAATACGAAGGTCTCTGGCCTAGGTGTCTGTGAGGCTGTTTTTGAAATCAGTCCAACTCAATTCTTTCTGGAGTGCCATGATGCCACAGGACTTGTATGTCAAGGCTGAAGACTGTTCCAGGCAGTGGTGTAAGGCACAGGGTATGTCTCTAGACATCCAGTGGATACTTCCAATGTTGTAAGCACATAGCACTTGCCTCAGTGGGTTTGTGGGAGTGTGATGTAAACAATGTCCAGAGTTGAGGGTTTGCTGGTCCTTTATCTCCTGTCAACAGAGCTTTTAAACTCAGTCACTTCATGGTCACTGTGGCCGGGATGGCCATCAATCTTCACTCATGAGGTTCCCTTTGTTGACAATAAGCAGATCAAGGGCATTGTTCTCAGTCAGCTCCCTTAGGACCTGTTCCATTAAACTGTCATCCAGGTTTTTTAGGAATCCTCTGGCCTGGATTGTACCAGCTGTGTGATTTTCCTGGTTAGCTTCTGGCCAGTTGAAGTCCTCTATAAGGACAAGGATGGTTGACTTGGAAGTGTACCTTAGTTACAAAGTTTGCATGTAACACTTTGTTATTCAGTCTTCTGAGAATTTTATTGTTTCTTCCATGTGCTACCAGAGTGAATCTAAGTACCTTTCCCCATGAAGCTCACTGAGCAAGCTTGGGCCTTAACAGTTGCACCACTGGACACAGAAGTACACTGAGTAAACAACTTTTCTCTGTAGTTCTGTTGCTTTCTGTCATGTTATAGACATTTTCACATAATTTTATTTCATGAAATACATCTTTTGTTTTTCATGTCTAAAAGTAGATGCTGAAAGACCATGTGAAATATTTGAATCAGCTGAGCAGAGAGGCAGATTTTGAGTTCAAATGCAGGTTCATAGCAAGCCTTTTTGTTTAATCCAGGTACATGTTAGTTTATTAGATGTGGTGTCTGTGCTACAGGGGAGCAAAAACTACATCTAATATAGAATTTTTGTAATATCTTCTCCAAAGTGAGGATTGAGAGGACTACATCTAAAAAAGTGAACCGTAGTTAACATAATGATTAATTCTGAGGCACTAGTATAAACCATACAATGTCTGTAAATGTGGCTGTCTGGCTCTGTGTGGATGTGGATGCATCAGGACAAAAATTCCCCAGAAAGGGTGAAAAGTGGCAAAAGTGCAATCTACAAATCCTTGTTTGCACCTGGTCTGCAATTATGGTACATCAGGAACATTCAGTTTTGTTCAAGACCCTGGTAAATCAGTGTTTACAGAGCTTGATTCAGTCACAGTGCCTCTGTTAAAGTAGCAGGGGCTACATCAAGACTTGTGGATCGTCAAAACAAAGGTCTGTGCACTTTGCAGCCAACACCTCATGGAATATATATTGGGAAGTTGTATTTCTTCTCAGAAGGAACTAATTCAGCCTATAGCAAGTTGCTTTATGTTCTACAGCCTTCTGACTTCAGAGGTCATCTCTTACATCTGTAGTAATTTATTGTGTTGGGAGTTTGATGGTATTTATGTTTCGCTGTTGCTTAAGCCACCTTGAAGACAATAAGCCATCAATCCTCCAGTATTAGATTTGGGGTGTGAAGCACCAGACTCATATCACAGATGTCAGCAGGCTCAGTGGGGCATTTTTGGGCTCCCTGTTAAGTAGAAAACAATTCCAAGTGGATGAACCAGGGACCACAAAGCAATGAGACAAAAGCAAAACATTATGGTAATATCATTTCATGGGCACCACTATGACCAAAAAAATGTTGAGCCATCTGTTTGTATCTACCACATAAGTTCACAGTCAACCTTCATAGGACTGAAAATCTTGCTACTTCATTAATGGTCTTTTCTAGTATTTATTTACCAATTAAGTTATTCTTGTCCTTAATCACTTTGGGAAGATTCGTAACAATCAGTTGATTAAGCTATCCAAATGTGATCTCAGATTTTTGGCTAACTTAGTTTCTTCTCAGAATCACAATTTTTCAGGTGGTGCTGGTACATACACTATGTTCAGGTTGTCTAGTTTCCACCTAGTATTAAAGAAAAACAAAAATTTATAAAAAGGGAGGTGGGGGGAAAAACAATTATCTGAAGTATCTGAAGCCAAGGTAATATATAGGAATGGAGATTTCTTTGTACGGAGAGGCGTATCGCCAAACCTTCTCAGTCTAGTTGTGTTCTTTGCAAATACCTCTGTGCATTGGGATCTCTGAACATCTAACTAAACCTCTTCATACCAGTATAGTTCATTCGGCAAAAAACAAATTCAAGGACTTGAGGAAATAATGGTACATTTAGAAGCTTAATAGATTTTGTTTCCATGCTACCTCTGTAGAATGCTTGGTCTCTAAACTCTTGTCATTTATTCTGTCTCCTTTTCCCTTGGAAATTTGTTCCAGAGTAATTTGTCACTAAAGCCAGATACTCAGTGACTGTTTGAAGTATTAAGTAAAGAAATAATTTCTAACTAAATCATCAGGTATATTTTATGTAAGAAAAAAATATAAATTCTAGTCCTAAATTATCCTTGGTGAATATGGAAATAATTAAAAATAAGGAGAGATTTATAGAGAGGCAAAGTTCATTAGCTCATTAGCAGACAAAATAAGTTTTCAGAGGGTTCATGAATCTATAGCAAATACAAACTAAGGCATCTAATTTACCTTGTTGCGAATAGCATTATAGGTTACACTGATTTAATTAGGAGGTACCACTGAGCATTGAGATGGTATGTTTAGTAACAGTATAGGCTAAACCTAGGCTGATTTTAATTTCATTTAAAGAAACACAAATTGCTGGAAAATAATAGCAATCCAATAGTTTTAATCGTAATCTTGCTTTGGAAGTGTACGTTCACTATTAAAAACACTTTTTTTTTCTTTTTTTTTTTTTTTAAAGCAGCAACTAAAGCAGGGACATATGATGTATTTAGAGTTGAATAATTCTTTAAGACCTAACAACTCCAATAAAATATAAAAGTTGAAGTATTTTATCATTTCTATAGCTGTGCAAAGTATATCACTAGAAAAATAATTTAAATATTAAACTCTACTAGCATTAAGCAATCAATTTGTATAGACCAATCTGCATGTATATTTTTATGAAGATTGTGGAGCTCTGGAAAGCATTTAATTAAAGGTTCATTTAATGTATACATTAAGGTAAAAGAACGGCATTCACTCATGATTCATCTATTGTCTATTTAATCCAGATGTGGTACTCCTTTTACAAATATACCTTAAGTCTTCAGTAGTAAAAACATTGTCTGACTTCCAGCATATTAGCATTCAGTATCTAGCCTAGGTGATTATTTTCCTGATTTCATAAACTTTAACATACCAATATTGCCAAAAAAGGGTCTGAATACAGATATTGCATTGGCTCAAATATTATCTCTGAGATACACTGAAACTGTAAAGACAGTAAAATCAATAGGACTCATATCCACTTTTGCATATGCAAACATAGTTTTGTTTTGAGCTGCATATACTTCAATGTAAACCAGATGGTGTTGCAAATGATAGGCTTTTAAGTGTCACTGCTTTATTTTTTTTCATGGCAGATTTAGACATATCTTCATGTCTGTTTTAATCACCCCAACATTACTTTTTCTAGGTCTTCATATCCAATTTTGTAGATTACATGTAACATTGTATCTAAATATAACTGACTGAAGTGAAGCTGAAGAAAACGACCAGACTTTGAGAGCAGAAATCAATTTTTTTCCCTCACATTTATTTTCCTTGTCTACATGTGCAAATTTACCATGCACTACTGAATTATTTTATCAGACAGTAAACGTTTTCAGTTTCCAATATGACTGAAACCACTAGAACAAGATCTAGTAAGAGACTGATATAATTCTTACCCCGAAGAACTAAAACTACATGGAAATGGCAGCTCAGTGAAAAATAGAAAATTTTTTTGTTATTTATCAGGCAATTTGAACCTGGAACTACACAAAAAATCAAAGTAATTCTTTCTCTGCTACTGTCTACCTGAACTAGAGATAATAGCAAACAGTCATAGTTAGAAGATTTCAGTTCTGTCTGTAACACTACAAGAGACTGAAATGTTCATGGTTAATGGCTGAAACAATCATTCATTTGCAGAAGTAGTGGATGCTTTGTAGACAATGTGCAAGGGAGCAGCTCAGGTGCAGAGAGGATGAACACCAGAGGATGACTAGAACAAATCAACCTTTGTTTAGCAGGAAACTTGGTTTTCAGCCAGATAAGGGAAAAGGCTAATAAGAAGCAGATCCTGCAAGGTAGGATAATGCTTATTATCATCCCAATGCACTCCCTTACAAAACTTGTTCAGGTGTAAAACTCCTCCATCCTCCCCAGAGAAGGTATCAAGACATTCACATTATTCATCTCTTCTTATGGAGCATAACTGGCTGATGTGAGAGGTAGCTGTCATGTCTTAGAAGGTGCTATAAACCATCAAAGACTCCAAAAGGCACCTCCAGACTCATTCCTGAGGCTTTCTACCAGAGGACCACACATGATCCACAGTGTTGCAACAAGGCAGTGCAAAACTCAGTCCTCAGGGAAGGTACCTGGGCATTTTCATGCAAACCTAAACATGTATCAACCAACTAGACTTTGTGTTTTGTAAGCTTCCCCCACCCCCAACAGATCAAGACAGTGTCCATCACTTCAACGAATGGACATCTAAATTGCCACAATCAAGTCCTGTCACTGGAATCACAGGTGGTGATATCTTTCTACCCTTATCTTTTCTTTCTCTTTCTTTCTTTTCCTTATCCAATTACTTCTTATTTTTATGCTTCTATATTACTACATTTCCCATTGTAAGTAAAGATGAGGAAGCTGAATGTACACAAGTCTATGAGACTTGCATCTCATAGTCGTGAGGGAATTGGCTGATGTAGTTAACAAGACACTCCATGATATTTGAATAATTGTGGCAGTCAAGTCAAGACAACAGTGATTGAAAAAAAGGAAACACTGCACCCATGTTTTAAAAGGATGAGAAAGAGAACCCTGAGAACTATCAATCTGTCAGTCTTAGCTTTGCTCCAGGAAAGATCATGGAACAGATCCTTCTAGAAGCTATACTCAGACACATAGAGGAAAGGGAAGTGATTCAGGAGAGCCAGCCAGGCTTTGCCAAGGAAAAATCCTGTCTGACCAATCCAGAGGCTTTCTATGAAAGAGTGGTTACACCAGTGGACAAGGAAAGGGCTAAAATTTCATTTATTTAGACTTCTGTAAAACCTTTGACACAGTACCCTACAACATCCTTCTCTCTAATTTGAAGACACATGAGTATGATTGGTGGACTGTTCAGTGGATAAGGAACTGGTTGGACAAACGCATCCAGAGAGTAAAGGACAATGATGTCACAATGGACATCAATGTCAAATGGTGTCCCTCATATTCCACACTGGGACGAATGCTATTCAAAAAGCTCATAATGACACGTACAGTGAGATTGAGTGCACCCTGGGCAAGTTCGCAGATGACACCAAGCTCAGTGGTGCATCAGTGGTACCTCAAAGATAGAATGCCATCCAGAGGAACCTAGGCAAGTTCAAGAGGTGGGCCCATGAGAACCTCAGGAGGGTCAACAAGGCCAAGGTGCTACTGGATCAGGGCAATGCCAGGTATCAGTACGGGCTGGGTGATGAACAGTTAGAGAGAAGCCCCTCTGAGTAGGGCTTCAGGGTGCTCATGGATGAGAAGCTGTACAACAGATGGCAATGTGCACCTGCAGCACAGAAAACCAATTTTATCCTGGGCTGCATCAAAAGTAGTATGGCCAGCAGCTCAAGAAGGGTGATTCTTCCTCTGTATTCTGCTCTTCCGAGATCCCACCTGAAGTGCTGCATCCAGCTCTGGGGTCCTCAGCACAGGAAGAACATGGACTTGGAGTGAATGCAGAGGGCATCCAAGATGATCAGAATGTTGGTGCACCTTTTCTACAAGGACCGGCTGTGAGAGTTGGGACTGTGCAGCAGAAGGAGAGAAAGTTTTGAGGTGACCTTATTGTGGCTTTTTTCATACCTGAAGGGAGCCTCCAGAAATATTGGAAAGGGACTTTTTACAAGGGGATGTAGTAGTAGGATAAGGGGCAATGGTTTTAAACTGAAATAGAGTAGGTTTAGATGATTCTCCACAGGCTTCAGTGGAATAGTTGCTTTAATGGGAGCATCTCTGGAAACAACTCCACTCCTTTTTTGGTCTTGGTGTCTGCAAGGCTGTTTCAGTCACATTATTTCTCTCATGACTGCTGTGTAGCATTTTTTGCACTTTTTAAAATACATCATAAAGGAAATACCACCTTGTCTGAGGGGCACAGGTATGTTCTATGAAATGTTCACTGGACGTGGCTGGAACCTACTGTGCGTGGCACAGGGAAGCTCCTGGCCTCTTCTCACAGATGTCATCTCTGCAGCATAGACCTTACTCCTCAAATATCTGGGCACCATCATGCAATAGAGATATATTCCCATGTGAAGCAATGGAACAAAAATATTTCTAAGCATACTGAAAAGAAAGTAAAATAAATAAAATTCTTGAGAGTTACATCTAACCATTGGGATATTTTGTTTCATTGCCTTACAGGTTATTTATTTGCTGGTTTAGAGTGTGAAAGCATAATTTACTGCATATCTGAGAGCAACATACTACCCCAAATATTTAACTATGTTCTTTAAAGCTAACAATAATGGTTTTCATTGTTCTGCTAGCCTGAAAATAAGTGTGACATTTCTGTGAGAGTTTATTGTAGTAGCATTTACACTAATTATTAAATTGTGATTATGTGGCAATTATGGTGCCTCATATTAATACAGTAGTATTTTGTGCAAACAGCTTTCAACAGTGGAGTTTTGTTGCTAACAGTCCTTTCTCAACAGGCCAAGTGACATGCTGACCATGATCAATCTGACCTACATGGTTTCTGTAGCACTTATGGCTCACCTCACCCAATGATGTTTGCAAATGCTTCTGAATGTCCAACAACAGAATATCCTTTAGGCAATGAATTTTTATTGTTTTGCTCATAAGAGACTGCAAACTATACAAAAAGACGAACTTTAAATGTCCCCTGATCCTATTAGAGGGTCATTACTCCCGGTCATGGATGCATTACACTGTTGATGCAGTATAATATATGCTGACAACTATAAAGTACTAATTAGGGAGAGAGGCAAACAACAGCCAAGTTTATACACTAAACAATTCATTTACAAAATAACAGAGGAAAAGTGACTGTAGTTGAAAGCTGGGTATCTTTTTGTACACTTCTTGTATATATGTGTGGACCTTTGCTTGTAAGAAAGAACCTCCTGTAGAGGTTTAGGTATTTATATTGGGTATTCTTGTATATTTTTTGGTGAAAGAGTTGTCATGCAGCAACAGGTCAACAACAGTTAGCTGTTTTAAGACAGTATCTGTGCCTTCCTTTTCAATGTTCTATACTTCACTAAAAGAAGCATTTTTCTTTTTATTGTTCTAATTTCCCAGTCTGATTAATGTTAATAGAGGGTGGCTATACCCAACGTTATGGTACAAGTTATCATCTTTTCATCATAGGTACACATTTTAAATGTAGGACTCCTTTTCACAGAATCACAGAATATGATGTCTTGGAAGGGACACAAAAGAATTGAGTGCAACACCTGACCCTGCACAGGACCATCCTCAAGAGTGACACCAAGTACCTGAGAGTATTGTCCAAATGCTTCTTGAGCTCTCTCTGGCTTGGTGCTGTGACCACTTCCCTGGGGAGCCTGTTCCAGTGCCCAGTGACACCCTGAACAAAGAAACCTATTTTAATGTGCAATGTAAACCTCCCCTGACAAACCTTCAGGTCATTCCCTGAGGTCCTGTCACTGGTCACTAGTAAGAAGAGCCTGCCCCTCCTGTTCACCTCACAAGGAAGTTGTAACTGCAATGAGGTCTCCCCTCAGTCTCCTCTTCTTCAGGCTGAACACACCAAGTTAATTGAGCTGCTCCTCATATGGCTTCCCCTCCAGACCTCCATCATCTTTGTTGTCCTCCTTTGGACAGTCTCTAATACCTTCATGCCTTTTTTATATTGTGGAGCCCAAAACTGCACACAATATTCAAGGTGAGGCTGCCCCAGTGCAGAGCAGAGTGGGACAATCCCCTCCCTTGATCAGCTGGCAATGCTCGATGCCCCCCAGGACATGGTTGGCCTTCCTGGCCACCCAGGCACTGCTGGACTCATATCCAACTTGCCATCGACCAGGATCACCAGGTCCGTTTCCTGGCTCTGCTTTCTAGCATCTCATTCTCCAGTCTGTACAAACATCCAGGGTTGCCCCATTCCAGGTGCAGAGTCCAGCACTTCATCTTGTTGAACTTGATATGGTTGGTGATTGCCTATCTCTCTGATTTGTTGTGGTCTCTCTGCAGGGCCTCTCTACCTTCAAGGGAGTCAACAGCTTCTCCTAGTTTTGTGTTGTCTGCAAACTTGCTCAGTATCCCTTCCAGTTCTGTGTCCAAGTCATTTATGAAGATACTGAGGAGCGCAGGCCCTAAGACTGAGCCCCATGGAACCCCACTAGTGACAGGTCACCAGGCTGATGTTATGCCATTCATTATTACTCTCTGTGCTTGACCCATGATCAAATTGCTCACCCACCACAGGATGTGCTTATTCAACTGTGTGCTGGACATTCTGTCCAGAAGGATACTATAAGTGACAGTATTTTCTAAAACAGGCCAGATATCCAATCTAATGTTTTGGCCCCAAGTATAGACATTTTAGCTTATTTATCCTCTTGGAAAACTTTAATTTACTGACTTTATCCTAAATCATGTTTTGAAAATGTTCCTCATTCCTCATTAGCTGTTGAAGGTAAAAACATATCTATTAGAAACAGGGATTTTTCTGGTCTTTTCCACTAACAAGTCAAAACAGGAAAATTTTGTTATTAGAATTAGGAGTTGAAACACAAGGGTGTATTCTGGTTGAAGAATAGCTGTGTCTTTGTTTCTAGTTACAGTGACAGCTAATATCCATATAAATTAACTTTAGCCCTCAAGTTTTTCATTATCTGATTGCAAGAGTCCAGAACGTAGTCCATTTTCTTCATATGTCTTACAGAATAGCAGAGGTATGACGCCTGTGATGCCTGTGCTTTTAGCAGATATTTTGCCTGAGGAAATATTGAAAAAACAATAAACCTCTTTATTACTGTGAAGGAATATTTGGTTGTTTTGTTGTTGGGTTTTTCCTAACCAAGATCAGCACCACAAAACTTTTGTCTGAAGCTTCAAGTTATTCTACAAAGAAGTTAAACCTCTCTCCTTCTTTGTCTTGCTACATCAGAATGTGATGTAACTTCACTTCTATCATGAAAGGGCCTCCAGTTAGAATCTCAGCTGCCATATGTTTGTTTAAAGCTTTTTTTTGAGCCAGCTTGATAAATGTTTCTAAAGTCTCATTCTGAGGGATAGCAAGTATCACTATCATTATCATCTTGAATAAAAACATTCAGAAAATTGGCTTTTAGGACCCAGTCTAATAAACGACTCTCTAAAGGTATAGCAAGTATACTTTTAGAGCTCATAGAAAATGAAACAAGATTGCTAGATGTCATCAAAAATGATGTATGCAAAATGGAGCAAGCACTATTCAAAGTGATAATCAGCATCTTTGACAATGCTGTTATTAATTGAGATGTGAACAAACATATCAATAAATTGTGATGCCTAGTGAGCTAGAGAGAGACAAAATATGGCTATCTGTTGGAAATGTGTTTCTTGAAGATGACCAGGAATTCACAATACAAGGATTTGCAAATTTGTTTCCCCCAAAGTAGACTTAGCCTTGAAGACAAACATTATCTTGGTACCTGACAATGTTTCAGATGTTGATGAATATTTGAAATTTTTGGATAGATACAAAAGAACTATGCAGACAAGCAGTTGGCTTCAGGGTAGGCTGCATGTTACAGCTTGGCTATGAAGAGAAACATTGGAGCAATTAAGAAAACCAGTGCAAACTACCAGAACTTTTGATTTTTCCCAGGGATTTTTTTCCTTGATCTTATTTCTAAAGGAAGACAGACATTTTGGAAAGTGTTTCTTTCTCTTTATTGCCTGTGGCAATACAAGAGAGAATTGGTACAAAAATTAATTTCAATTTCCACCTTAAACTTAGCTGTACAGATACTAAAGATAACTCAGAAATCAGGTGAGAGAAAAAAAACTACAGAGATAAAGTATGCTATTACCCCCAGATGCCTCATTATCTGCTTCTTCCCCAAAGATGTTTTATTTTCTTTTCAACTGGCATATGTGAAAAAATGAACATTACAAAATTTCAAATATTCTCCCTTCTGTGATTCAAGCAGTGGAAAAACGTGTAGAGTGGCATTTAAAAAATTAAGTCAGATATGGACCTGGATTGGAATTTAACTAATGTTTCTCTTGGTTTACAGTGACTAGAGGCTTTTTCACCTAGAATAAAAACCAAAATTAAATATATAGGAACAGAAAAATTAGTCAATAAATGAACAGTCATATCATTATATTGTTGAGAACTAATTTTTTTTTTATGTTTAATCAGCATTTCTTTGTGAGAATGTGGTCTCTAGTGGTAGGATTTTGTCCAGCAATCATAATTTTGAGAAAACTTGATCAGAAACACTGGAGAGCATCAGCTGCATAGTTCCACTAACATTCATATCTTTAAACAAGGGAGTAGTATAATTTAAAGACTCATTTTGGCAACGTCTTCTGACTTGCCCTCTTCAACCCTCTCACTTTAATTCAGTTTCTGAACAAGAGCATACAGTGCAAGCACAGTATGCTCAGTGCATCGATAATATATCAGTTTTATTGCTTATCTGATGAACCATTGAACTGTGCTTGCAGCTCAAGACCAACAAACCCATAATGTGCGACATTTATTGCAAACTTCCTGGCATGTATGCCTTCCCAAAAAGTTTGTAAGGAAGTGCTGTTTCACGTAGCCACTGGATCTGATGTTTGCATCAGAGGGGGGGGGGAAAAAAAATGTAGGTGTGGTGAGTTTCTTCCACAGGATCAACCAAAACTTAAAGACAGAAAATCTCTCTTGATCTAGAGACAAAAAGTCCTCTATAATATGGTCTTTATAAAGTAGTGCTCAATAGAAAAGAAGTCCTTTAAAACTCCAGTTACACCTGCTGTGAAACTAGTAGTTGAACTAATGCAACTGACCTCTGGGTGCTTTGGCTAGGTACAGGAGAGTAAACTTCAATTAATCAAGAGATGTCACTTCAATTCTGTATTTTCTTTGAGTAATTTCTCTTTAGTAACTTTGTGCTCTGAAGACCACAGAGATGAATGTTGCATCTGTTGTCATGTGATCGGTGTAGACAGTAACTCACACTATTCCTGGCCTGCAGTGAGACTAAAGCTGCATGCTGCAATCTAAACTTACTTATGCTTAAAAAGATTATTAGTAAGTAGAAGTATAAAGCATATTTAACAGTACAGGTGAAACATGGCAAACATCCCTATACATGGTCACCTATATCACACACTCAGCTCCCTTATTCCTTATCTGGTATTTTGTTGTTCAGTTGCAATAAAAGGCAACCTACCATTTTGGGTAATCTACATTCTCCTTTTCAGTGTTATTCTATTATTGTCAGTTTCTGATTACTATTTTTATAAAACACGTTAGCTTGGAGGACAGCACAGAAAGCAGACATCAGAATGGACAGCTTATGAATGTTCCTCACCTTGACTTCAATTTAAACACACACTATTCAAGGGCAGATGTTCAGCTATCACAAATGCTCTCTTGCTCCTGAACATGAACACAATGACTCCACTGCCCCTTGGCCTCCTTTCTCTAAGAAGAGAGAGGATACTGTAAACCCAAACGTGTCAATGAAATTCATCACTCATCTCTGTTGTCCTGTCTTGGTTATGCCAGCTTTCTTTAGGCTACTGCTGCAGGCCATATCTTTGAGCATTGCAGAAAAACAAAACAAAACAAACAAATAAACAAACAAACAAGAAAAAACACACACAGAAAAAAAAACCAAAACAAAATAAAGGGCTTTCTGAAATATAATAAAAGAAACAGGACCACAAAAGAGTCTGCTAATGGCCAAACATTTCTGTCAGTCCACTTCCTACAGGCTGCTCTGCTTTGAAATGTAAAGACAGCTAAAGCAGATGTGCAAGTCAATGCTGCTATTACGGTGCTTCAAGTACTGTCTTGCAGAATGAGTACCTAACGGCAAGCATAATAGTTACCAACCTCTAAATGCCAATCCCATGATGGGACAAGGCACGCTGCTTCCTTTCCCTGATTTATTGACAGTGAAAGAACACAGAACAGGTAGAAATACAGAGTATTTACAATTCTGACTGCCCCCAGGCACTTAAACTCTCTTTCTGGTGTTGTTAATTAATTTACTAGTGAGCTGAATAAAGAATAAGAGCACAAAGCTTGGGCTATCAAATGCTGTTGACAGTGAAACTGCCGAGAAGGAGGAATACATTTATTTCCTGGGCATCAAAGCTATGTTCCCCCTGTTCTCTGTCAGTACCCAAACAGTGTTCTGTAAAAGAATACTAAGTGATCTTTCCTTTAAAACCTAACCCCTTTGCAAAGCCATTTAGGCTCACGACACAGCTGATCCTCCTCTCCTTCAGAGCATTACCACAGGGCATTTGAACTATGAAGAATTAATTTGTGGTGGGATCCATTAGACTCTAAAGCAATACTGCAAACAAGTTGCATTATTATTTCTTCTGTGCTTTTATCTTCTCTACAACTAATCCTCATGCTTCAGGGCATATTCTGATTACCAGCTGGGCAAAGGGAAATAAAGATTCCCAGTTATGTAGATTTATATTATTAGATGAATTGTGAAATTGTGCAGTTCCTCTGAAATATCCATGAACTAGGAAGAGCATGCTAGATTAGATGAGATGCTGATGTGATTTTGCAGATCCTCTGGAACAGGTTCTAACACTGAGAATAATTTGCTCCTGCTGTTAAGAACAACTTGTCTGGATCTATTGACTAGAAACAACTGGAAGTTTCCCTTTGGGTTTTTTGGTGGGGTTTTATTGTGGTTTTGGGGGGTTGGTTTGTTTGTTTAGTTGGGGTTTTTTAATTAGGCATTTGTCTGTTGGCTGTCCCCAAGTTATTCAGATGGGATAGGCAGTCTGATGATTCCCAACACAACTGCTTAGGCTGTGGTCTTTCCTCAAGACAGAAAAGCTGGCAGGAGACAGTACTCGTGACCTGAATCTATTAATTGATTTTAATGGACTTTGGATCTGGCTAGTGGGCATGGATCTCTCAGGTTTCTAATTTAACTGATGTGTACCATTATAAAAGCTTTCATCACTGGAGGGAAGTGGATGAGCCTGCAGTTTGGTAGATTGAAGAACAGATAAGATGTGATTTGATACTGTTCCATGGAAACAGCGGTTATAAGGCCTTAAAGCACAAGTTTCAGAGCTTCCTTGATCTTCAGTATAAAGTAGGACAGAATTTTCCCCATCCCACTGCTACTTTTCCAGGTTTATATAAAGTGGCAACATTAATGAGGAAGACAAAAATGTGGTGCATTACTTTTTTTAGAGAGCATGAAAGAAATAAATGTCTGTTGATTTATCTCCTCTGCCATGCCTCTTCATATTCAATTAATGCTAAAGCCTTCTATGCCAGTCACCTGTCTTCTAGACCTGTTTCATATGGGATGTGTTTAAAGAATGGAGACCTTGCCTCTATACCAAGGTTCAGTCATTGTTTTATATGACATTGCCAGTTAGATTATTTCTCAGTGAGACATGATAGCACTGGTACAGTTCTTAATAAGCATTCAAATTGAATTTCTGTGGCTAAACCTGTGAACAATACCTCATTTTTTGGTCCCTTCAGGTTCAAACAAGATGTTACATTTTATCTCTGGAACATAATTTTTTAGTCCATGTCGGCCTGAGTGACATGCCTGCTGAGTAATGTATTTTTTTCAGTGAAGTATGTGTTATAAACCCTTCTGGCAGTGCAACAATAGAAGTTCTTTAAGCAACTAATCTGCTATTAGCAGTGATGAAGGTCACTTGCTTGGAAATACTGAAATCTTGTTATGGTCAATATATGCAAATAGCTGAAATAAGTGAAATACTTTTCCTGTGACAGCTATAAGCCTGACAGAATTACCCATGAAGAAAATAATAGATCAACAAGTATAGTTGCCTTATGTATTAGATGCAGCTGAAGTTGTGGTGTGGAAAAGGACTATATTTAAGACTTCATTGCATTTAAACTTTACCATCCCAGAGGTGAAGTTGCAATGGCTGTTTGCAGAGAGAATAAAGACATCAAAACCATTTAGTATTTCTATAACAGTGCATTATGTGTTAAAACAAAGCTGCTGAGGGACAAACACAGGTCCCCTTTTCAAAGACCCAAAAGATGTTGCTGATGCAAACATTTTATGTTAGTTATCTTCCTTAATGCTTACAGAGTTTGTAAGATAAATGGGACAAAGTGGCTATAGACTTTACAGTTATGGATTCCCTATATCTTCTGGTGACCACTTTCCCTGAAAACAAGAAAAGACTGTTTTGAAAGGTTCACTACCAAACATTTCTTCCATTTCCAATTCATCCAGCATTCTGCTTACAACAGAAATACTTGTTTTGAAAAAGTTCTTTCATCAAGTTTTATCAAGTTGTACAAATGTTATTGTAAACAAATACTCACAGCAATATTAACACCCTTAATAGGATTTTTTTAAATTTTGGTGGTTTAGACGTTCATGTACTTGAGTAGCTGACAAATTACAAGATATTTTCTTGTGACACAGTCAAAAAAATAATGAATTTCTGAATTTCTCTATATCAGATAACTCAGCTACCGTATATTTATTATCATCTGCTTGCATAATATTTCACTTTTTAAAGTTAAACATTATAAAGTGCAGCCAAAATTATTTCAAAAACAAAACAACAAATTCTTTTTTTTAAAAAAATACTAGAGAATGCAAGCAACTGAATTTACGAAACTGATAGTACCAAAGAAGTTATTGATGTATTAGAACAGTCTGTTAATCTTCATGGCTTCGTTAAGCATGTTTTCAGTAGTGTTGAATGCTTAATACAAATACTATCTCTTTCCCTCTCTAAAAAGAAAAAAAAATCAAGGTTGAACTAGTGTTAGAAAAGCATAGTAAGGGTGGGGAAAATGGATAAAAACGCTTTGTTTAAAACTTCTCTTTCTGTTTGTTCAGTTTATATAAGAGGAAGGCCTATATGTTCAATTTGATTTCTTTCTCTGATAGGTAACTGGACTGGTTTAAAGGTAAACCAGCAGGAGAAATGAAACCAACTCTGAAAGGGATTGCAAGTCAGAATTACAATTTAATAAAAAAGATCACAACAAGTACAATGATGCAGAGGAAAAATGTGTTTGACCCACAAAAACCAGATGTACAATCCAGCACCCTGGGGCACAAACAAAATGGAGCTTGCTAGCCCCTGTGCTGAGCCCTCTGGGCCATGTGGCCCATCCCCTAGTACAAAGTAAAAGGAAAGAGAAAAACCTGTCGCTGAGGATGATGTCTGCAGTCTGCTGTGGGAGTATTTTATTACACGTAAAGGAAAAAAAAAAAAGTTGAGGCTTGTCAGGACCCTGAGAAGGGAGAAGAACTTGGAGTTAATAACATACCCCCTCCGGAACAAGTGTTGACTATTCACCAAAGACTGAAAGGAAGACCCTGTTTCCATGTTTATGTAGTTTAATACGATAGCTCAATGTAATTGTAGTTATATTGATAATATTGTCCTTGTAAATCTTATTATGTGTCGATGTTTTCCAATGGTTCAATGTACCCCTGTCCTTGATTGGTTGATGTTTGGTGCACTGCATCATATGTCTACATGGTTATCTCCTCCCCTAACTTTCCCTGTGTGGTTATGTTTCCTCTCCATTTATCCTTGTAGGGCTAGTCTCCATCCAGGTTCCACCCTTCTTCCAGAAGCTTCCCTCAGAAGCCTTTATAAGTCTGTTGCTCCGCTCAATAAATGCCATTCTTTGTTCATCTTATTTGGATTGTGCAGTCGCTCTTCCCTGACTAGGATCGCGACAGTCTGGCCAAGAGTGGCAGTTGTAGTCCTGTTGAGGTCCTGGTCCTCCTCTGGATCCCACAAATGGTTCCAGAAGTCCCAAACCCCCAAGGTTATATACACTTGGGCCCAGATGAGAGTGCCCAGTACCTCCCTCAGGGCCAGGAGTTTCACAATGGATGATTTACTACACTATGTGTCATGGGATACTCGTTGATGGCCCATTAGCAGACATGACCCCTCAGGCTGGGTGTGAAAGTGCTAAGGGGAGTTACCACACCTT
>JAWWEE010000085.1:3906507-3922044 GCA_035221455.1 Xenops minutus
AGAGATCAGAACAAAAGCTCTGACTAGAGTCGTTATCAGTGCATACATATTCATTACATCCTTTGTTAACTCTCTTTTATCAGCACTAGACGTTGGCTCCAAGCTTTGGAAGGAATTCCAACTGAGTTTTGAAACTAGAACATCAGTTGAATAACCCAACCTGCATACTATTCTTTTGACTTACCATGTTTTTTGATATTTTACTCTTAAATTATAAAGAAAGGGATAGCAGGTATACAGTTTCTTTCTTAATAACACTCATGTAAGCTAAGCCTGCACTGTTGAAAGATGTGGCTAAGCTAACATACAGTAAAAAATTGAAATTTCGTTTCCCCCAAATTACAGTGTGATCGGTTGACCATGACTATCCTCCAGGTGCACTACTGTATTTGGGCTGAATTAGATGCTAATATTTTTGGTCTGTGTTTGGCCCAGCCACCTGTAAAGAGTTGTGCTTCTCCTGCCAAGTTATGGGAAAACAGACCAATAAAGATGGTCTTTGGCCTGGAAGAAGGCATTTCTCTCTAAATTAAATTAGTTGGGCTCTCATGATTGGCTGATGGCCCTTCAAGGGCACTTGAAGGAGAAAGAGAGGAGGATGAGGATGAAGTAAACTCCCAGACCAAATTAATAAAGACCCTCTGAAATTTACTGTGCAAGTGCAGAGAAACCCACACATGCACAGAGAAGTACCAATTATATAATGGGTGGGAGCTGCCAGGGATCTCTATCCGGGCAGTCCTGGCCACACTTGCTCAGGTAGACTCCCCTTTGGCAACTTAGTAAAAGGGCAGGTGGCTCATGCTCAGGGTTCACTCGCTTCATATGACAGGACAATGTTGCCTTTTGGCAGGGATGCCCGCCTTCACCTGTGAGCCTGCTGAACCTTGGGGATACAGCCACTGCTCAGGAAGGCTGGGCATTCCAGAACTCGGTAAGACACCTCCATGGGAAACACCGGGGCAATTTGGGTGTTTGCACCTGGGGGCTTATTTTCTCTTCTCTCTCTCTCTCAGGTTTTTCCCCTGTTTACTTGGCCACTTTTGGTACTAAAACTACTGTTTGAGCTAAGCTTTCAGCAGTATCTTAGTTTCAGCTTCCACATCCCTTCAGAACCTCCCAGGAACAACCACCAACATATTTTATCTCTCCCTTCCCAGGTAGGGGGGAAAAATATGAAGAAAGATTTTTGGGTTGACATAAAAAGAGGGAGAGATCACTCACCATTTACTGTCATGGGCAAAACAGACTCAACTTGGGGAAATTAATATAACTTACTGCCAATCAAATCAAAGTAGGAAAATAAGAAATAAGAATAAATCTTAAAACACCTTTCACCCACCTCTTCCTTCTTCCTGGACTCAACTTTCCCCTGAATTTTCTGCCTACTCCCCCTCCATTCATTCAGGGGAACATAGAATGGGGGCTGTGCTCTCTTCACCTCGTGTTGTCTCTGCCAGTTCTTCCTCCATACTCTCTTGCCTTAATCCAATGTCAGATTCCTCACTCAGCAGATAGTCCTCCACAAACTTCCTTAATGTGAGTCCTTCACAGAGACTACACAAACTGTACTTCACAAACTGTCCCAGCATGTGTCTCTTCCATAGGGTCAGTCCTTCAGGAGTAGCTGCTCAAGTCTGGGTCCCCCAGAGAGCTGCAACTCCAGCCAGCAAACATGCTCCAGTGTAGACTCCTCTCTCCATGGGGCCACAGGTCCTACCAGGATCCTGCTCCAGCACAGGCTTCCCACATGGTCACAGGTTCTTTTGGGTATCCACCTGCTTTAACATGGGCTCTTCCATGAGCTATGGGTGGATCTCTGTTCCACCATGGACCTCCAAGGGCTGCAGGGGACAGCCTGCCTCACAACAGTTTTCACCATGGGCTGCAGGGGGAATCTGCCTGAGCACCAGGAGCACATCTTGCCTCTCATTCTGCATGCACTTTGGTGTCTGCAGAGTTCTTTCACATTTTCTCATTCTTTTTTCATAGCTGTAGTTTTATTACTCTTTTTTCCCCTTCTTAAATATGTTATCCCAGAGATGTTACCACTGTCGCTGAAATGACTTGGTCTTGCGCAGTGGCAGGTCTGTCTTGAAGCCAGCTGGCACTGGTTCCATCCAATATGGGGGATGCTTCTGGCATCTTCTTACCAAAACCACTTCTATAGCCCCACCTCCCGCTACCAAAACTGTGCATGTAAACATAGTATACATAGCTCTTTTCAGACAGCAGAGACCAATGGAGATTACCTTAATATTGAGAGGGCTGGAGAGGCTGCCGGAAAGGAGGCATGAGTAAAACTCCAGTAGTTGCCAAATTCCTGTAAATAAGATGAATACTTGGGAATAAGTAAAGAAACTACAATGAAAAACCTAATATAATACCTAGAGAAATGCATGTTGGTCTAAATATTGGGATGTTGGAAAGAAAATAAATTAAATAGGTATAGTCCTTTGAAGTTTAGTTTACACAAGTCATTTCTTGTGTAGGCATTTGTTTCTGAATAGGTGGATGTAAGATAGCTGATAAAATAAATCAGTGAAGAACTAAACCTTAGTATCTGAGCCCTTTTGAGAAGTGAGAATTGTTAGCCTAGACACATTTAACATAGTAATGTAACTAGATGTGTTCTAGGCAGAAACCTGATCAATTCAGACCATCTTGGCGTGAAGGTCAAGAAGTCCACAACTTTCACTTGGACAGAGGCAGAGAAAGACTGCAGGTTTTTATGTTTAAAATTTTGAAATTGTATATTTCTCTGATGAGATTAGCTGTCATAGAACAATGGAACAACTTGATTCTTAGTTAGATGGCTACCTACCTATGACTTCATACACTTCATACACTTAATTGGGTCAGTGTATTTTTTTTTATTGGACCTACATTTACCCCAGATTACTTTAAGGAAACTGTTAGCAACAATTTTCTGACCAGAACTGATCTTCTAATAGAGGATATTTGTGAAATGATTTCTGAGTATGTATTTCTGAAATGTATTTCTGAGTTGACTATGAAGGCTTTTTATCTGAACTCGAGGCTTATTTAAAAATATATACATTATACTCATTGTCTTCATTATTGAGATCCATTTTTCTCCTAATGTGCTTAAGAACTAATTCTTATTCTGTTTCCAATAATATGTTTACAATACTTAAAGATACAGACCAAAACTTGAGACTTGCAGAGGAATGATAAAACAAAGCAGGCTTTCATGCCAAGCTTTCTGATTTTCATAATGGTACTAATATGTGATGACACGTTAGTCAAAAGATTTCTGTCAAGCAAATTCAAATGATGATAATTAATTTTCAATTGAGTCTTCAAGATTTTCAGCATCTTTTCCTGATTGTTTTCTTCGGAGGGGGGCAATTCTCTTCCAGGGTTCATTTTCTGACACCAACTAGAAATCAACTTCAGTAGTCTGAGAGGGAAGGAATCCTCAAAGACAAGCACAACACCCTTCCTTCCTTACGTATACACAAGCTCCTTCAAACTATGCTCAGTGATTGACATATTCCTTTGCGTACTCTGGTATCTTGTCAAAAGTGATGAAAGTGTGTTGTGTGGGTTTTTTATGTTCCCTTTGAAAATCTAATTTTGACTTTAAGTTCTAAGTAGTGCAGACAACCTAGAATATTCCATCTAATATTGTTACCACTCAACCTGACAGTAATCCCTGTGACTTGTAAGGTAAGTTGAACAGCAAGGGTGGTGAAAGTGAGCTCTTCCATCAGTTTGTTATTCCCTCAATTTTCACAGTGATTACTTGAGAAATGATTTTCATGTTGGCCTTCAAAAATAAAAATCTATGAATTGGTGTTCCTAACAGATAGAGAAATATGAGATGTGTTTTAATATTTAATACGTTTTTGAAAAATACTTTTATGTCATTTAATATTAAAGAATTTTTCATTATGGTGTTGAGTAATGCTAGCCTGTTGCCCTTTTTTGGATGAATGATGGTGATGGGGATGGTATTGTTCAATTTCTCAGCATCTGTGATAGGTGCATTATATGATTTTTCTCATATGGAATGTGAGCTACTAATTCAGGAACTTTATTCAAATTTACGAAATCTGTAATTCATGTGTCATTAAGGAGAAGTGAAGAAACTGTGATCTTTTTATCTGTGTTGTTTTAAAGAAGATTGAAGGGTTTATCTGTAGGGCAAGGATAGGGAACCAGAGAGCAACGGCACTGTAAGTATTCTTTGTTTTCAGAGTGGAGTTAGAAGCTGCCAGCTTCTTGCAAAAAAACATTGGTATAAGGATTGTGGGCATACTTTGTTTACATTAAGTATTCTGGTGTAGACAAACTGCTCTGTAAAATATATTTTAGTAACAAGTCCCTCAGGAATCAGAAACAAGTGCCAGCAAAGGTTCTGCCTTCATTTGAGTCCTTGCACTTGGGGATTACACTGACTAAAAGTAGTCTGGGAGGTACTGTAGACTATGTCAAAGGCAATGGATCCATAACACTGCTTTCAGCCTGAACTGAAGGAGAAAGAGCTCTAATTGGCTTCAGCTACCAGCTAAGACTGGTTAAACTCAAACCCTTGTTTGTTCTACCAGTCTGGCAGCTGCAGCAAGAAACAGGCAAAAGATCACCAGACAAGGCACAATACTTTCACCAAAGTTATGCTTGGAAACCTTTGTAAAGAAACATACATAACCTGTGATTTTCCACTGTCTTTATGACAACAGGATCTTGCATAAAAGTAATCAAAACCATATAACTAGGCAAAATTAACAGACCATCTTCAATTTATGTTAATCTTCAGGATTATAATAGTGAAGAACTTGGGAAATAAGTGGCACAAACAACACTTGTAGATTTGGGTCTTCAGGAAACCAATGCTTTTAGGATGCAGGCATTTAAATACATGTGCAAGTAGAGAAGTTAATGACAGCAAATTTGTCATGACTTAAGTTCTGAAAGGTTTATCTCCTGAAAACATACATTAGAAGAAGGTCTGGAGTAATACAACTATTTTAAGGTCTTCATGTCCATCCTGCAAGTAATTTCTGACTAATGAGAAAGATGTAATCAAAAGATTGCATCACCATTAGTTATTATTTATGTTGTCTTCATATTATGTTCATCTGAATGCAAGTGAAAAAGTAATATATAAATCAATTAAAGTATAAATCGCACATGCCTAGCAAAATGTATACATATAAACAAAAGGAATATGCTTGGAAAGGCTATGTACTGTATCAAAATTATGTACTGTATATCAAAATGAAAAATATATTACTGCTTAGATGCAGCAGAATACTTATTAAATATTGTCATAAATGTGAAATATGTTAGGAAATTTGCGTGATCTCCAAATGAGCATACATAAAATTAAAATTAACTCAATTTTGAAAGTTATGATTTTCATATTAAGAGCTGGCATTCTAGATCTACACTGAAAACATCATTGAAACAGTAGACTTGAAACAGGAGAATGAAAGCTGGAGTCCAAAGAAATGTAGTGTTTGTTATTACGGATGTTCTGTTCCTTTTGTGAACTGACCTAGATCCCTAGGAGAGACTCGTTCTAGGTCATAAGATTTTTTTTATTTGCTTTATATTAATATCAAGATATATGTCTAGGAAACAAATATACCAACAAGTGATATATACTTGTTCTACCACACTCTTCCAGGCTAAGAGATTACAATTTTGCTGTAGCCCTTAATTTCCATTTTGCCTGGGAAAAAATGATTACCAGATGGCACATGGCTATTTTTACATGTTGTGTGGCAAGTTTCCAGCTGATAATTATGACATTACTGCAACAGCCTATGTTTTGTGTTACAAATTTTTGGCACTTAACTTAGTAACCACTCCTTGGAAGTGGTATCTTCTCTTGCTCTCTTTCCTCCCCCACCTTTATCTCCTCTCTTTCCCTCTTTGCCTCTGTCATGTTCAGCTGAAATAGAAACAAAATTCAGGAAATACTATCTAAGGAAGAAAAAATCTTTTATTGAGTCTGCACTTTAGACAGGAAAAACCAGACAACATGCAACTAAAAATCCCTTCCATTAATCCCTTCCACTTCCAAAAATTTTAATGCCTGGGGTTTTTATTTTTTTGTTCTGTTTTGATGCCTTACATTCTATCACGGGTAAGTCAGAAAAACTTGTCTCATGCATTGAATATCAGAATAGCTGTGTACTTCAGTAGTGAATTTGCTGCTAATGTGTTCAGGCCTGTCATATGACATCTGTCTTACAGCATTCACTTTTCTATTCTATTAGCTATCTTGCTTTTAAATCTCCCAGGGAGGCTGCATGAGAAAGGGAGAATCTGAAAGCAAAGGTGGTTGTAATTACAGTAATATCTTACTATTATGTAGTAGTAATGTATGTGAAAATTGCAATGTAACATTCCAAAGTAGAGATGAGTCTTAAAGAATACTGGAATTAATAGCTGTACTTTGTTAATGAGCCAACTCACGTACACTGAAACAGCGAATTTCAAAGGTGAGGCAGAAAAACGTCACATTATTCTAGCCCAAGTGTGGAAGCCTGTCTCAGTTATTTTAACTCCTCTGAAGATCACGTACTTTACCTTGAATTCATTAGAATCCTGTGCCTTTCATCCATTTTATGCTCTTCGAAACATAATATATTTTTAAGGAATTATATCCTCAAATGCAATAAATAGGTTTGTATACACCATGTAGGCAAGTGATAGGAGTGGGAGCATAACAAGAAAATTGAAAGTTAGTATTTTTAGGGTAGTTGCTACAGAATGTTTTTAAAATTGTTAATCATGTTTTGTATATGTTTGCCAGATTGTTTCCTAGTCTCAGTGATAAAAAGAAAAAAATGCTAAGTGGCTTAAATGAGAATTAGTTCCTTCCTTCTGTATAAAGGACGTGGTCAAAAACTGTGCATTTCCAAACCATATTTCTCTGCTTAGACAAACTGAAAGATAATCATGCACAACTTGCACTGTTGTTTCTGTATTTATTTGCTTTCAGTACATACTTTAGGCTAATTAATCATGTAGAGTATCCTTTGCCGTTCCTTATCCATAAAAAATTAACAATTTGCCTTCTGCAAATTAAATGCTGAAACTGTCTTTGATGTGAAGTGTACAAAGCAAAGAGAAACAGAAAAATATAACATTTGAGGATTGCTTATTTCTACTTTATTCAAAACAAGAATTCAGAGAAGCAATGCTCCACACTTCTCTTAACTACCTGATATTTTTGAGGCATGTGGGGGGAAAGGTCGGGGTGGAGCATGATCCAGTAGCAGACTGCATATCCTCTATTCAGTTCATAAATGCATTGGCCAGACATAGGGAATAATTTGGAGGGAAATAAGGAGCTCTACTTATAGGAAGCAGGAAAAAGCAAGTTTCAAAATGAGACAATCTTTTTAAACATTCAAAAGAAAAAAAAAATCTGATGAATAATATGAAGAGGCTATGTGGTCAGGTTCCTTCTCTCATTAAAAAAAAAAAATGGTGTCTGTATAAATTAAAGCTACAACACAAGTATCTGCAGAAAACTGAGAATTTTATTAACAACCTACTAAGAATAAAATGAAAATAATTGGCAAAATGTAATGACAGAACAATGATTCTAAATCCTTGTCCTAATGAAAATTTTAAAGTAAAAGCAATTACACATGCTAGACATCTCATGTCAAGGGACTCTGTTTTGTCTTTAATGATTGATATTACTACAGTTGAATGTGGCTTTAATCCTCTTGTTCTTTGCTGCACTGATTTTGAAGATTAACATTCTGAGAGATTGAGTCATCAGGTTATTCTGAATGACTTGACTTCGAGACAAGTTCTAATCAGTGCATTACAAGGTTAAAATAATCCTTGCTCTTCTTGACATTCTGCCTCTCATTTTCTGTTAGGGAGACAATCAGCTGGCTGTAAAAGATTGAACCAGTGAAGGTGTTTTAAAGTAGTCTCTAAAACCGAGTTAATGGCACAAAATAACGGGGAACCAACCTATTATAAGGCCTAATTTAAACTTACTTTGCCAAATTTAAGTGTAGCCTTTCACCTGTAGTGCTGAACATCCTATTCACATTTGTCTTTTCATTTAATTTCTGTAGAGGAGCTCAGTCTGAGATGTTTAAATACGCAAAGCTGAAGGCATGTAAGCCTGACACCAGAGCATTATCTTCCCTAGTAGCACGCTACCTTACTGGACAGGTGTGAAAGAAGCTCATGTTCTAGTTTTCAAAGTGAGAGAGACTGACATAGTGATGATTTGTGCAATATCTTCTTTGTTTGACAATATCTGTTTTCCAAACTGAAGGTCATTCCTCATGCTGATGTTTAAAAATCGAATATACTTTTACACCTTAATTCAAAGGAATTGCTGCCATGAAAACCTTTCATCTCTTGGCTTTGCTATACTTATCTTTCTCTTAATGTTTCACAAGATGCTGATTTCTTCTATGCATTGCTTCCTGCTGCACAGGCACCGTGATCCTTTACCAGGATGATTTTGCAGGCTACAATATTTTTAATTCTTTTTTTTTTTTTTTTTTAATTGGTGCCCCTGTTCTCTGTGTAGTTGATTGTTTGATTTCTCTCCTGGAGAAGACATTTAGTTTTGTTGGCTCTGTTCTTTGGCTTCAATTAAAGAATTCTTGGTACTTCTGTTTTTCAGTGAGTATCATAACTGCACCATTTATATGCTGCCCATAGATAACTATCTCTGCAAATTAGTTCCTTGTATTTGCTTAACAGCCATCATGATAAGGTAGAAAAGGTATGTGTGTATGTATTCATATACTCAGTTATTACATTTAAGTAACATTCAACCAGTTATTATTTAAAAAAAAACAAAACCTCATGAGAATAAAAACTATTTTAATTACAAAATCCATGTAAGAATATGCAGTTACAGCTCTATATAACTATACAAAATCATTGAATATAAATGCAGATTAAATAATATGCTCCAACATATGAATATGCCTCCAGAACTAGTAATAGATGTATTGGTTCGAAAAACCATTAAACATAAGAGTGAATCAAAATCTACTTTTCCTGCAAATTAGCCTCTTCACAGCTTCAGTTAGTCTTTGTTTTTTATCTTCTTGAGATATTTTTTCTGGTCTGATATCCAGCATTGGAAATTTGAAGACCTAGTGAAGCTCTAGATATGACAATATTATCTTTATTTCACAGATTTTTCTTCTCCAGAAATTGCAAACCTTTTAATATTTTTTTAAAAGCTATTGAAAGGAATAAAAAGTTAAGATAGATTTTTAGAAAAGAGAATGCTTTCTGCTCAAAAACTCAAATTCTCCTTCACCATTTATGATGCAGAACACCACCTTTACAACAAAGAAAATTTTTGTGTTTTTTTGCTCTTAAACAGATAGGGACAGAACTTTTGTAAGGAAAACCTCTCTGCAATTTGGTGAGGTAGGTGCCTATATTATTGAGTTTATGTATGTGCTATATTATTTTTCTCTGATAGTCTCTTCAAGAATTTTCTGTTTTCTGAAGTATCAACTGTGTTGACGTTAAAAAATTTAACCACAAAACAAAGAATGCAACCAAGCCAAATATTCATAAGTGAGACGTGTATTAAATTTATAGGTTTTCTACTATCCTATATTTATTTTCCACCTTTTACAATCCCATTCTCTCTGTAGTTAAGCAAACAGCTTTTAATAATTTTAATGGCATATGCAATTAAAGAATAATTATGTAACAACTGCTTCCCTGATTTCTGTGATCTATTATGTTAGATCACAATGTGTGAACATCAGAATTACAAATACCACTGTCATTATACTAATCTTTTGCTGGTTTGTGCATGCAGTCTTTTTGTTTGTTGCATTTTTATTCTCAATATTCACACATCTATTTTAAACAACGTCAAGGAGACAGCAGAAAACCTGCCTTCTTAACTGACTGCTTACAAAACTTACACACATTTGGTAGTACACTCCACACTGAGCTGGGATAACAGGTCAGCAAAAGCTGCTGTTTGGGAATAAGTGTAACACCTAAATGTATTTTGGATGCTTTGTTTACATCTAACATGGATTACTTAAACTTTATCACTTAAATTTTAGGAATTTTTTTATACTGTCAATGTGTGTCTTTCCATGCCCACAAAAGTATACACACATGCACAGACACAGCTGTATATACATTTATGTGTTTCTACCAGCTATAATTTTCAATTGCATTTCTCTCTCTCTGTGTGTGTGTGTGTGTGCGTGTGTGTGTACTTTCCACCAAAAACTGCAGTGGAATTAATATTGTTGTGAAGTGTTATCACACCTACAAAAATTAATTAAATTTATGGCAGAAATCTGGGCAGAGTATCACATTCATTTTAATATTTTCTGCTAATTCTAAATCTCACCATTGTCCCTTAACTGTTTTTGAAATGTGTTCTCACTAGCAAAGATGGTTCTGAGTCCTCATGCACAGGTGCACAGGTGGGTGCTTCTGCTTAAGGGGCAGAATACAGAAAACTCATTTTATTGTCAGTTGAGTTTGTTAACTTTTCATTCTTTTGCATTTCTACGACTGAGAATGGGGTAGTGTGTGAAATAAGCACAGCCAGTAAACCCACAAATGCACACATAAAACGTTAAGTAAATCATGAGTGTAACAAGGAGTGAGTTGTTTCTTACAACTTGTACAGACACTGGCCAGGACAGTCTGTGTCTACAAAGAGATGCCAGCATATGCAGGCTGAAATTGTGCATGGTTCTCATCACTTCCACCTCTCTACATATCTATATGGAGAAGGTGTGCTATAATGTGTAGCAAGCCAAAGTTACTCTCGTACAAGTCTATGTTATTATGAGTATAGAGAAGGTGGTGTTTTAGACTAGTCTAGACTGAGCAGGGAGCAGATGAGAGCAAAGACGATATTAAAGTTAAGACTCCTGCTGAATGACTTCTTTCCTCTTTGCTATTTATCTAACAACTGTTGAAAGGAAATACAGCTTTACTTCTGGCACCAGCTCAGCCAGCAGGGTGTCAGTGAAGTGTGAAGTCAGGGATCTGACCACTTGGAGTCATGGTGACTTTCTAAACTTTGCCTCATATAGGATGAAAAGTTTAATAATTTATCACAACCCTGTTTTACTCTTGGGGGAAGGCTGAAAAGACTTCTTTGAGTGAACAGGAAATCTCACTGCTGGAAATATGAGGTAGGCATGAAACTGGCCAAGGAGTGAACAGAAAGAGGATAGTAAAAAAGTAAGATGGTTTTTGTGGTGGTAATAGTAAGAGAAAACACAGAAGGGACATTAACAGAGGTGAGAAATATAAAGGAAAAAAAATAAGACTTCTAATTATTTGGTATTTATGTCCTTGTATTTTTGTAGATTTTCCGACTATGAATTTATCACAGGCAAGCGTGTGCGTATTCAGACACATATATACTTTTGCATATTAAAAAAATAAATAAAACCCCAAAGTAAATTAGTAAATCTGTGCATCTCTGTGTAAGGATCTCTGTGTGAGTATCTGCATATATGTATGCAACTGTGTGTGTACATGTGTATAAAATGTGTGTATACATATTTTTGTTGTTTCACAGTTTGGATTATGATAATATTTGTTCTACTTTGCTTGAGGCTGTATATATGAAAAAGAATTACTATTTTTTATTAGAGTTTTGTTTAGATGTTTACTCTCATGATCTGTTGTTTGGTTGTGTTTTTTTTTAAAGCAGGCCCATTCTTGACATTTATTTTCTTTCCCTCAGTTTTTCGGGCAATCTGAGTGATCAACTATTCTATATTGTTTCTCAAAATACTGAAAGATGAGATGGACACAAATGTTGTTACTGTTACAGTAGCTAAATGAAGCTCCCAGTGACTAGAAAAAGGAAATATAGCATTCATTTTTGAAAAGGGTAAAAAGAAGAATGATAGAAACACTGATCAATCAGTCTCCCCTCTGCAGCCAGTCAGATCATGACACAGATCCCTCTGGAAGATATGTCAATGCATATGGAAGACTGGAAGGTAGTTAGAGGTAGCCATTATGGCTTTACTAAGGGCAAATTTGGCCCGACTAATCCAGCCTTCTACATTGGAGTGACTGCATTAGTGGACATCAAAACTCCTAGAGCTGTCATCTACCTGGATTTCTGCAAGGTCTTTGACATAGTACCCCACAACACAGTTAAATTGGAGTGATATATATTTGATGAGTAAACTGTTAGATAGATAAGAACCACATCCAAACAGTCTCAGTATCTCAGATTTGAAACCAGTGAGGAGTGGTGTCCCTCAGGGGTTCATACTGGGACCAATAAATATTACTTTATATCTTAATCAATGACACAGACAATGGTGTAGAGTGTACATTCAGCAAGTTTGCAGATGACATCAAGCTGAGTAGTGTAGTTGATATGTCAGAGGGAATGGATGCCATTCAGAGGGACCTTGAAATATTGGAGAAGTGGGCCTGCATCACCCTCCTAAAGCTCAACAAAGCTGTTGTGGGTTATAACTTTTTATTAAATTTTTCCATGCCACCATGAGGGGGTGCACACCAACAGCGGCGCATGGCATTCACACCTAGGGTGCTTGTCACTGAGGCATGGGTGGGTGGCACCAGGGCAAGGTCCCCTGGGTTCACAAGAACTGTGAAGAATAAAAAGCCCAGTAGTTCTGCCTTTGCTTTCTTTCTACCTTGTTGGATCTGCCGCATGAACCTGGGGAAGCCCCTGAACTCTTCACAGCTGCTACAGCTGGTGCTGGCTTGCTTGCTCCTGCCAGGGAATGTGCTCTTTGTTCACACCCTGCTTCTCATCTGGAGGTGCCCAGCTGCTGCTTATGCTGTCTTGCCACAGCCCTTGCTCCCTATCAGTCTGATCCACTACCACTCACCTTTTGACCTTCAGTCACCAGGGCAGTGGAAACCACCACTGCAACAATTGCACCAGGTTGAAAGCTTGTCTAATAGCTGTCCCCCATGCCAAAAGCCACTGGTGTCCATAAGGGAGCCCTGTTCAGGATGCAGTACACCATAGGAGCCAAATTCACATAACCAGCAAGAACAAATTAACTACCTTTGTTTTATTTTAGGAGGGTGAAATCAGCTCTCTGTCATCTTCTTTGTTGTTCCCTTTGATTGCCAGGGGGAGGGGAAGCCACATGGGTGGGAAGTTTCCAGTCTCTTAAGGGGAGCAGGTGGAGATGCAGACCTTTTTCTGCCTGTACCCCTGTAGTTACTGTGTTCTGCTGCTGTGTCTGTTTTGCTCAGCTTTGCTTTCCATTTTTAGAAAAACATTTATTTGTTTCTACATGTTGCTTGAAGGTCTCACATTTTCAAATTTACATTAAGTCTGGGAAGGAGGGGTATCTATTACATTGGAGATCCCACCTCCTAGCATACAGTGTCTTTAAACCAAGACAAAAGCCAATTACAAGATCCTGCACCCAGGTGAGAGCAGTCCCCAGGATCAGTAGAGGTTCTGTGATGAATGGATTGAGGAAGGCTTGGGAATAGTCTTACAGAAAAAAATTAGATGCAAGCCAGGAATGTGTACTTGCAGCCCAGAAAGCCAGCCTCATCCTAGGATGCACAAAAAGAAGCATGACCAGCAAGTTGAGAGAGGTGATTCTCTCCTTTCACTCCACTCTCATGATGCATCACCTGAAGTATGCATCCACGTCTGGGGCCTCCAGTACACGAAAGATGTGGACTGGTTGGAACGAGTCTAGAGGCGGGCCACAAAAACAATTAGAGGTGTGGAACACTTCACCTGTGATGAAAGGCTGAAAGAGTTGGGGTTGCTCAGCCTGGAGAAAAGAAAATTCTGATGAGATTTTATTCCAGCCTTTCAATGTTTAAAGAAGAGTTATAAGAAAGATGGACAAAGAGTTTTTTACCAAGGCCTGAGGTGATAGATCAAGGGGAAATAGTTCTAAACTGAAGGAAAGTAGGCTTGGAATGGATGTAACTAAGAGATTTTTCTTAATGAGTATGGCGCAGCACTGGAACATGTTGCCCAGAGAGGCCATGAAAGCTTCACTCCTGGAAGCATTCAAGGTCATTTTTGATGGTGCTTTGAACAACCTTAGTTACTGGCAGGAGGTTGGACTAGATGATCTTTAAAGGTATTTTCCAATCCTAGAAGACTCTATTGTTATTGTCAATCACTAAGTCCCTGAAAGCACTATCTTTTCTTGAGCATCAATGACTATAAACAGGGCTAAGGAATAATCTCACACCTCTGAGCTATTTGCCATGCAATGTCATTTAGCAAATGCCAAATCTAATTCTTCCACTCATATAAAGCCTGCAGATTCATGAAGGAGAGGAAAGGTCATATCAAAACTAAATGAACTTCTAGTGTCTGACCATGTGACTAAACACAAACCCATTGCTCTCACCTTAGTTGTTAGAACCGCCCAGGTGAAATTAAGAACTATAAATTCTAGCACACATTTTTATTCATCCTAGGTTATGCACTATGTAGCTTATTGGGATATTAATTTTTAATTTTCTTTACTAACTTTAACTTTCAGCTTTCTTTTTTTTTTCCCCACTTCTGCTGCTGCTTTTATTTTCCAATTTTCCTCTAAGTTTTAGTATTCAGCTTAAGTGGAGATATTTTGAGGACAGTTTGGTTTTCAAGATAACAAAAACCATGAAGCAATTAGTAAGAATTCTCCAAAATAGGAATCTACTGAAAGATTTGGACTTTGCCTTTAGGCTAGATTCTCATCACTGAACAATTTTGTTCACAAAAGTATTAAAATGGTTTTGACCAAAGTTTGAGTGCAACTGTGACTGCTTCTTAGGGATATTTGCAATGTCTGTTTTCAGAGTGGTTTTGATAATAATAAAAAACCCCTGGATCTCAAAGTTTTTGTAACATTTATACCTGAATGGTGGTATGAAATGAGTACTCAAAGTTCCAGAGAAGAAAACAATAATTAATTGGGGTTTGCAAAAGAAATGTAGATAGCAAGTCTACAGAAATGTTTAAGTTTGGAGTAAAAGACATTTTGAAGTGGATTTTCTAAATTTCCTGTGCTGGTTTTGGTTGGAGTAGTGTTAATTTTGTCCACAGTAGCTAGTACGGGCCTGTGTTTTGAATGAAGGTAGGTAAAAGACACAAATTAGCCCTAGCTCTTGTTTTTCTACTTTACAAGCGGATGTAACATTTGACATAGCAGATAGAAATCAGAGTTATAAATCCTATGTAGAAATTGACATCTTCATTGTAGTTTTCAAAGAGGTGATTTAGATGCAGAGAGAGATGAAGTTTAAAAAAATAACTCTTTATCATTCCTTTCTTATTGTTCATTTAGATGTTTCCTCCCTGAACATGCAGGGCTGAACATACCTGATTTTAAATCACTAGTTTTACATCATCACACTGGTAATTTAAGTAACTAATTTTCATGTAGTAAGAGGAAGTTATGCAATAACTGCTAGTACTGAAAAGAGGTTTACCGTTTCATGAATAGTCCCTTAAATTTTATTGTTGTAGTGGTTTTGGTTTGGGTTTTTCCTGGTAACTGGGTCATAACTAAGGAAGTATTCCATCTCATTTCTTTACGT
>JAWWEE010000085.1:3931399-3944565 GCA_035221455.1 Xenops minutus
AGTAAAAGAACTCTTCTCTACTTTACCCACATAAAGTTGTCTTGGAAAGTTTTTTCCCCCTCTCCTTAAGGCAACACTGTAAAAGGCAAAAAATAAAAGACACTTTTATTAGTTAATGGAAGAAGTTAAAAATATCTGAAATCAGATACATGGAGAGCATAAATCTAAGCAGAATGAGGCCTTAATTAGGCCCTTGTAAGATCCTGAAGGAAGAGAAGCACATTGTCACTAAGGCATCCTTTGAGATAATAATTTACACAAAAATAGAGATAATAGTTTGATCTTAAAGAAAGGATTAATCTATAAGCTGTTCAGACAGAATTTCGTTATGCAGAGGCTTACTGAGTAATGGAACAATTTGTCAAAGGCAGTGACAGAAACAAGTGTGAATTATTCTGACACATTTCTGAATGAGTGCAGTTGCGAGCTAGGTTTCCAAGATGATAAATGAATTGCTTCCATTTCAGGTTGGTGAGGCTAAGGAAGGGAAGAACTGTACTAAAAAGTCTCAAGATTAGCTGTGGGAGATCTTAATGAATCATGTTCTCCTCCTGATTCCCTTAAAAGTTCCTTTACGCTGTTATAAGGCAAAGGTTTACATAATTAATACTGAAATGGACTACCTAGAAAGAGGGGAACCATCTACTTATTGAGTAAGATATGAAAGATTAAAGGATCACAAAACATTTTGTTCTGTTGCTGAAATAGATTTTTAGGTGCAATTTGACAACTCCAAGATTACAAAAAGTGAAAATCATGCATTAAAAAAAGCCCCTCTACACAGGCAAAGCATTAAACAAATCTTTCAATTCTAATATGTGTTCACATAATCATTTCTGCCAAAGCCATTGCCACCATCGCTAATAGGTTTGCAGCTCTTCTTAGTATTATTAGAGATTGTGGACAAAATGGCCTAGAATATTTCAGTTCAAAAAAGAACACATTAATATTTAAAGGTAAAACAGAAGCACTATGGGTTACTTACTTTCATATACATATTGAGGAAGGAGCTGAAAATGTGATGATAATAATTTGGCTTCTTTCCTTTAAAACCCTCAAAGTCCACTAACAATAATGAAAACTTTAAATGGAAGAAAACAAAACCTGAACACTTTGCTAGAAGTAAATCAAAATTTGATATGCATCTGGCAGTAAGTAAATGTCTTCCTTCCCATTACCCAAGTCAAAATAATGCTTATTAATAAAGGTTCTGCTAAACCTGACATTGCACATTAAAGTGCATTTATGACACATATATTATATTAAGCCACAGAAGAATGATGTGTCATAAACATCGTGTTCATCCATTGCTATTTCTTTTTAAAGTAGTCATCCTAGTGTTGATTTTTTTCCTTAGGTTATTTTTGGCATATAGCTCCCATCACTGAAAGAAGGTATATTAGCAGAGACATGACACTGCTATAATTTCTGTGAAACTAAATATGACAGATTTTGGCCATGTGACATATTTGTGGCATTTGACTTTGGGTAATCCTAGTCCATTACCCAGTCTAATGAAGTCTGAGTGAGAGAACGCATGGTTGTACAGTTCTTGCCTCAATCATTCTTCTGTGGAATTTATACAAAGTCCAGTATGTGCTCATTTCTCACAGAGAAATTAAAATTATTACTTCTCTTGAGGTACGTGTGCATTTGCTGGTTCTCATGTCAAGTTTACTGCAAGGTCACAAAATGCTTTTAAGTAGGCAAAACAAATATGCAACCAATCTGTACTCACTAAGAAGAAAAACTTTGCTAAATTTAGCAATGTTAGATTTGTGGAATTGAGAAAATTATCTAATTGTCCAAATTATGGGAGACCCCTTTGCTTAATCAAAAAGAACATGGAACAAAACTATCATATAAATGAACTGGTGCATCCCAGACTAGAAAAGCACTAGATCTCTCAAACATCTGCTTGAACTGCTTCAAGAGCCATCTTCAGTAACAGAGATGGGACGGATTGCTTCAGAACTTCTGCATGGTTTTGTGAGCTCTGGAGAAGTCTCAGATCTGAAACAGGTTTAATGAGGTGGGCTCACAACTTAGGGCAGCTAAAGAGGACAGTGATCATTAAACAGACTTCTAAAGATTTCTTTTTTATTTCACCTAGATTTATTCTGCAATTAAAAATATATGCTTTTTAGGGGAATGTATTTTTTTGTCCTGAACTTGTTTTTATAATAGATGCTACTGGATCACCAGACACATGTGAGATATTCTGGTCTCCTGAGGCTGACATATCCACTACTCTGTCAGGCAAAGGCAAATTTCTAGACTGTCTAACCCAACAGAATGTTGGATGTTCAAGAGTCTGTTGGACAATCAGTCAGTAAACTGAAAACACTCAATAGAAAATTAACAAGTTTAGATATTGTGGGGAAACATCATCATTAAATATCAACAGTGTCCCATAATTATCCTTATGTTCTTTGTTTACAAGCGCTGAGTACATGGAATACTTACTACTTTTTTTTTTCTCTCCAAACTCTACGAAACAAATAAAACCATTAGTTGTTCCTGTCATCACAATAGTTCCTAAGAAGACTCCCAGGTGAGCAGAGTCAGCTGTGGATTGTCCCTAAGGCATGGCCTGGTGACAGCAATGCCAAGGACATGGGAAAGAAGAACAGTCTAAGTCCCATAGTACAGGTTTTTGCTCTCTTTGTGAAATGTATTTCTATATTCCAGTGAAATTCATTATATATAGTCATTATTAATCATGATGTATTCGAGTGGAATTAGATGTTAATATTTTTGGTCTGTGTTTGGCCCAACCACCTGTGAGGAGTTGTGCTTCTCCTGCCAAGTTATGGGAAAACAGGCTGATAAAGACCGTCTGTTGCCTTGAAGAAGGCATTTCTGTGTAAACTATAATTAATTGGGCTCTCATGATTGGCTAATGGCCCTTCAAGGGCACTTGAATGAGAAAGAGAGGAGAAGGAGGATGAAGTAAGTCCCCAGACCCATTTAATAAAGACCCCTTTGTTGTGGTAGGGACAGCCGAAAAGGAATTTTCATTCCAGAGTGGTAGCATAACAAGGTTTAATAATAACAAAGAAAAAAAACAAAAGGCAAAAAGGCCAAAAAGACAAAAGGTAAAAGCCCCAGACTAAATCAGGCAGTAATATTAATACAGAAGGTACAGCAATTGTGTCACATGCTGATTGGATAATTATTACATATACTATACTAACTCTTTTTTATTGGTGTCTTTGTCTAACAAAGCTTTATTTTTCTTATGAGCTAAATAATTTGCAACATAGTAACTATTAGGAATCTACACCCTGCACCATTAACACAGTCAGCATTGTAAAGGCACACATCTTGTTTTTGTGTGATTCTAACTTCTCAGCACCTGCTCATCAGTAACTTGTTACATGGCTTCTTGCCCTCACAGGTACAGTCTCAGTTGCTTAAGGTCAATGTACTCTGCCACAGGATTTATGGAGTCTGCAGGCCTGCCACTTTCCACCACACCCCCCTAGAACATACCACATTAGCACCAATGCCCCCAGACATGCACAAGAGGGTCCACTTACATAAGTGGGGGGAGGTGCCGAGGATCTCTATCTGGGCGGTCCTGGCCACACCAGCCCAGCTGAGATCACTTTGGCAGCTTAGAAAAAGAGCAGGTGGGCCATGCTTGGGGCTTGCTCGCTTCAAGTGACAGGACAACATTGCTTTTTGGCTGGGATGCCCACCTTCACCTGTGAGCTTGCTGACCCTTGAGGATAGAGCCACTGCTCTGGGGAGTCTGGGCATTCCAGGGGTCGGTAATACAGCTCCGTGGGAAACACCTGGGTAATTTGTGTATTTGCACCTGGGGGCTTATTTTGTCTTCTCTCTCTCTCTCTCGGGTTTTTCCCTGTTTACTTGGCCACTTTTGGTACTAAAACTACTGTTTGAGTTAAGCTTTCTGCTTAACTCAGTTTCAGCTTCTACAGCCCTTCGGACCCCCTGTTCTCCCTGGAACACATGTCAAATATCTGGTTTTGATTACTACTTCAATAAATACTTTTTCTTTTTTTTCCCCATGCTTTCTCTTTTTATAAAGTTATGTAACCTTTAGGGAAAAGGGAAGTTGTTTACAATTTGTAATTCTTGTACTAAAAAAGAAAACCCACAAATTCACTTCAGAGTGTTTAATCCAGAATATTGTTAGAAAAATAATTAATAGCTGAAAACATTTGAAACAACAGTCCTTAACTTAGTTGTCAGACATACAGAAAAATACAAGCACCAAGCTTTTCATGCTTTCTTCATTTGGTTTTTATTTCAGTACTTGAAGAGTTAATTTGGTGGTTCATTTTGTTTGCCACTATAATGGAAAACAGAAATTATCCCCACTTTGTAATGTCAAAACACTGTATTTGTTTAAGAGTTGTTGATAGTAAACATGTTGAATTTCACTGAAGGCTCTCATTTTGCAACCCACACCTTCAAATCTTCAGAGAAGCTTCAGATTCAGGAAAGATAAAGGGAACAAAACTAGGCTGGGATCACCCACTGAGTAGTGAGCTACATAGCTAAATAGGGTCTAAACTACATGGGAGCATCGCCATTTTTAATATTTATCTGACTGGTGCAAACCAGTGCAACACTGGGAATTTGTGCAATACTCTGTCATCTTATGAGGTTTTGGACCCTTGGAGAATAGTTTTCTTTACTGTTTCTTTGCAAGTCTTGCTTTTGTTGGTTTCCATAGATTTCTGTCATAGTTAGTTGGGGGGGTGAGGTGAAGTTGTATGGATAAAAAGGTTTTCTACTGTTTATGATTGCTCATCCATTCACACTCTATTATTTTTACTCCTACTTTTGTTGTTCTTGACCTTTATTTTCTTTTGTTTTGAATCCAGACTACATACAGGTGCGTTCCTCTTAACAAGACGAAATTTTACAGAGGGATTAGTTTTTGCTCTTTTAGTTTCCTACTTTTGCTCTTACTTTCTTTGGTTTAGTCCCATCACAGTATTGCCTCTTCATGGAAAAAAGTCTTGATGTACACAAGAAGAGTGCCTCAATGCATGAATCAATATCTCCTATGTATGAGTAACTTTGGTTTGCACCTTTGGTTTGCATACATTTATGAATGCATAATGCTGCCAAGAGTGTACTGAGGAGGCTTGGAAATGTCTGCAGTTTTCCAGGTCTAATGCAATACTGGAGAACTGAAGCAGGAAAAAGACTTGGGACAGTGTTCTTGCATGGCAACCAGGCTAAAACCTTTAAACATGTAATAATCCAAGTTTCAAGGGCCCTAATATAATGGCTTCACACTCAAAGTAGACAAAGTGTTTTTAACTTTCCTGTAACACCGCTGTCTAATGATGTTTTTAAGGCAGTGGAGCTTCATCTGGGCTATACAATGTTGATCCATTGTTTCAGGAAGACCACAGTCATAAGAGGACCTCTTTTTGCCCAGTGTTACTCGCTAGCAGCACCTTGGAAAAAGTTTTCCCCTTCACTGCTTTGTCCAGGTCTGCCCTGCACACATGGCAGGTCTGTACCTGCTGCTGGATGTCCTTTCAGGATTGCCTCTGTGGCACAGAATTCAGCACAGCCTTTGTTAAGAATTTTCAAATCTTTGAAGTCTAAATTATAAAACCGGAGAAGGGGAAGAGAGCTAGAAAAATTAAAATGGTCTAAACAATTTTTCTTTAGCTTTGAAATATATTCTGCCAGTTGCTTTAGCAGTATTCTTGATAGATGTCTTGTCACAAAAATTGTGAATGGGTTTTTAGAGTTTTTACATAATTTACATTCAGAGATTCTAGGGATACTGGTCTAACTCATCATCACATTTCTTATTCATTTCCATTTCAGTTTATCTCAAAATTGCCCTTACACTGTGAAGATTAAAAAATTGATGTTATTTAGGCTGGACTTAACCTACTTAAGTATATGAAAGTACAATAATTTGAGAATTTCATCTTCTGTAAACCAGCTAAACTTCAATCATGTCTTAACTCAATATAACTAGTAAGTTTTAAAACACAGATCACTCTTTCCTTTCTCAGAATGCTTTGTTTCAGTGCATCACAAATAAAGATGCTGTAAAACCTCACATTATAATTAAAATTCTGTTGCCAGACAAGCTTGCATTCAATATGACTATGTTAATTATAATCTTGTGTGCATAAGAAATAATTATTCAAGTGATCCATTACAATTTTACACAAACATATGGCTGAACGGTCTTCTACTCATGCAGCAAACTGATGAGAAGTGTTCCTGTTTGCTATTAAATACAAGCAGATATTGTTACACAATAAAGGTGGGAAACAGGTTGCTTTCTGATGCTGCCTTTCACCACACAAGAAAGCAGGAAAATAGTAAGTGCCTTTCAGCTCACCTGTCTGTTAAACAGAAAAGATGGAGTCTAAACATCCTAATGTCTCAGGAAGACACTAAGAAGTGTCTAAACCAATTAGCACAAACCTCCAGCTGGTGACTTCACTAATTCTAGTCCAGACTCTGGCTGTCTCTACTGAAAGTAACAGAGAAAACCTCACAAACCTGTTAAGTGCCTTCTGTAGAGGTCAGCCATACCTTCCACACCACACAGATATTTTGATGAGCTACTGCAATAAGGAAAGACCATGTTGACCACTGAGACTGGAATATACATTCCTTGACCTCCACCCTCCATGGGACCCTTGTGTCAATGAGGTTTTTTTGCCATGGTTTCTCTCTCTCGATATGAAAGTGACTTTAATTACAACCTGAGTAAAATCATGACTTTCCTGGAGTTATGATCTACATTTGGTAAAAAGCTCCAGCTGACTTCAAAAATTAATAGGTTGATGAATAAATCATTTCCTTGCCTTTTTTAAAAAGATATTTCTTAATGAGTGAGTGTGCTTGGAACACTATTTTGCTCACAAAATCCCTGAGACCTATGAAATGTGGAAAAAATATTTCCCTTTTTTCACTTAATGACTGTGTGTTATTATTCCAGAAATGGACTGTAAGAAAGGTATACATCATTGTAACTAGGTGCTCTGTAGTCATTGCTATCTAGAGTACATAATGGAAATGAGCTAGTTGATTTGTTCCAGCACCCAAGACTTGAAGAAACCATTCTGTCCCCTTTACCCTTTTTCATTTAGCTCCTTCTCAGTTATAGCTTGTGCATTATTCACGGCCACCTTTCAGTGAAAAAGCTTCTGTTACCATACTTGTAAATAGAACACATAATATATGCACCCAGGAATATTTCAACCAGTAATTTTAACCTAAGAAGTTTGCAAGGTGCATGAATATGGTCAATAAAAAAAACATTCTGCTGAAGTAGTTTTCTGCATAAGGACTATAGGCCAGGTTTTCAAACCACTCTCTACCTATTACTTCCATTGCACCTGAATAAACCTAAAAATACTGCAGATTTTCTGTATAAATAACACTCAAAGCTGTGTTCTTCTAGCTGACTCCATTCTTTTTCCCAGCATGAGTTTTCTATTTTTTACTTGCATGCTCACCTCTGTAAGTCCAGTGAGTCAGTTTCCTCATTTGCTACCTAAACTGCATTATAATGTGTCAAATCTTCTGTAAATTGACTGAGGACAGGGACAGGGGTAAGGCAGGAACAGTGAAGAGAGAAGGAGGAGGATGGAATCTTATGCAAATATTATGCAAATAGTAGGAAGCACATTTGCTTCCAGTAGTTTTCATGAGAAAATTGTACTTACTGACAGTATTTACTTTATCTGTTAGTTATTAGGTGTATCTATTCTTTGGTTCTGTTATCAGAAATAGGTTTGTAAGTTGCTGTATGTTTCATGGAGTTCTTGCAGGATTTTGTGTATAATAAAGCAGACATTATTTGCCATTCACTTAAAATGTGTCATTACTGTAACTCGAGCAAAGAATACTTTATAGTCTTGATCTTCAAAACAGATGGTATGGTTTGAAATGTTTTCCAGAAACAAAATGCTTTCTTTTTTCCTTAGATTGTAATTATAAGAATTATATTGATTTAAATTCAAACTGCATGAAGAACTACATTAGACCATTTATATTTTCCTAAAATCTTTGCTGCCAAAAATATTTTAAAGAAATTTGTGATGAGAGGAAACCTAGACCTTCGACAATATGTGACGGTTTTGAATCTACTGGCTTTGAACAGAAGTAAGATCTTCAAAAACATTTCTCTAAGCTTTCACTAAGGTACCTCCACACCAAAATGACTACCATCTTACCCACAATTAAATCTGTTTTTCCAAATGCTTCATATTTTACCAGGTCCACCATGCATTTTAGAGAAGAAAGAATGGAACAGGTGAAGTACTTTACCCTGCAGAGGAGTAAATAATTAACGAAAAAGAATGCACAGTATAGCTTCTCCATGCCTTAAAAACACATAAGATCCTAAAGTGACTGATTTCATTAGATAAATTAAACTAAATGCCACATTTACAAGAACAAATGACTGTAGGAGTCCAGGAATTTGAAGACTGGAGAAAGGACATCAAACCTTGAACTTTGTGAAGAGACTAATGTTTGAAGATTTTTGACTCTTTTACCACAAGTGTTTCGGGGTTTGTATTGTGTTTCTTAGTTTATTGTACTATTCCCTATATTTTGTATTGTAAGTTCTGGAAAAATCCCTCATCCCTCATGGCCCTGAACCCTGCCCTCTCACTGATTGATTTTTGCTGCATTGCAGTAGTTTTTCCTGTATAGTTATCCCAATCCTATATTTTGGATACTCCTCCCTTTCTCTGCCCCTTCTCTGCCCAAGTTACACCCTCCTTCTAGTTCTCGACCTACCCTGTATAAGGCAGGAGCCATCTTAATAAAGTGCCATTTCTACCTCTGAGAAGCATGTGGACCCTTCTTTCCCAGTGCAGGGCTCCAAATGACAGTACTGGTCAAGGCAAAGAACAAATTTTCAGTGGTACTAGCGGTGTGCTGGTGTTATAGTTTCAGAATTGGTGGTGGAATTTTCCTCCCTCTACCAACACACAGTTTGAGAGCTAACGCCCAACCCCCAACTGCTAGCTAACAAAAGGGGTTATTGATTGCTTGAGATTCCAATTTGATTGCTGAGGGGAAAGGGAGAGAGGGGTTTTTGGGGTTTTTTTCCCCTGTGTGCTGGGTTTGGCACTTTGTTTCCAGCGGCTGCTGAGAGTGGAAGCATCTTGGAGGAAGCTGCCTCTTCAGCTTGGGTCTTTTTTTTCTCCCCTCCAACCTCTAGCTCTGGGCACCCTCTGCCTCAGAGAGAGAAAGAGAGGGAGAGAGAGTCATTGCTGCCTTGTATTTGAGATAGACTTCCAACTCTGAGGGAGCCAACAGTAATTGGCAGACGGGGTGCTGCCCCCTCTGCCCCAATGTTTCTTCTCTCAAACAAAGGATGAAGAGAGGTTCTGCGCTGCTCCATGAAAAAGGTTTCACCCTGTCCCTCTGCACTCACCAGGCCATGTGAGTCTACATGGGTCTACCACACGTCCATCACAGGGGGAGCCACCGGCGCCTCTACCTGCGTTCCTGGGGAGCCAACCCCACAGCCACCTGAGGTGCAACATCGCCACCTTCTGTCCATAAATATAATTGCACCCGAAGGGAGATGAGACTTTAATTTTATTCAAAAGCATTGATTACAAACTGTTTTGTTCAGTTCTCTTTTTTTTCTTGGATATATATATTTAGATAGATAGATAGGTAGACAGAGAGAGAGAGTAGTTAAGATCTTTTATCCTTTTCTATATGTTTTCCTAACTAAAGTCTGTTCTAAATTTAAAGGAGTGGGGTGTTTTGTTTTTTTTTTCTTTTTTGCCTGGTTGGTTGGGGTTTGTTGTTTTTTTCTTTTTTTTCCTTTGGTGAAGAAGGCCCTCCTCCTTTTTCCTGGTCCAAACAGACATCTTAGTTTTCCTCTAAACTAAGACAGCTTGTTTAAAGGTAAACTGACAGGAGAAAAACTCAAGAAAGATTAGAAGTCAGAGTTACAATTTACTAAAAATCCCACAAATAAGTACAATAATAAAGAGAAAAACTGGGTTTAACCCACAAAAAACCAGATACATAACCCAGCACTCTGTGACAAGAACAGAACGGTGTTCATTAGGCTCTGTGCTGAGCACCATGTGGTCCCTCCAAGTGCAAAGTAAAAGGAAAGGAAAACCTCTTGGTGAGGATGATGGTCACAGTTCTGTCAAAGTAATGATAGCAGTCTTGTTGAGAGTGACAGTTGCAGTACTATTGAAGTTTTGGCCCTCCTCTGGATCCAATGAGTGGTACCAGAAGTCCCAAATTTTGAAGATTATATATGCTCAGGTTCAGGTGGGAATGCCCAGCACCTTCCCAGGGCTCAAATTTTCACAATGGATGATTTAACTCTGTAAGTCATGGGATATTTTTGGAATCCTTGATGGTCTAGGTCGTTGCAGCTGCCTGTTGTGCCAGTGCCTAATGGCCCATTAGCAGACACGACCCCTCAGACTGGGTGTGAAGGTGCTAATGCCTCCCTGAAGAGGAGTTATCACAGCTGAGTCATTAGTGTGAAGTCAGAAACACTCTTCTGTCTTACAGGGTTCTTTAACACCCAGCTTGTAGCCTGAGGTGTCAGTTATTCCCTAGGCAGCTGCTGCAAATGGCCCATTATTAACAGTCCATCTGAAACTACATAGAAGGGTGTAGAATACACGGGGTTTGTTACACTCACATAGAGATAAACTACTCCCAGCCACTGTAACTAGCACAAATGAAAAAGAGGATTCTCTGAAGATGCAGCTAGATTTCAGGAGGTATGTAGTATTCTTCTGTCCTATAATGGTTATTGTGGACTATATTTACACGCATATAATTTTTTTTTCTCTCTCTTCTATAAGTTTAGGTATCCATTTCTATTGAATATACAGCACCTCTGGTTAAAAGTATCTAAAGTTGTCCAGTGTGATGGAATGAATGCATGGTCTCCTGCAGTGATTGACAAAAATTTTGCCCATTGATGGAGGACAGCTATCATTCTGTTCTCGATGGCCTCAGCTTGATGGGAAACTGCAAAACTCAGCAAAAAGTTACTGCAATTCACACCACAATACACTTTTCGTTTGCAAAGCATTTTATCTGTCTTCTAACCACATGACAGAAGATTCTAAGGCATTTAAGCAAACTAAGGTCTTCATCAATTTTGCTTAAATTCATAGCTCTTGCAAGATGTTAACAAAGGCAGTGCAGTTACAGATTTTCATTAATGAAGTGAATGCAACAGAAGCAATAACTAAAATCACTAATGCTGATAAGATACAAAATAAGTAAGTACTAAAAGAGCAATACAAGCCTTAGATGCAGAAAAGATCAAGGCCAAATAAGCTAAGAAGATATTGCCCAGAGGTTTATACTTCACTCAATATTGTCATTATACATACCTGCTCATCTGGCTGCTTGAGTTGACCCTGAGTTGTGCTCAGTGCCCTGATGTCACTGCTCATCTGTTCTCTCTTTCTGGCTCTGTTGTTCCAAGGCATCACCTGCAGCTCTTGGATTTCTGGAATTGGATTCTGCAGTCCGTTGTTCCAGCTCATGATAAGGCGGTATATATTTATCTGACAACCATCTAGGTCCTGCAGGAAGAAGAACATAAGTATACCCTCTTCCCCAAGTAATTAGCACTGGTGTGTTTCAGAATCTTTGTAGCAGACCTTTGGTTTAGATGCTAAAAAAGGTTTTGCTGAAAACATGCCACTGTACTGCAGTAGTTGGAGAAAGATTGTCCTGTATATTCAAAAAATTTAAAACATACAGCGCTTTTTGTAGATCATGCACTGAGGCTAGGGTATTCCCCCTTTTTTGTTTTTCCAGCATCACTTTCAGAGTGTGATGAGTATGTTTCACAGTATCTTGGCCCATGGAAACATGAGAGATACAAGTAATATGACTGATTCCTCATTCTTGAAAAAAAAAATGCAGCATCAAAGCAGCAGTGTAGGAAGAGCCATTGTCTATTTTGATGGATTTTGGCACACTCGTGACTGCAAAAGCAGCAAGCCAGCAGTTATGAGCATCCTTAGCCTGTTCATCTGTTCTAGCACATGTATGGACACATGCAGGAACAGTGTCAACTGTAACATGTACATATTTAAGAGTCCCAAATGAGGACACATGTGTAACATCAGTTTGCCACAATTCATTTCTTGAAAGACCTCCTGGATTAACTTCTCCTGCCATGGATAATAAGGCAAATAGCTGGCAGTCAGGGCAAGCACAAATGACATTCCATGCCTGAGTTTTTGCTGAACAAAAAGATTTCTGTAAAGACGAGTCATTTTGATGATAAAAGGAATGAAACAGACATGCCTGTTCAAAAAGATTCAGTACCAAAGATGCCATGGTTAACTGATCAGCCACTGAACTGCCTTCAACAATTGGTCCTGGCAAGCAGGTATGAAAGCAAATATGACAAACAAAATAAGCATGCTGATGAGAACATGACAAATAAAACAGGTGCATAAAACATTCAAAAAGCAACTTGTTAGAGAATTGTCTGAGGAAGGAATCTCCAATCCTGTTGATGATACCTACTACATATTGAGAGCCATAAACAATATTTAAAGGTTGGCCACTGAATAACTCCAATGCTTTTATGGCAGCAGGAAGATAAACAATCTGATTTGAGGCTGAAATTGTAATTACTGCTGACTGCCAAGAAGAGTGATTGTTAGGCTTCCGTACTACAGCAACTTTTCAAGTTTTACCTGAACCATCAATAAAAGCAGCAATGGCATCAGCTATTGGAGTCCTGGAACACAGGGCTTGTGGCCAAAAAGGTAATTTGGATAACAATTGCAGGTGTCTGTGTCTAGGCAATTGAAACACCATGTCTCTGAAAAAATCAATAAAAGCTTTATGCAAAGATAGAGATTGCAAAAGAAAGACACGAAAACATCCTTCTTAAGAGGCAGATAAATTACATCTGGATCCAAGCCAAGTAAAACCTGGAGCGCTCTATGCGCTAATGAAGTTAGCATATCCACCATTGTATCTCTGTCATGGCTAGGCTTCGCGAACGAAGATTTACAAGGGCTCTACCCACGCTTGCTACAGGCACGCTGGTGGCTAAAAAGGCCAATGTGAGATAGGCAAGTCCGGTCACAAAAGGCACAGTGGAAAGTCTCTGTTGGCACTACTGGCAAGGCACGGTTCTTCCTGCGTTGCCTTTTTTCCTC
>JAWWEE010000085.1:3944665-3956149 GCA_035221455.1 Xenops minutus
AGATGGTAAGATTGACAAAGAGATAGACAACCGGTTAGCTAAGGCATACAGAGCTTTTGGAATACTCCATAAAAGAGTCTGGCGCAATAAACACCTGAACAAAAGCACCAAGATTAGTGTCTACAGAGCCATTGTATTGTCTACTCTTCTATATGGGTCTGAATCCTGGATCATCTACCGCCACCACCTGCGACTCCTCGAGCGCTTCCATCAGCGCTGCCTCCGTACAATCCTAAACATCCACTCGTCTGATTACGTGACTAATGTGTCTGTCCTTGAACAGGCAGAGATCACCAGTATCGAGGTCATGCTGCTGAAAATGCAGCTGCACTGTGCAGGGCACATCTCCAGGATGGAGGATCATCACCTCCCTAAGACTGAGCTCTATGGTGAACTCACTATGGGCTGCCACAAGAGAGGAGTCCTGAAGAGGAGATACAAGGACTCTCTGAAACAACACCTCAGCCTTGGCCATATTGACTACCATCAATGGTCCACTCTGGCTTCCAATCAGGTGAAATGGAGACACACCATCCATAACGCTGCTGCTTTCTTTGAGAACACACGCAGAATCAGTCTTGAGGAAAAATGGCAACGGAGGAAGAACCATACCTCGCCAATACCACCCTTGAAGACTTTCCGCTGTGCCTTTTGCAATCAGGCTTGTCTATCTTGCCTTGGCCTTTTGAGCCATCACTGTGCTTGCAGCAAGCATGGGTAGAGCCCTTCCCAAGTCTTTGTTTGCAAAGCCAAGAAGCCATGATGATGAATACCAAGCATGAGCTGAATCCAGCTAATGGTCCCTAACAATTTTTGCAAATCATTAAGTGTTTTGACATTAGCCTGCAGTTTTATAGATGAGGGAACTACTGCAGTTTCAAGAACTTTACAGCCTAGAGAATTCCATGGGACTTCTCTTTGTACCTTTTTAGGTGCAATTTGTAACCCATAAGTTTGCAGTGATTGCTATACCACTGTAAAAATTTGCTCAACTGTCACTAAATTGGCTGCTGCTATTAAGATATCATCCATATAGAGATATATGTGAGCTTTTGGGAATTGCTGTCTTCATGGCTGTAATGCAGAGTCAATGACTAACTGAGAGATCATGGGGCTATTCATCATGCCTTGAGGTAAAAAAACCCACTGGTGTTGCATAGGAGTGTTGTGATTAACACTACGGACAGAAAAGCAAATTTTTCACTGTCTTTCTCATGCAGCAGGATAGTTGAAAAACAATCCTTTAGGTCAAGAACAACCATGCCCCAGGAGTCAGGGATAAATGTTGGATTAGAAATTCCTGGTTGCAAAGTTCCCATGAATAGAAGAACAGCATTTACTGCTCTTAAGTCTTGCAATAATCTCCATTTCCCTGACTTTTTCAAGATTGCAAATATAGGTGTGTTTCAGGGACTGGTAGATGGAACAGTATGTCCTGCTTCTAATTGGTCATGTACTAATTTCTCTGTCCATTCTAGCTGCTCTCCTTTTAAAGATCATGATTTGAAATGAGAGTGTGAATAAAAGAACTGGAAATCCACAGTAGTCAGTTGAAAAAACAGTACAGAGGGGTCATTTCCAGTTAAGGATTGAGTTCCTTGCCTGCTATGTATATGGAAAAGCCAAAGATAACCATCTCCCACTAATCATCACATGAATCAAAACCATCAGGGTTGGAGGGTGGGGGTGGGGCAGGTAATACACAGCAGAAAAACAAACAACACAGCTTCTCCCAATGCAGCAAACCCAGGCCATAGTGGTGGTGGTGGTGGAGTGGGGTGTGATACATCACTCAGCCACAGCCCAGTGGAGCCAAGCAGCTCTCCAGCCCCAAGCATCACGAACCGCTGCAGAGAAAAAAGCAAGGTATTAAAACTCATTTGCATTCCAGGACCAAGAAAGCAGCTAGCTCAGTTTTAGGATCACTGAAAAAGAAAAAGAAAAAGAAAAAAAAAAAAAAAAAAAACCACACATTTCTTTGAAAACCTGTTAAAGTGCAACACAAATCCCATCATTTTTCTGAAGTGGTCAGACCAGAACCATAAGGATCAGCTGAGACACAGATGGGAGAGGGGGAATCATCCTTTCTTATTTCCCAGAGGACAGTCCTTCTTAAGATGACCTTTATGATTACAATGATAACACTGAACAGCAGCATGAGCTACAACCATTTGCTCAGCTAATGCAGTTGCTAGCAGGGAAGCTTTGAAAGACTCCAAGCTCAGATTCTGACATGCCATGATAAGTTCAGCAACAGACTTGGTCCAATTTTTCAAAGGCACTGGAGTTTTTTGGCAATCTTCATTTACATTTTCAATTGCTAACTGAAAAACTAAGACTTGAGTAGTAGCCTCCTTATCTATCTGCAACAAAACTGCAATCTGCAATCGATCAGTGAAAGACACCTAAAGTTCCTGGGACCCCCTGTTTAACAGTTGCAAAAGACTTCATTCTCTATTAGTTGCATCAGGAACTTTTCTAAGGGCTTTTATGGTTAGATCAGTAGCTTGAGTGAAAATAAGCCATGGCAGAGTGACCTGTGTTGTCACAGTAAGGTATAGTCCTTCACCTAATAACTCATTTTGACCTATAGCTGTCCCATTGTCCTTAACTTGAGCAGTAATGAGCTCTCAATATTCAGCTATCCATAGAGCAAACTGTGCAGCAGACAAATTTAAACATGAAAGACATACTCAGTCAAATGGGGTCATAATGTACGAATCTGAAATAGCTGCTATCAAGCCCATTGTATATGATGATTGCAGTCCATAATCCTTCATCAATTTACAACTTCATAAGGACGACGCTCAAATTCAGGAGGGCAGCATGATTTATAGACTACTGGCATAGCATTCAACAGCCCCGCATTTCAAAGCACTTAATTTACAGTCCTCTAAAATATAGGCTAAGTGCTGGTGTTGTCGGTGCTGTTTGTGGAGGTAATGACACCAAAGACGTAGATTGTTCATGTTGTGTTTGCAATATTTCTTCTACCGCAGGGGCAGACCCTGCCAAAGTTTTCACCTCAGCTAAGGGGTATGAGTCTGTGTCTTTCTCAGGGGTGACAGAATCCAGATCACAAGGCTTGTTAGGCTCATCTGTCACTGTCAGTGGCTTGTCAAGTACTTTATTACTCTCGAGCAATTCCTCTTTGTATGGCAGTGACCCCCTCACAGCTTGTGAAATCCCTTCTGCTTTCTCTAAGGCTCATAAGGCAGTATACACTGCTTTTTGTGAAATTATAACTTTGCCTGGAACATCCAAACCCAAATCGGTCTTTGTTCACAGCTGTTCTCCAACCTTCACCTGCGTAGCAATCTCATAAGAACCATACTTGGGAAACCATGGACAGAAGTCTCTAACCCACCTGAGCAATTTTACATGTGTGGCCTTAACAGTAGACCCCTGTTCCTTTAAAATTAGGTGTAAAATTTATGTGTATAGCTTATGTTCCCTTGAAGCTGACTGGCCCATTGTGTCTTTTAGTCGCTCACCTCTGTCACGACAATGAGTGGTGATCCTGAACAGGATGAAGTGTGCAAATGATCAACTCGGTTCAATTTCAGCATCTGCCATCGTGCAATGTATGCATTGATTTTAACTCAGTTCAAGCACCATTTGTGACAGAATGAATGCATAGACTCCCACGGTGATTGACAAAAATCACATTAATGCTAACTGTTCTGGGTTATATAGTGTAGCTTAAGATAGGAGGGGCTAAGGAGTCAAGGAGAATAATACAGCTGCAGGCCACACATTCACACACAAATACCCAGGTGGCTGCCACATGCTTAACACACACACACAGACCCTGGAGTTTCAAGAGGCTCCTTTCGCTCCCACACACAGCAAAATGCAACCTAGGAGCCTAGCTCCATCCTTGGTCAATAAATCAAAGCTTTAGATAAAACAATACAAGGTTATCTAGACATTTCTCAGGCCTTCTATTTTTCTTCTTTCCTGTGTTCAACTTGAGTTTATCTTGACATTTCACCATATCTGAACAGGTTAGCTGATAGCAGACCAAAAACTCTTTATGAAGCAGGTTTTAATGATGTTTTCATGTTTCTGGTTTATGATGCCATCAAAGTTAACTTTTGTCATGTTACTAATAGAGGTATTCTCAAGATAACCCAAGCAGCAATTTAGTATAGCTTTTAATGACGGCATAAATTCCTGTATTACTAAACTTATATGAAATGTTAACAGTGTTGTTTGAATTTCCAAATAAACATTTCATGTCAGTAAGTATGGTAAATCCCTCAAGCTAACAAAAATGTTCATTCTTTGAAAGTCAGAGGAATTCCAACTATACTTCAGGAATATGAATCTGGGGCACAATTCACTGAAGAGGAAAATTATGAATTTGATGATAATGTTGTAGATTGAGTAGATACCTACATGAAGAAGCTTAGATTTTCAAAATGCTCAGTATCTAACAGTTCTCTTGAGGATATTTAAATCAGGTCATGTAGTCTAAACTTGGAGCCAAATGTGTATTGTCATGATGCCCTGGTTCTGGTTTATAATTATTGATGAGGAAAAATAAAATGTCTAGAAACACAGAATTAAAAACTATTCCATGATAGTTTGTCCTGATAAGAATATGTAAATTTCTGTTACTGTACCTGATATTCTTCTTTTTCTTATCAAGTATGATGTAGAATTCAAGCATTTGTATTAAGGGATTTTACGTACAGTCTCAACATTCTATCTTCTTTACTAGACTGATACCAGAAGGCCAACAAAGTGCCATACATAACAAGATAATCTCATGCTTACACAAAAAGTAGATTTTGAATAACACATACCTTTTATTGCAAAAGCTGTTAGTTATACTGATTTCATGACAAAAAATCCTTTAGAATGAGAACAGGCCAGATAACAATATTGTCCTAGTCCGGGGTAAGAAATACAGAAGCTGCAGAAATGTATACAGCAGCAGCTGCAGCTGAACAAGGCACTGTACTCTTTGAAAAATCCAGAGACTGACATGAACAATATTCTGCCCTTAGTCTGCTCCTCCTTCAAGTGACAGGATTTCTGGTCTCAGTGTAGCAGACAGCTGAAGTACCTGCAAAATTCTGAGATTGTGAATAACCCCACTGATGGCAACGACTTTCTAAAAGAGGGTCTTGGTGCATACCATAGAAAATAATGGTAGTCTCAACTAGATAACCATTCCTTGAAAAAGATCTGCCATATTTTAAATCAAAATTGTTTAAAAAACCTTCAATTGAAAAACAAGAACATGCAAAAATTAGCTATACTTTAGCCAATAGAAAGCAATACTTTAAATCAGTGGAGCTTCCTTAGTGTTATGTATGGAAGGAATTGCTCTAATTAACTAATGAACAGAAATAAGGGGTTTCCCCACAAGAAAAAAAAAGGACATTTCCTACTTTTCCCTGTCCACCCAGCGTATTTTGTTGTTTTTGAAGCTGAAAATTTAAATAACCGGTTCTAAAGAGTAGATATTATTAAGTGCTAAAATACGTTTAGATTGCAATGAAGATATGATGGGGTAAAATCAACTGCAAAATTATGAGGCTACAAATTAACTTATATGAGAAAAAAAAAACAAAACCTGTACATAGTGCTTCTTTAGAATGTGAATCTAGTCCTGAGGAAACACTTTTTTGTCATCACAACAACAGAAATGCAGAATTATAGTTTCTTTAATTAATTGCCACTTGTCAAATATTTAATAAGAAAAAGAAAGTTCATATGGTATCAAAGGCAGAAAAGCATTTTTATTTTTTTTCCCATTTTCATACACCTTCTGGTCATTAAACTGTATCATGTGGCCCTGGGAAAAAGTTTAAAATTGCTCTCAGAAAACTGTATCTAACTCCAGTGGTATGGATTCAATATATACATCTTAGTGACATTGGTGCTATAACTTAGATTGAGGAACTTGCCCTGTATTGGATGAGAGAAGTGCAAATAAAAAGAAAGCACCACATTCTGTATCTTGTCACTCTCACATTATGTGGCATAGCTTAGGCTTGTTTGCATTCTCACTCTTAAGATAGTTGAGTTACTTCCAAGATTTTGAGTATTTTGAAAAATAAAGGATTGGTAAATACATTTTATCATCGTTTCAAGCTTAAAAGTTTTCAGTGAACAGGTGATTTTACTAAAACCCAGTAAAACCTCTGAAGTGTTCATATTACAAATTAATAGTAATTAATATGTTCATATTACTACCTCCTTTTACAGAACCATTTTGATGAAGAGAAATCTTTACATAAACTGAATAGTTACCTTGAAGGTCATTGGTGAGTTAGAAAACACCCTCATTTGTTGTAAACGTAATTTATGCCCTTTTATAACACCACAATATAAACTATAATGTTTATATGTACTGTATGTTATTAAATACTTGCAATCTTTCCTACAACTGAGACTTGTATTACATTCTTATCTCCAAGTTTGACAAATAGCACTTTATGATGAAGAGTCTTCAGCTAATTTCTGTCAAGACGGGAGTGAAAAAAAGACTCAGAGGAAAAGATTGTAATAATATTTCCAGACATGTTATATGTGAAATAGAATTTATAGTATTAGATTATTTGTTATGGAAGAGTATCCTCTTCAGAAAAATACCTTATGACAAGGCTTACAATTTTACCTTACTGATTTTTATAAAATTGTGAGTGAAGCAATTACAATAATATCTATGTTTCTGGGCATGAAAAGTGCAATGATTATCAAGTTTAGAGATAATGGATGAGTAAAAGTTTTCTGCAGAAAAAATAACAAGTTGTTCAAGAGGTTCTCTTTCAATTCAGACTGTAGAATTGGAATACAATCCATCAAAAAACAAATTTTGGAACTGATTTTGATGGACTTTTCAATAGAGATAGAAAGTAGATATGCCATGATACATAGGAAGAACTGGATGATCTTGAGGTACATAATTTTACACACACACACACACACACACACACACACAGAGAGAGAGAGAGAACCACTATTATAAATTGTATGAACATCATTTTGGAATGACAAAGCAAGAGAAAGAGAAAACGATAACTGGCATAAACAAGATTTTATAATAATTCACCTAAATAATGAACTGTGAAAGGTAAATGTCATCAGAAAGGATGCATCATGCAGTAAATTCCCTGCAGAAGATATAGTTGATTTAATACTACAGAGACTATAGTAGACATATGTGGAGTACTTACTGTATAGCTGGGAAAGATCCAGACATCAACAAAGACTAAAAGATGATTGAGAATGTCCCACAAAGAAGACTAAAAGAATCAGGTTGTGTTACCGTAGAAACTGTAGACTAGTTATGAAATATAATGGAACATTATTAACAGGTTTATTGTGCAAATGACACAAAGAAAAGCAAATACTTTAGAGAATATACATATGAATTTCATAGCAAAAATTACTTTTTCCTCTTTAGGTGACAGAGGTGAGGAATCAGGAGGATTCTGACTACCAGGGGAGTTCTGAGAGAGATTTCCAATTTAAATGTCAGGATTTTTTATTTTTTTTTTAAAAAACTACTCCAAAGCATAGCAATGTTATGTACAAGATCATGTATCCTCCAGGAAACAAAACCACTAGGGGTTTTGGGAAAAATTACTTCTTCAGTACATTCTTGGGAAAAAAAAAATACTTTCAGGTAAGGGTCAAGCTATATATTTTATTGTGTTTTTCTTCACCTATTTTAAAACCACAACTTCTTTGCAGCCATTGCATGTAGAACTTATCATACTGCTTGAAGATGGCGAAATTATCAAGACATAGGTGCATAGTTCTTATGTATGCTTATGCATGCTGTTTTGTTTAAATTGGGAGTAGAGTGTTTATGTACAGAGAGGCACTGCCTTCCCTACTCTTTTTTCACCATAGAAGCATGTCATGTGCCCTGCAATCTGTGAAATCAGTATCTGATGCTCATTGCTGAAGACTGTGATTCCTAATGCACATTACCTTAAAAGTCTCAATAATAATTCCTACTTCATCCTCTGGTGAAGGTCAGATAGACTTTTTGAAATCTTTTGACTTCAGTGCAAAACTTAGCTTCATTTGAATATGGGAAATAATTTTCATTAAATATTGAGCTGTGATACAAGGTCATTAGAGTATATCTTGGAAGCTCATATCTGAGAGCTAGCATTGGGAGGTTACAGGTTTCTGTTCCAGACCAAACACTTGGTTAAAAGTAGGCAGGCAGGCATTCAAGATGTGCAGTTGTTACCTAAAAAAAAAAAAAAAAAATATGCTCCGGCATATCTCAAGATGTTTTGTTATAATCAGATAATATTAATTCAACTAAACCAAAGTGTAGACAAAGACAAAACTTAGTGCTGATGGAGACCTCTGTAAACACATTTTGGGAAATCCACATATGTTATGCAATTTTCTCCAGTGTCATTTCCAAACTGAAAGAGTTACTAAGGCTTCTCATTCCTATTATGTCCTTTTTTGAATAAGTTCTCAAGTTTAGGTTCAAGATTTTTTGACATGATTATGAAAATTAATAAATACAAAATGTGACACTAAGAAAAAGCTACTTCTGTAGTGTGTAGTAATAGATGACAATGGGAACATTCTTCTATTTTGATATATAAAAATAATAAAAACAGCAATAGCAAGATGAGGTTAGCAAAGAAATAGAATAAATCAAAATGCTTCTCTTCTGCTATCATCTCTAACTTGTTTCCTCTCTAATTTTTCATGTAATCTCAAGACAGATTAGTCACTGAATTTACTACTAAAATAAGCAATAGATCTTCTGAAATATAGAGGAGTTTAGAAAACAACCATGAATTTACTTCCTAGGCCCCTTTGCTGTCCAGCTACTGATGCAAGTGATCTAGACTTAGATATCATTCTTTTCCTAATGCCAAGAGAGTTGATGTCACAGCCAGCATACTGAAGTGGGGTAGATGGAAATTTGCAGAAGCTAAAGTCAGACATTAAAACGAAGGCTGAGATTCACAGCTATGTAAATGAACCTAGCTTCCAGTGTAGTGTCACTATTTTGTGCCAGATAAGACTGGCCCAAAATTTAAAGAATGTATCTTAACTGAAGATGGGAAGGGTAGAAAGGGAAACAGTACTGCACAAGGATAATGTTAGAATTTGAATAATTCTTTCTAATTCCCCTGTGTTATAAAATCATTTCTTGAGGGAAAAGGAGGAAGTTGAAGTGTGAAGCAAAAAACAGTGATCATACTGAATTCAGAAATATGTGATGCATTTTTACGCCTATGAAATACCAACGAATTTAAAATTTACATAACTTTCAATTTCCGCTGTTCCAGTTGCCAGGTTTCAATGCACAAGCTCATGTCTGGCATACAAGGTTAAAGCTAAGGATCTGCCTTGAGCCATTTATTTCCTTAAAATATAATCTCAAATTGGATATTACAGTCAAAGAATGAGAGCAAGACGTGAATGATTGGTACTTCATGAATTGGATCTTCAGTCTCTCCCTGTGGCAGCTGTGAGTTGGCAGATCTCTAACCAGCAAAAAGTGTTGCCTTTCGTATCTAGTTATTTGATTGCATTTCACCTTGCTGGGCACAGTATACTTAACATATTAGTCAAAGTTAAGAGAAGAGCTAGTGAAAATCGATCTGTGGTAAAGAAAGCTCTTGAAACAAGACAGATTTCTGTCATTTAATCTTTTGTTTTGGTTTGGGTTTTTTTGTTTGGTTTGTAGTTTTTTTTTATTTTTGGGTTTTTTTGCTGCTGCTGTGTAATACATAATATTCAGATGCATTTAAAAATATTCAGCCTGCATCTTAATCTGTAAAGGACGGTCTTCACACCCAGAGTTAAGTTGCTGAGCAGCACTGAGGGATGAAAATCATTGACCCTCAAGAGAAGTTCTTGTCTGCAGGAGTGGCTGTACTTCAGAGGTGAAGCATGGCTCTGGGTGAGTTTCAACATACAAGTTACCTGGAAGCCTGCGAGTCAAGGAAGGGAGGTTTGGGCTTGAATGTCAAGATTGCTGCCCAAAGCTTCTCAGGTCAGAGAGTATGACCACTGAATGTCATCATATGAACAGTATAAATACACTCAGGATGTGTCCCTTTATTTTTCATTTAAAAGGAGAATTGCTTGTGCCGTTAATGAGAAACCCTTCCCAAAATACTAACATTATGAATGTTACAATTCCTTTTATTGTGTACAGTCAATAATGGGTGCATTCAGATCTAAATCAAATTAAATGATGCACTGCTTCCCTATGGAGTTTGTGCTGTAGTTCAAATAAAAAGCATTTCAGGCACAGATGGTCCATGGTGTGCCAGTACAAGGTGTTTCAAGGTAAAGTAGGAGCTGACCTGTTCTCTTTGTTCTCGCTCTGATAGGTGTTCTCTGTGTACCTTCTAATCTGCTCATTAGCACTGAAAGAGTGTCAAAGCAAAGAGGGATTGGTAGTTCTTTCTTCTTTTTTATAGAGCCGTAAGAAGTACCTCAGATGCAGGAAGAACACTGGGTGCTGCTGATCAGCGTGTTATTGTAGTTAACTGCAGAAAATAGCACTGTCACACACATCTCTATGCAGATTTTTCTCAGTAAATTTACGCAGTTAGGTACATGACAAATTTCTAGCTGCAATACCTGAATGATTGTTTTAAAGACAGTTTCAGAACAGAGGAAGTTCTCAGTTTGGTTTGAGGAATTGTGAGATCTTATTACATCAGAAGGAGATATCTAAGTAAAGAGAGAAAGTGTGGCAAGTGTATACAGCATTTGAATAATAATACATACCTGGTACTTTCCTAATTTTTATGATTTATGATTTCACACATCCTTAATCCATTCTACCGATGAATCATTAGTGCTTGGGAGAAGTGGCATTTTAGGGGAACTTAAGCATGGGAAAACATAAAACATCTTACACAAACTTTATTTTATCCAGAGGTCTCCAAAATGCCTATCAAAAATATATAACCTTCATTAAAGACAACACTAACAAGAATCTTTATTTTCATCTAATCTAGTACTATGGCTGTTACTAGGATAAAGTTTTTCGCTATATGTTGAAGTGTAATGACAAACTACAACACTGATGTGACACTGCATAGATACTGCCATTGATCATTTATTTGAATATAAACCATTAAAATAGCATTATAAGTATTATAATTCTTATTATAATTTATAATAATATTATAATTATAATAATATTATTATTCTTCTACAACGATAAGGGGAACAACATATATCAGAGATGGTAATAGTAAACTCTTTCCTTTGTAGTTCCAAAGAGTTATATACTTCTCCTTTTAGGAGGAGACAAACATAGAATTTGTAAGCCTCTGTACAAGCACGCTTTCGAGTCCTGATAGAGCTTGTGCTTTGTGGAGGTTTGAGTTGGCACCCTGCCAACTCCAACTGCTGGCCACACGGATTCCCCCCGCCCCTTCCCGAGAAAGAAGGGAAAAAAGTACCAAAAAGACAATTGTATTAAAAGTATATATATATATATATATTCACATATAT
>JAWWEE010000085.1:3959580-3971126 GCA_035221455.1 Xenops minutus
AGTGTTTGATTGTATATAATTGTAATATATGTGAATATATATATACTTTTACTACAATTGTCTTTGGGTACTTTTTTTCCTTCTCTCTTGGGAGGGGGGAGTTTGTGTGGCCAGCAGCTGGGTTTGGCAGGGTGCCAACCCAAACCTCCACAGGTGCTAAACTTGTGAAACTGTTGTGAACACAAGAAATACACGTGTTCCACAGAGAGTGAACAAATACTTGGAAAATGCACCCTTTGAGATCCATTAAACAGGTGAAATATATGAGGATGAAGAAAATACCTAGATTCAAAATATCCTGGGAGAACATAAACTGGGAGAGAATTGCATTTTCTCACACTGCTTTCACTTCATTCCAGGTCTCCACATGAGCATGTGCTTTTGCTTTTTTTTTTTTCTTCAGACCAGATTATTCTCCCATTTTTGCTGTCTCTTTGCTTTGTGGCTCTGTATTTGACTGGGCAACAGCATTACCAGCATATTGGGCAAAGAACCCTCCAGAGTAGTTGTGACTCACCTAAAGATTGTTGAGAACATCATTGGGAATGGCATGCTGCAGATGTTGAGTTATAACTGGTGCCCTTCTTGACCCCAGATGTGTTCTATCCAGCTGGAGATTGGCCATCTTTAGATTCTTAATCATAGTGGATCCTCAGACCTGGGCACTGCCCCACCCATTCCCTTGTGTGTGATCAGGATCTTAGCCCTAGTATAGCTAGTCAGAAGAAGGGGAACACAGCTTTGAAATAGCAAAGCTCTTAAACCTTACCTCCTCACGGCGATATATTGCATCATCTCTATGTCTTAACCTGTTTTACATAATAACGGTTGTGTTGGTCTGCATGGAGTATTGATCTGAACCAGAAGAGTTGATCTCAGCCAGGAGAGTTCAACCATAACTTTTTTTGCTTTGGTAGCAAAGACTGGCTTAACAGACTCCTGCTTCAGTGAAATGATCAATACAGTACAGCCTCAGCAGGAATTGTGTGACAAAGAAAAGGCAAGACAAACAATATTCCCTGTGGACAGAAAATCTAGGATGTTCCACAGTTTCCTGTCAGATTCCTACCATCAGATGGAAAACAAAGGGTTCTCCTAAGATCTGAAGAAAGAGTACAAGCACCTGAGTGACCTGCTGCTTTTCTGAGTGTTTCTAACCAGTTTTATGAATTTTATTTCCATGATAATTTAATGGTGGTACAGAACACCTTGACCATTCTGAAACGGATTAGATGCTTGGCCATGCTTTATTCTGGAAAAAAACCCATGCTCCAAATCTGATATATTTCAACCTACACATACAGGAATAAATATAGAAAAAATAATTCTAAATACTTTACAGTGGCTACAGCTCTTTAATTACAGGCACTTTGGGAAACTTACTTGCTATAGAAGGGAATTTTAAGAGCAGTTTGAAGATCAGCAGGATAAAAAGAGGATAATTACAAGTAAAAGTTGACAAGCTGATTGTATATAGCTTGACTGAAAAGTGCCATATGGTAAAAAAAAAAAAGAAAAAAAAAGTTATGACCACTTAATATTGTAAGTACTGTCACAGAACTGAAGTTATTATTCACTGGTGTTGGAATTCAATTTAGGCATAGTAGAATAAAGCTTAGAAAAGGATCAGGATCAGGAAGACTACTCTGGAAGTGATGTCAAGTGGATTGCAAGTCTCCCAGGGGTGTTGGGAGAGGTTTCAAAATATAAATCATTTAATATTAAACTAGGAAGGTTCTCAAGAATATTGTCATCTTGTATTAGCACAGAGAAAGGCTAGATAATCTTCTAGAGCTTTCTTCTGTATGCTAATATAGGATAATGTAGGATTAATTTTTCCTTACATCAGATACATCGTGAAGCATGTTCCATTAGGACATGGATGGCTAGATAACTCTCCTTTTGAACCAATCTCTTTGCAGGTAATTCTCTGTTTAAAATTCACTCTCCTCTTGTATGTTAAATTTCATCCTGCTATGTACTCTACACATTTATTTTTCCCATGTTGTAATAAAATCTATGTTAAATGTAGCGTAACAAAAAAATCTCTTTCAAGTGTTGAAGTAAATCTTACACAGTCTACAAAATTTCATATATGTGCTTTCTGAAAGACACTGGTAGAACTATATGATGACAACAGAAAGGACAAAAAGATAATACAATGAGCAGGATATTGCTATCTCTGATAGAAAGAGAAAGCTTGACTTCACTGCAGAAGAAATTACTGTTCTTGTCTCTTGTGCTTACCCACAATTTGAACTGACCGCAAGGTTTGAACTCAGAGCTGTCTTGTGACAATATCTGACAATCGATCACGGTCAGAATTCACTGCTAAGAGAGCAGTGCCAACTCAGAAACCTTTCCTGATCTTTCTTCTTCATGCTCTCAAGGAGGCACTACTTGTCACTGCATCTGTAGAGCAGAGAATGAAACAGTACATTATCCAGAAGGGGTAATATTTAAGGGCCTCTGCAGTTTTGTAGCAGCTTTTTCTGTGGAAAGTGGGTATTAGCTTTAGCAACCTGAAAGGTAACTCCAGTGTAATAAGTAAAATTCTGCAAGTTCTGAGACAGGTTTTTCATGTTAAATCAGTTTTATTGAATAAGTTGTTTTATACACTGTTTTCTTATGGTATAGAGTTTATAGGTTTTCTATTTTAACAGTTTGTCAGAAAAAAGTCTTTACCACAGTGAAGCAGAAATACAACATAATGTTTGACTGAGTTCTTTTAAAAATTGTATACAGCATCCTGGTGTAGGGATGCTGTACATGAAATAGGCATTCTTGCTATGACATTCAAAGCCTAGAATCTGTATCTATGCTCAGTATTACACAGATCTCATAATATGACAAGTGCATATCCACATATGCACATTTGCAAGTGTTTTGGGTTTGGTTTTTTTTAACCTTTGGCATTGCTGTACATTTCATTTTGCATGACCCTATCTAACCAATCTCAAAGACAATCTGTCTCTCTGTCACAAAGTCACAGAAGATGACAATAGCCAATGCAATTTTAATTATTGAGAACAATAAGTGATATTAAAAGCCAAACTTCTATATCACTGCATTATGTACAAAATGCTTAGGTTTGCACAGTAATCTAATTAAAATTTTGATACTTACTATCTAGTAATACCATTTACTTTAGCATCAACCATGTCATGGTACTTGGTACCAGCATTTCTGAACAACTTTACAGTGATGTGGATGAAAAGTTTCATAGACACTGACATTTCTTCTTTTTCCCACAGAGATATACGTATTGTATGGCAGCATTTCTCTCTTTCAAACAATACTTACAGTTTGAAAAATATGTCAAAGGGAAGCACAAAACCCAAATGAGTCCATATCTAATGTATCAGATGAAGAAAATATGGGGTCAGTGAGATCAGTACATTGATTGTGAAGCTTGCGATCCCCATGAAAGTGGTCAATAACAGCTGGTGTGACAGTGTTAGGATTCTACATTTATATCTCTGATTTTTTTCAAATAATTAGTTAAAACTTCTCTTCCTTATAATGAATGAAACGTGGACTGTGAAGTGCACCTTACAAAGCTGAAATTTGTGGGCCTGTCTTAAGGTTATTCTTGTGCTGCCCATGGTTCTTCATCTACTGTTTTGCTGGGGTACTGTCAGACACACAGAGAAAGGGAGTTATTTTTGAGAGGGTGTGATCCTTGAGGATGGCCATACTGCACTTGTAGAGCATTCAGAACTGTAATTGCTGCATAGCCATATACAATTTGATCTAAAAAAAGGCATTTTAATCTATAATGTCTGGTTATACTTCTCTCTCCAATAGCAGGATGTATCTTGGGTGTTACTACATGGCCCAACTTTACCAGGTGTTACATCTTAATTTCAGGCTGCAAGAGATTTTGCTTACACAAATTCTTGTAATGCCCTTGGTTCTTTGGTACCTTGAATTAATGTCCAGAGAATAACTACACATTTTTCCCTAAGGCATTTCTTTTCATTTGGTGAGAAAATAGGCATTTTGGTCAAAAAGGTTTTACATAGATAAACAGGCAGCTTCACAAAGCATTACAAGTTACCAGGATTAGCAAGCATTGCTATAGAGAACCTTTGTTACACTTAGCAAGCACAAACTCCATGCTACTTAAAGTGAGGTACTTGCAACTTAAATTAAATACAGAAAATAGGTGTTTATGTTACCCACAACAGGAAGAAAAGAATAAATGAAATTATTAGAAGAAAGAGTAAAAAGAGAAAAAGAAGGGAGAAAGAACACAGTTACCACTATGGTATAATTTCAAAATCTTTCATGGAATTTTTCTCTCCCTTACCAACCAAGAGGTTTGGGAGCTAACACCCAGCCCTTCACTACCAGCTAACAAAAGGAATGTCGATAGTTTTGCATCCAAATTTAAAGGCTTGAGTGGGATGGAGCTGGGCGCAGGAAGAGAGGGCTTTTTCAGGTTTTTTGCCACACTTTTTTTTCTGGGCTCTGACTGCAGTTGCGGAAAGTCACCATTTGCTGGGCTGGTGTAAGAGCTTTGGAGGGAGCTGCCCTGGTTCGGTCCCCCACCTCTGTGCATTCTGTGCTGCCCTTTGGACAGAGAGATAGCAATCCCCAGTACCTAGATTTGCGGCAGTCTCCTGGAGGGCCAAAAACCACTGGCAGGGAGCCGCTAAACCCCACCACCTCCCCCACACCTAACACCTTTGGACAAGAGGAGGATCTCTACACTGCTCATGGGAAAGGTTCCATCCCGTCCCTTGTGACCACCATTTTTCCATGTGAGTTCTCTCTTCATTGAAAGCACCGCGTCTCCCTGGTCACCATCTTGACCATAGTCAAGGAGTGACTTTTTGTGGCAGCTGCCTCACGAGGTGTGGCTTCGCCCCCACTGTCCATAAATATAAGTGTTCCACAGGGGCAGAGAGAGGACTTCATTCATTTGAAGGTTTTGGTTAGGGTGTTGTTTGTTCTGTTTGTAGTTAAGAAATGTTATCTTTTTCTATACATTTTCTGATTTAAGTCTCTTGATTTCAAAGGTTGCAGTGTCTTTTGAGAAGAGGCCCCTTCCTAATCCTGATAAACGTCTTAGCTTTCTTTTAAACTGAGACACGGTCAGAAGGTCACATGTCAACAGCCTCAGAACAGGCCAGGGCTCACAATGGAGACCTCGTGTTGCCTCCTTATTTGTTCTGGTCACTGTGGCCACTCCCTCCAGGCAGGACTCCTGGTCCACTGAGCCCTCCCTCTCCCTTTAGCCGAACTGAGGGGTGTCACAGACAGTCAGAGGCTCCAGAGGGTGTAGTGTGGGTGGACTACCAGCCAGGCCTTCCTTGCCTGCCAGCCCAGCCATGTGGTCTCTGGCCATGTGCTCTGGGAAGGCCTTGCCACATGCCTTCAGGCACAGCCCAGACCTTCCCCCCTCGTGCCCCCCTCACCCCCGACAAGGTGGTTCTGACACAATAATAACTGATCTGGTGTGTAACAATGGACTATTCCAAATCTTCAGCTTATGTGATCAGTCAAGCTGAGTATGTTGATCAAAGCTGTGCTGGTTTAGTTGACACTGAGAAAGGAGTCCTGGAGGTCCAGAGGTTTTGCCTTAATAATTTGATGATCGAAACACTCATTGATTCTACACAGTAGATAAAGAAACCGTTATTAAGTACACATCACATCTTGCATTAGGCAGCACTGCCTTTGCATGAATAACATTTGGAGAAGGTAAAAGCTATTCCAGAGTGTGTATATTTCCTGAGAAAGGGCATCCCAGAAGTGCATTAATACATAGTCTGAATCATGCAGAATCAATTATGTGATATCACTATTGTGATATCTACTACTACACAGTAGTGAAATTAGTGGGCCAATCAACAGATGGGGCCTCCCAACATTCTTGCTCTTACTCTCTCAACATGATCTTTGCTGAATTTCCCTATACTTACTGTCATCGCTTTCAGGACTGTTAGATGTGTCATCTATTGTACCTACACAGAAACTGTTTTGCCTAAAAATAGTCCTCTCCAGACTACAACACAACACATCATCAGTTTCTGACTGAGAAAAAATATATAGGTTATGGTTTATTGATTTTAACCACTCAGGAGTAATTCTAATGGTTTGGCAATTGGTTGTCAGCATTGAAATGTCTATGGTGCAGAGCTTTTTTCAACTTTGTTCAAGCTGTATCTTGATGACATGAATTCTAATGAATCTCTCCTCTACAGGCTGAAGCCTAATCCCTATTCAGAAGGGATTAGTATTCAAATTTGTCATAGAATCAAGAGTGATTAGTGGTCCACCACAAACAGTATGTCATGGAATATTCACTGAAAAGCTTGTGACATTTTTTGTTTATTTCTCAATTTTTATGATAGTCCTACAGTTAACAGGGTGGCCTTTCACTGTTGTCATTTGCTGTTAGAAATTATTGATTAAAGTGTTGCAAGAAACTGGTGGGGGAAACTTAAAGACTGACTGCACTATGCAACACTTAGCAGCTGTATGCAAATTACAAGAAAACCTATTCATTTCCTGGGGAAAGGTCAGTACCAAGTCTGGTTGGGTGCACTGGCTCAGTAGATGTAGTTTTGATCCTGCCTGTCTAAAGTTTCTAATTGGGTGTTTGATCACAGTCATGCTCTACAGTGGCAGGCTTGTAATGGAGCATTTGAGTGAAGAAGTCTTCCAGATGGAGGACATGAGTAGTCAATCAAAGTATTCTTTTAAAGTTCCTCTCTTAATAAAATGGAGCTAGGTTTCTTCCAAAACTTAGGTAAATTTGAGTCACCTGGGGAATTAGATAAAACTAGTCAGAAGAAAATAGGAATAGTAATGTAACTAAGTGCACCACCAATCAATTCTAACTGAGGGTGGTTGCTGCTGTCAACCAAATAGTTCCTGAGTTCAGAATACAAATTTTTATACAGAATTTCTTCACAGGAGGATGTGTTGACTAATGATCTGGTAATGAACTCCAAGCTTTTAGATGTACATTTCAAAAACACCTTTCTGTTTCCTACTTTTCCTTCACCATTCACACAAAACAAAGAGTACAAAAAATATTTCAGACTATCTCATGGTGATATGGGGCTTGGGACACACATAAAAGCAATATTTATTCCCACTTCTATTAAAAATGTAAAAGTATACCATTTTATTACATACTTGTTACAAGTTTGTTTCTTTTTGTTTGATTCAAAGACTGAAATCAATGGAAATCTTTGATCTCACTGTTGTGTTGGGTTTAGTACTTAAGAATGTTGAAGGAGAAGAAGAAGAATGGGGAAGGTTTTCAGGTCAGAAAAAATGACAGGGCACCTGATTAATATATGGGTCACTGGATTAGAAAAAGAACAATCATATTGTGAATATGTAAAACAACTGTCCAGCATTTATCAGTTGCATACTATCAAGCAATGCATCTCTGTCAATTCTCCTGGATGCCAGGATGTAGGCAACCAGTAGGAGCCCAGTACCTTATGGATACATGAAATATTTCATATAAATATAGAGTGCAAGCAAGGAGGGTATAGAAGCACGAATGGTTTTCCCTTCCCACTTAAGCTGGAAGATGTGATCTGTCAGTAATGTGATATTGCTTTGCAATTTCTAATACATAGCTTTTGTCTCCTAATCTCAGATGTTAGGTGAATATAAACTCTTTGTCACACATCACTGCATTTTAGGGGTTTCTGTCATGCTAGTATTGTAATTATAGGAACAGTAAGGAGTTAACTGAAAGCTTAATTTGTCAAATGTACCTTAAAAATGTAGTTTACACATAAATACTTAGTTTTTACAGACTCTTAAATTAGATATAGGTCATGGTCAATAGGTCATGGTCAAAGTGAACTGGAATTTAAGTACAGAAAAGGAAATCATGTTCTTAGGATATGCAAAAACTGGGTTACTCCTTTGTTGCAATGAGTTTCAGCTCATTTTGGAATCTGTTAAAATATTAGTGCTCTGAGTGCAACAGAGTACTCAGAGACAGATTTTACACTGTTGTAAATTAATTTACATCAGCCAATCATGGGTGTCATGAGCTGGCAGTGCCACCTCTGCAAAGAAACAGGACAGCCAGGCAAACTGGAAAGCTGTAAAAAAAGATGACAAAAGTACTATGAGCTGTGACATTCTTAGTATAGGTAACTATGCTGTATCACATCCCTGGTCTCACTAAAACCAAAGCCAAATAATTGTGGATTAGGTATGCCCCCTCCCCCTCTATAGTCTCCAGCTGAAACTTCACTCAAAAGCTAATGTTCAGTTAAATGAGAAATATTGCACAGTGTATGCTGGAGCTCTGGAGCTATTCCCTACCAAGAGCAAACAATCATTTCATACATCAGAGCATAGAATTAGATTACAATGTGGCATTCAGGTTGTGAGAAGATCTCATAAAAATCAGCTGAGAGGTGGGTATTTCAAAATAAGGTTGTGGAAGATCCTCCTAAAAAAAGAAATTAAGAGGAAATAAGGAATGCAATGGGTCTAATGGAGAGAAGACAATGAGAAAGAATTACAAAAGGGAAGACACAATGAAAAGAGATCAAAAAAGGAATTTTAGTTGGAAGTACTGCCCTTCAAGAGTAAAAACAGTTTCAATAGGCCTCAGGAAGGAAATAAATTACTGCATCACTTACAGCAACTGGTCTTACTGTAGACAAAGACTTAGCTCACCTACCTGGTGAAGGTGAGCTTTATCTTTGTATGCTGTAAGACAATACCGTTCAAACAATTCAATGTGACCCACCAGTGTTAATTGTCACCATCTTCATGAATCCTATCAAGAACAGATATTTTGGCCCACCTTACCACATTCATCAATGACAAGACTGTGCTCTAGAAGTGTTCTAACAAGTGAGAAGGATGAAAACAGGCATATATCTATAGTAAGAAGTGGGTCAGGAACTCCTGGCAACAGTGAGGTGAATATGTATATGGGTATGGTGAACAAAAGAACAAGGAGATCTCTGACTCATTCTTGAAACCTGCTACTTGACTCAGTCTATACACTTGGCTAAAACTATCACTCCTAAGTTAGATCACTTAGCTGCTTCATGCTTCTCACTAGAGGCTCATACATGGCAAAATACCACACAAATGCAAGTTGTACTGCTGTTTTGTAAAACAACCACCAAAAATAATGTGCTGTCTGGTGTGCCCTCAGAACATCCTTGTCCAGGCAGAGTGTGTCAGAGAATCAGAGAATCATAGAATGGTATAGAACACGCTGAGTTGGAAGTGACCCACAAGGATTATTGAGCCCAACTCCTTGCTCTGTACAGGAGACCCCAAGAATTCCACCATGTACCTGAGAGCATTGCCCAAACACTTCTGCAACTCTGTTAGGCTTGGTGCTGTGACCACTTCCCTAGGGGTGCCTGTTCTAGTGCCCAGCCACCCTCTGGGTGAAAAACCTTTTCCTGATATCCAGCCTAAACCTTTCACAGCTTAGCTTCATGCAATTTCCTATCACTTTTCACAAAAGTGAAGACATCGGTATCTGCCACTGTATTTCCCCTTATGAGAATGTTGAAGATCGCAATGAGGTCTTCCCTCAATCTCATCTCCAGACTGAACAAATCAAGTGAACTCAGCTGCTCCTTACAAGGCTTCCCCTCCAGATCCTCCACCATCTTTGTGGCCCTCCTTTGAATGCTGTCTAATAGCTTAGTGTCTTTCTTCTATTGTGTTGCCCAAGCCTGTACACACTATTCAAGGTGAGGCTGCCCCAGTGCAGAGTAGAGCTTGACCTTCCTTGACCAGCTGGTGATGCTTTGCCTGATGCCCCCCAGGACATGGTTGACTCACCTGCCTGCCAGGGCACTCCTGACTCATATTCAACTTTACTTCAGCCAGGATCCCCGGGTTCCTTTATGTGTGACTCTAGCATCTCATTTCCCAGTCTATACACACAAGAGTTTCCCTGTCCTAGGTGCAGAATCAGGCACTTCCCCTTGTTAAAATCCATATGGTTGGTGATTACTCTTCTCTCTAATTTGTTGAGGTCTCTCTGCAGGGTCTCTCTGCACTCAAAGGAGTTGAGAGCTCCTCCCAGCTTAGTGTCATTTGCAAACTTAGTATTCGTTCAAGTCCTGCATGCAAGTCATTAATGAAGATGTTGAAGAGAACTGAGCCAGGGATGGAGCCCTGCAGAATCCCACTAGTGAAGATTCTCTCCTCTGCTGCAGTGGTTTTATTCTCATTACTGGTGGTTCTGAATAAATAAACCTACAACGACATAAACATACAATGATTTAGCTAATTCCCTTTGCCATGTAATTATTGATTAGTCTTGGTGGCTTGAAATTAGTGTAGCTAAAAATGTAAGTTAAAAAAAAAGCTTCCTCTGTTTCTCTTTTATAACTTAAAATGAGAAGACAAAAATTTATTATTGTATATTGCATCAGTTCAGGAAGTTAAAACAATAGCTTCTCTGAGACAGACTGTGAAGGAGAGACTGAATGATTGTGTTTATAAAACTGCAACACTAGTTACAATACAATCAGAAAGTTTACTGAGGTATTGTCTTCTATTCTCTTATGTTCACATGGTTTAAGTGGCAATCTTATTCATTGCATAAGAGGTACTGTTTGTCTCACAGATGTCTCACAATATTTGGAGTGTGTTACCAAGGACTTGGTTACATTATGGCCTGATGGTTCCATAGCTTGCTGTACTATTGCTAGCTGCTATGGATTGTCCGTATCTCCTATTAATACCAGGTATTAATAGAATTTCCTCAGTAACCCACAAGTGAATAATGAGATAATAAGATAAAATACTCCACCTGCTGAAGCAGCCAAGAAAACTGAATTAATGACTAAGGAAAAAAGGGAAAGGGAGCCTCAAGGCTTCATCGTATGGAACAAGCAAGATCAGCTGCTTATTTGCTTCAGCTCCTAATGATGCTGTTTTTGAATGACTGTTGCTTCTTCAATTAGACCACTAGCAGACAGTGAGTCCAGGGAAAATTATGCATTGCTGTGGTAATCACTGTATATCATAAAAAAAATAAATCTGTCTGTAAGACTACAAACTTAGGGAAAATGCTTCACACTCATTACTCCACTGTGTAGTATTTAAGAACAGTAAACTGCTGTGGTGGTTTAGTTTTCTTGGTTTTGGTCTAGGCCTTCCCTGGTAACAGGGTCAGAACTAAGGAAGTATTCCATACCATTCCTTTATGTAATCAAGTGTATATAAGACAAAGAGGGGAGGTTCCTCCTTCTCTTCCTTTCAGATGCTTAGAAGACAGCAGGTCTCAGTGTGTTGACCTCTCTCTTATCTATGTGAGCTGAGGCTTATCTGAGAGCTGTTGTCCAGAGCCACACAGAGACGAAGGAACTGTTTTCTTGAGGGAAGGTGGTGAGAGTTTATTGTGTTAGTTACTTTATTGAGCTTTTCCATGAGTTTTCAAGTGTGTATATCTGTTTTATTTTATTTTTATCCATTTTTGTCCCTTTTTCCCTTCCTCTTTTCCCCTTTTCCCTTTTGGGGTTGTTTGGGATTCTTGTTCTGTATATTCATAGTGTTTAATTGTATATAACTGT
>JAWWEE010000085.1:3976381-3990053 GCA_035221455.1 Xenops minutus
TTGCTAGCTACTCTATATGTGAGAAACTACCTAGAAGTATAAAAATCTACAAATTCATGAAAACCCTAAGGCATCAACACAAACATGTCAGAGAGTGATGACCAAAAACCTGAACTCTATCTCTTCCTGTCCATGAGTAGCTGTGGACAGGAAAAAGATTTATTTCTCCCCTCCTCACCCCCATCTCCAATTAGAACAGCTGCAGTGTGTTCCCAGTAGCATAAGGAATAGCCTTGCTTCTCTGTAATCTCCTTATTTTTCTTTTCCATTTTTTTTTTTCTGAAACAGCACATATCCAGAACTTTGAGGGAAACTATTTCCAGTTTATGAGACACCTCCACCTTCTATGAACATCAGACACTTCTGGAAGGTGATATAGATGCAGGAGCATCTCTGAGACATTGAAGGTGAATGTCTTTGGACCAACAGTAGAATGTAACAAGAGCTGTGGTGATCTGTGCCACCATCTGGTCTCTACTAATAATGACTGGCAAGCACCATCCCTTACCCAAACAGTCTACCATTTACACATTCGGGTTCAATATTTTAATATTTCTTCCATTGCCCTAAAATTCAAACAGTTTCACTCACAGAAATGCAGAATATTCTGCATTGGAAGTGACTCACAAGGATCACCAAATCCAACTCTTATAGCAAATGGAAGTTAGATTTAGAAGAGGCCTGTATGCTTTTAGGACAAGGAAATTCAGCTAGAGGACATCATATCCTAGCATTAGCCAAGAGAATCAATACCATCTCTAGGTGGTTTTTGTTGTATTTCATAATGGAGTCATATGGCCAATGACTATGGTCTAGTCTTTTGAAACAAAAAAATAAAAAGCTCAGATTAACTAGCTCCTCGAAAATCAAAATAAAATTGAAAATACTCTGTAGCCAGTCAAGATTGTTTACCTCTCAGATTATTTAGTTGTGATGCATAATGAGAGAGATGTTGCCTAGGGTTTCCTTCTGTTCTACCTCTTGCAGAATTTATTTATTTATTTTTTTTTACCTGAGAGCCTCTGAAAGAGCTGAACCATTAAATCATCATTTTTCTCTCATGAAAAAACTTTATGCCTTCCTCACTGACCTCTGTACTCACCACACATTTTTACTTCCTTAGAAGCTTTGATTCAGGTTGAACAAAGTAAAAGGACACCTTATTCTAATTGATCTAAGTGTGTTTCCAGCCTATTTATCTATAAGAAGTGAAGAAAGAAGCACTGTTTAGAATGAAAAATATGTATTATAAACTCTTACTTAAGTATGGTTCACTTATTTGGCAGCCTTCACTTCCATGCATTTTTCATGTCACCTTTTCTTCTCATTCTATTTGGGGTTTTTTTTTGACAGTAACTGTTCCGAGTATGGTGCTTTTTCAATTTATGTAAGTTACTTATTGTGCTGAAAACACATGCAGAAGAATTTTTGTGAAATATAATATGATATGGACTGCTCAAAAGCAGACTATTTGTATATCAGCACATACAAGCATGTCAGTTTCTTAGTATCTGATGTTATAGGAACACTGTGTAAAAAGAAAAACACATGGCAATAGAAGCTATTTACTTTCTGATGTATATTTGAGGAGTTATCATCAAAATCGTTAGTTATTTCACAATTTATTCAGATCTGTGTGAGAACTGAACGTGCCAATACTTTCTTTTAATTAAATTTTTGCATACAAGATCAAAACAGATTATATTTCCTTCCTGTTGTGTTTCAGTCTACTCAGTGACTATACACGGGCAATAAATCTGGCACACGTGTGTGGAATATAGAAAGCTCTGAAGAGAGCCAAATAATACCAGACATAGAGCCTGATTTTGTAACCTAGTCACTGCAAGAAGGAAGAATCATTTCAGAAAAACACAAGTCTGTTTGGTCTCATTCTTCACTTACTAATTTTGCTTATGGCAGTGTATATCAACTGAATCTTGCAGAGTTATACTAAGCTAAGCCAGCAGGGAATTTGTACCAGTGGTTTTAAGAGCATCCTTACTCATCCTAGCAAGAGAATTAGCCTCACAAGTCTTTCCAGAGGTCTATTTAAACTAAGTAAAACAATATTTAAGAAGTCCTTCACTTAAAAAGAACAATTGGAGGAACCTGCATTCAAATTTGGAGAAATAATATTCTCAAAAATTGTCATATTGGTCATAGGGCTTAAGTTCTACTAAACTCCTTCTGGTATCTGTATATTCAGGATACCTTTTTTTCTGTGCTGCAGTTCAGTATTACTATTCTTTATAGATAATACGCAAGTCGAGTTTTAAAAGTACAGTGAAATCCCAGATCTGGCTGTCACACAGGTAAAGATATCAGCATAGAGGCTCTAGAACTTTAGAGATACAGGTGTATCCACCACTTTAACTCACATCAGAAAGCTGATCCCTTGACAACGTTGTGCCGTTTTTGCCATCACAATTCACAAAACAGTATTCAAAGGATTCTTCTTGTTAATCATCTGCCTGGAGCATATATTTATCTCAACCTTAAGCATCACAGGTATTTATGTTCTGTTGTCAGTTATGCTGATCTAAACCTAGACTCATGTCTGTGAAGTTTGAAATTTACCCAAAAGTACATGTGAGAGACAAGCATTTCCTATCTTATCTCATTTGTTCAGCACTATCCCTATCTTGGAATTTTACAGGATAAATTTCAGTAGGACATAAAAGTATTAAGCATTAAGACTGTGTAGTTTAATCACCTTCTGATAGTGATTCCAAAATGTTACAATGTTTCAAAAGCTCAGTCTGGCACAATTGTCTGTTTTGGGAATTTATGGTCCTCTTCACCTAGAGAATCTCTGAACCTCCTTTAACTTACACCTGCTCAGATCTTCTCCAAGATCACAATTTTTCAAAACCTGTAGTTATCACTGCTGGATGAACTAAAAAAAAGGATATGACAGTAGAGCTTTAAGATACAAAATTGCATTCAGCTCTGGTGCACAAGGTGTGATGTAGCCCTAGACACCTTCTGTTTCACCTTTCTCCCTTTTAGATGTGCAGTTGATAGTGTGAGCAATTATTTCAATTATGTTTCAATTTCAATTATTTCAAATAGGAAACAGTTCTCCAGAAAGAATAATAATTTCAAAATTTACTTCCTCTCTTCCTTGGGGAAAATGGTGACTTTGAGAGGTGCTTCAAAAAAACACCTTTGGACAGGAAATTAGAACTAGATAAAACAGACAAAGAGTCTGATTAAGCTAATTTTGCTTTTTGGCACCTCTTGTTGGTTAGTGTTATAATGGGTGTTATGGAGGTGCTAAAAGTAGCACCTTTATCATATGTTTCTTTTAACTGGGTGAAAGAAGATGAAAGCTCTAAAGGCCTTCACAAGTAAACGACATTGCATTTATCTAGGTTCTTTTAAAAATCTCAGCCTATAGAAAAATAGAACATAAGTCCAGCAGAAGATACTATCATTGAATATTACAGAACGGAATATGAACAAGCATATAACTTTTTCTCTGTCATACAGAATTTTTAAAATATAACAACTTGGTTTGCATTAAATAAGAAAAACAGTTATTCAGGTCAAAAATTGCTGTAGTTGAAATGTTTTTGAAGATCAAAAAATGGTGACTGATAGATAACTGTTGTCTAACTTGCTAGTGTTTTATCCATTAGTATGTTCTCAATTGAATTGATAGTCCAGAATATTTTGGTTTAAAATGATTACCTGAAGAAGTAAAACTATAAGCCTAGAACAGTAAGAGGTTATTTTTTAATTATAGAACAGAACTTAAATAATCCACACAGTAATGTTGAAATTCAGCAACCATAAGCTATAAATTGTGTCTTTTTCTTATAAAATATTTTACATAGTGTTAAAAATACAGTGCAAGCCTGCATGTTTGCCTGGAAAGAGATCTAATGTCGCATGCTGCAATTGCAAAATGCAGTATACTCTTCTGTGATGAGAAACCACTATAGCAATTGCCAAACAAAGGTGAAAATTAAATGGAATTTTCTTCCAGTTTTCTGTCAGTTAATATGTTCTGGACTAAAAATCACTGTTATAATTTAAGTACTCATGGAAATGTATTAGAATATCATTGTGGAAATCAGTGTAACAGAAATTTAAAACTTATTTACTTCAATGTAAATACTGCTATTATACAAAACCTGACAAAAATTTCACTATCTGAGTGAAATTCAGGTTTTGTATATCAAAGTCTCATTACCTTTCAAAGTAAAATAAGAAAAATGTTGCCATCCAAGAATAGGTGCACTTTTTGTGGTGTAGATGTAGCTGCTGCTAGTAAAACTGCTTTAAACAGCACCCAAGGGAAAAGGGAGACGTAACCTAATGATAAATGTTCTGCTTTCCACAAAATTTTTATTCAGGAACATAGAAAGGAAAAAGAAACCCAAAATAAGGAAAAAAAAAAAAAAAGTCTTTTTTATCTGACTGTGTAAAATTTAAAGTGTGACTATCTGTCCATATGCTCCTGTGATGTCCATGTTGAAAAGCATTCAGAGATATTCTTTAAAAAGTGCCTTCTGTGCATAATTTATAAATCTCTACTTGTATATTTGGTGTATATATTCTTCAGTGAGGAAGGAAAAAAAAGCGTAGGCAAGGGCATGAAAGATTTTACCACCATTTAAATAAATGCCAGTATTGAAGCCCACCTCACAAGACATTTGTTAAAAAATTCATGTTGCCAGTTAGCAGGTTAATCTTCTGTTTAACTAGAAAATATTTACAAAATAAGCTTCCTCAATTTTGTAGTTCATAGTAACATATAATGATAGTGATAAAATTAATAAGCAACTGAACAATCAAACGCATAACTTTCATGAAAAATACGCAGTCCATAACATCACATCTTACATGTATACACTTATTAGACTGCTATATCCTAGATATCTAATAAAATGAGACACATTTTTCTGCAGTTACCTTGACACATACTGACTGCCATACATGTTATATGAGTAGTTGTTATAGTTTCAAACCTCAGTTGGAATTCCTTCCAAAAAGCTTGGAGCCAATGCCTTAGTTTTGGTAAAGATGGTTAAAAAAGGGCACAATGAATATGCATATCCTGATGTTAACTGCTTTAGCCAGAGCCTTTTGCTCTGATCTCTCTCCAAGCCAGGAGGGGGAGGGAGGCAGCCTCGGATGGGGGAAGGGGTTGGGGTTTCTGCGCTTTCTGTGCAGGTCAGCAGCTCAGCTCTTGGCCGAGTGAGCAAGGACGGGGGACACACACACTGATTCCAGCATCACTGCATAGCCTGGACTGTGTTTTTTATCCCTCCCTTACACGACCATTTCAACCTGTGGGCGATCATGGGCATCGCAGAAGCTGCTGTGAGAAAAGAGGGAGAGAGAGCACACCTGTTTCCTGCCCCTGAGGAGACGGGATTTCTGCTGCTTTTTTGACATTGATTTCTCATGGGAGCTGACCTGGGGACTGTGCCTGCCATCTCGCCTGAGAGAAAGCCCAGCCAGCCAGGGCCCGACAGCGCCACCTGCTGTCCGTAGATATAATTGCAGTTTCCCCCTTTTTTTGGGAGGGGTAGCCAAAAGACCTTTTAACTGTTTGCTTTGTCGTTTGTGGGGGGGAGGGTGTTAATAAAAATTGCTGTTATTTGGTTCTTTCTGGATATATATATATGTATTGTGGTTAAGAACTGTTATCCTTTTCATATGCATATATATTTCTAATTAAAGTTCTGTTTTCTAAATTTAAAGGAGACGGATTATTTCTTGGCCAACATAGATATCTTAGTTCTCCTCTGAATTATGACAGTAGTCATCAATGATTAAATGAACAATACGATGTCTTCACATGTTTTTTTACTAAGGCTGGGCCCTAGCTGATACTGAAATATTAGTCTATTTCCTAATCCAAGTAGCAGAACTTGATCTGTGCTTTTGGAATGCTAAAAATTTAGCAGAATATTATATTCTTTAGTAATTATGTTCATTGAGTTACAGCATTTTAAGGGGAAAAAATTCAAAAACTTAATCTGTAATGGAATACTCGGTTACAATGGAGAAATTATAAACCTGCATGTGATGACAAGGAGGTGAGACCAAGCCAACTATTTCCACCACAGTGTAGAGAGCTGGAGTTCATGGAGCAAGCTCATGCTGACTAGTTTTCAGTATTCCAGAGCAAACAGACATGTGATGGTAGAGTTGAATGAAGAGAAGACTTTGGTGAAGGATTGCAGATCTCAGACAGAGTCACTGAAAAGTTTCAGCTGCATCAGAGAGAGGTGGTCTTGCCTAAAAATGACTGTGATGCTGTGAATGCAGTAGCAAGCCATGGGATATTCAGATGTACCCCATGAAGTGTTATTTTCTATAGTTAATCTTTGTGTGTCATTCTCTTCTCCCATGCAAAAGCACACAAAATATTCAGATGCCATGGTAATTAATGTCTTTTCAGTCTTTTGGGAAAAAAATGTGTTTTTCAAACTTAAGGGTTTTTTTCTTTCCCTCCCTTTAACTCTTAGTCTTAGTTGGGACCCTTGATTTATGATCTTGTGGGTTTATAGACAGGTCTCATCACATCTTCACTTCACTTACATTTTGTCCCTAGGTTGTTTGGACCAAAATCTGAGGTGGGGCTGGAGGTGAGGTATTGTCAGAAAAAAGAAAATCCACCTAGATTTCTAACATCCAGTACTGAAATGTGCTTATCCTATTTGGAACTTCTTTTTTCCTTTTGTAGTTTAAAAAAAAAAAAAAAAACCAAATTGTTTTGGCTGTTGTATGCAGCTACCTATCTGCATTATTATTCTTGTTCTCTTAAAACTTTCTTTTTGTGTTTTAATAGTAATGTACTATTACTTGCTGTAAGTATTTTGCACAACTATGATTTTTTTAGAGAATGGTGGCAACATCATCTCAATCTCCTACAGTAATTGCTGTTGTTGAAAATAGCCCATCCACCACTGTGCTCAAATAACCCCTGTTAAAGTATCTCTCTTGATCTTTACCTGTGTTCATTCCCCTGAGAATTCCTTTAGCTATGGCTAAGCTGAAGGTAAGAATCTGCTGCCTGTAGTGAAGATGTGGCAGTTATTTTCTCAGCTGCTGTCAGTCCTGTAAGAGGCCAACTCACCAACGCTATCGTTTGTTAGTCACTTAAAATATCTAGTTCTTTCAAACCAGTCTCAGACAAATACAAAACAGGCATTCCCTGCAAGCTGAGTTCAGTTTTTGAAAAGTAAACAAACATTTCATTAAAATGGTCTCACTAAAGACAGTCAGAGAGATCTGAACTGAGCTGTCATCTTAGTTGCAGTCATAAATTCTGCTGTGTTACAGTGCTCACTTGCAATATCCCAGAGAGCTTGGAAGAGGCAGTTCAGATTTCCCTCTTTTTGTTTTGTAGTTTTATCTGGGGGAAGGTTACCATCTTCCTTGAAAAGTCCAGTGTTTGTTTGCATCAGTAATGCCACACTCACTTTTTGAACATATATTCAAGTACAGACCCTGACAGCAATAATTTCCATTAGGTCAGTGCAAATATAGACTTTTGTTAAGAAGACTACTATTTTTGATTCAGTTCCTCTCATGCCTCAGATACAGGACTTCTGATGTTGATGGTTTTCTGGTCTTTTGGATTCTTTTAGCCTCAACAGCAGTGGCAGTGAGTTCAGTCCTCACATTCACTTTGACAGTCTGACAATTGATACCACTTGGCCACAGCTAGGAGTGGTCTATTACTCTTAGTAGGAATTATTTAATTCATCTTCACAGACTAAGAAGGTGGGGGAAGAGATTTAACTTAAATTCTTACAGAAGTCTTTTTAGTATAAGAAAAATGGGTATGAGGAATATGAAGAGACAATAGAAAAGCAAGGTTGGAAAAGCATGTAGTATGAATGTGGTCATTAAATGCAGTGAGTCATAGAATTTGGCTTGGTAAAACATGTGTGAAGCAAAAAAGTAGAGGAACAACAATAGCAACAGACCTTATAACATATATGATAAGGTACAAATAAAACCTGGGATTTTATTGGAGTACTGGCAGGATGTTTTCTTCAACATCCACACTTTGAATGAAAAGCATTCAAAAAGGAAATATAAACCAAAGGTTAGATGAATAATTCTTGAAAGTTGTCTTTTCAACAAAAATTCCAATAGAAACAGCTTTTTATTAAATAATTATTACTTTGCTTTCCACAACTCAAGCATTACTATTTTTAAATTAATAAAAAAAAAAAAAATTGACGTGTTTTAAAACACAGATATAAAAGTAAGGAAAGATTAAACTCAGATTCTCATGGCTTACTTCTATGAGCCCTTGTTAAAAATGATTGTGTAAACAATGAAAATATGAGAGCTCCTATTGCACTCAAGTATTTCAAATTCAGATGCTTTTCCTCTGTAACCTGGACCATCAGAAAGAAATTGTTTCTTCACACAAATCCAAGTCCCACACAAGGAAGTTCTTTGATTCTGTCTTTCACTGCACATGATGAAATTAATATATTTATGAAAACCAAACACAGGAAACAAATGGGATGGAAATAGTTGAACAAAACTAGAAAATGCACTAATCTCTACCTCTTATATAATTAACATTGGAGTACATTTGTTTTTTCCCTGCAAGTATTTTTTTTTTTTTTTTTAAATTAGTGAACCTCTCATCTCAAGATACCATGGACTGCCAACTTTCTTTGATATTTCATTTTGCTTTTGTGCACATGAACCTTCCAATCTGCTGAGGAGTGCTTTGGAAAAACCCATAATGGCTTCCTAGCCCACAAGCTAGTAGAATGTTCCTTTCCTGCAGGGCTGGGAATTGTGGATGTCTCACATTCACAGGTAAGCCTTTCATGTATATGAAATCAGTGGAGATTTGTATCAATAAGAAACTTGCTAAAAAAAACAGTTACCTAACTACTTGAAAAGTTGAATGTGGTGGCAAGCAATAATCTCAAATAATAATGGTAGTAATACAAAATTACTCCCTTGCCTGTGCTTCAAGGATGTTGAAAAAAAGAAAATGGGATTACCAAAATATACTTGTTTTGATATTTCACGCATTCCAGTTAAATAAATGCAGTGAACTTACTCTGAACTTACTGTCAGTCAGTAAGGTGACAGCAGCAGAGATGACTGAGGCAAGTCTGGAGGTGACTGTTGGATCATGCTGTACAGCAAAGTTCCTGAATTCAGAGACATCCAGTCAGCAGCCCAGAGCCCTTTATGAACTTGGAAAGCCCTCACAAGCCAATCAGGCTTGGAGAGGAAGTTGCCAGAAGCATCTGCAGATTTAAAAAGCTCCAGGGAGTGCAGCAAATGGGATAGGCAAGCAGAGTGTAAAATCTCAGCCAGTGTGTTCACAAATGTAGGCCACAGTACCCCAGGAGAATTGACAGTGAGTCTTCCTCCACTCAACAAGAGGACTAACTTTGGGTTCCACTTGGTCAGAAGTCACTGTCCGAAGGAATGTTGTCATCCATATGGACCTTACACACCAATGTGCAGTTGTCCAGGTCTCTGGCTGCAGTGAGTGTCTGATCTTGTCACAGATGCAGGAGAGCAGTAGAGACAATACCTATTTGAGGTGCGAGCTGGTGGACTATCTGCTGGCAGTGCTGAAAGAGGAAGTGAAGGAGTATCAGGGAGTCTGAGATGGGTAGTTTACTGAACTGTAACAGGTGAAAGACCTCCAGCAACAGGAGGTCAAGCTGCAGAAGTCAGTCAAAATAGTAAGAGATATCAGGGAGGCTGACAGGGAGTCAGACAGCTAGCTCCAAGCCCTAACAACAGGGGAAATCACAGCCCACTGAGAACAGACCAAAAATCCATATCCTTGCATTCATGGAAGGGAGGGCATTAACACAAGTGGGGGGGGTGGGGGAGGGATGTGAAAAATTTTTTAAAAATAAAGACGAAAAGAACTAATAAAAAGAAAGTGTTCCTTCAAAACCAGACATTCCCATCCAGCTGGACATTCCCAAACAGAACCATTTTGTAGCTCTGCAGGCTAATAAGGCAACACCTAGCACACTGGAAGAACAGGCAGAGATCATGGGTGCAGTGCTCTAGCCATGCTACTCAAGCTGAGAATGGCAAATGCAGTGACTGGGAGAATGAAGACCCTAAGACTACTATAGGAGAGGATCAGGTTTGAAACCATTTAAGGAACCTGAATGTGCAGAAGTCCATGGGACCTGGTAAGATTCATTTGCAGATCACGAGGGAGCTGGCAGAAGAAGTTGATAGGCCACTATCCATAATTTCTGAAAAGCATGGTAGTCAGGTGAAATCCCTGATGACTGGGAAAAGGGAAATATAACCCCCATTTTTAAAAGAAGAAAGCAGAAGACCCAGGGAACTATAAACCAGTCAGTTTCACCTTTATGCCAGTCAAGATCGTGGAGCAGATTCTTCTGGAAACAATGTTAAGGTATGGAAAACAAAAAGGTGATTGGTAACAGCCAACATAGTTTTCCAAAGGGGAAATCATGCCTGACAAAGTTGGTGACCTTCTATGACAGTGTTTTAGTTTCAAACCTCAGTTGGAATTCCTACCAAAAAAAAGCTTGGAGCCAATGGCTTAGTGTTGCTAAAGATGGTTAACGAAAGGCACAATGGATATGCATATCCTGATGTTAACTGCTTTAACCAGAGCCTTTGTTCTGATCTCTCCCCAAGCTGGGAGGGGGAGGGAAGAAAGGCTCGAGTGGGGGAAGGAGTCGGGGTTCCTGTGCTTTTTTGCACAGGTCAGGGGTTCAGCGGCTCAGTGCGGAGGAGAGGACGGGAACACACACCAGGTCTAGCATCGCTTTGGGACCAAGACTGTGTCTTTTGCTCTCTGGCTTTGCCTATCACCCATGAACATCACAGAGACTGCTGTGGGGAAAAGAAACAAGCCTATCTTCTACACTGCAGAGGTTGGGTTTCTGCTGCTTTTGTCACTTACTGCATGGGAGCTGACCTGACGTCTGCTCCTGCCATTCACCTGAGAGAGAGCCCAGGCAGCCGGGCATGACATCGCCACCTGCTATCCATAAATATAACCACAACCCTTGAGAGAGTGAGTGGCCAGTGGCGGAGGTGCAACAGCGCCACCTGCTATCCATAGATATAATTGCATTTCCCCTTCTACCCACTTTGGGGGTAGCCAAAAAGACCTTTTAACTGTTTGCCTTTTCGTTTGTGGGTGGAGGGGTTTATTACAAATTGTTGTTGTTTGGTTCTTTCCTGGAGATAGATATATATGTGTGTGTGTGTATTGTGGTTAAGAACTGCTATCCTTTTATAGATTTTTTTTTTTTTCCTAATTAAAGTTCTGTGGGAACAAAGTCCTACCACGATTGGAAGATGAATAATACTATTGAGTGCCACAACTTGAGACAAGGAGAGTCTGCCTGAGACAATGGGGAAAAATCTGGAGATGACATCAGAAGAAGTTAAGAAGACCAAAACCTCACAGTTAGTTAATAAGTTAGAGTTTATGGTTGTATTAGAATAGTTAGGAATAATTTTTTCAAATGTCTATGTGCTCTTTTTCCCTATTGGTTGTTCTATTTCTTCCTTGATTGGTTGAGGCTTGGTGCAATGCACCATTTCCTTATACAGTTCTTCTCATTTGCATGTTCACACCCCTATGTTCCCTTGTTTGGCTGTGTTCCAACCCCTTTGTTCTTTATATGGTAATGGCCCCACCTAGTTTCTAGAACCTTCCTTGGACCCTCTATATAAACTCAAGTCCTCCTGTAATAAATGCCATTCTATGTTCTCCTTCCCGGAGTGTGCCATCTCATTTCTGTCCTCGCCCTCAGGATCGCGGCAAAGTTCTGTTTTCTAAATTTAAAGGAGAGGGATTATTTCTTGGCCAACATATGTATCTTAGTTCTCCCCTTGAACTAAGACAGACAGGATCACAGCATTGGTGGGGGCAGAGAACCTGACATCATCTACCTGGACTTACGCAAAGTATTGGATGCTGTCCCACATGACATCTCCAAATTTGAGATGCATGGATTTGATGGATAGACCACCTAGTGGATAAAGAACTGGTTGGATGGCTGCATACAAAAAGCTGTGGCAAATGGCTCATTGTCCACAGGGAGACCAGTGACAGGTGGTGTCCTCAGCATTCAGCACTGGGGCCAGTACTGTTCTATGTCTTTGTCAGCAACATGGACAGTGGGATCAAGGCACCCTCAGCAAGTTCACTGATAACAAGCTTTGTGGTGCAGTTGACATGCTGGAGGGAAGAGATGCCATCCAGAGGGACTCTGTCACTCTTGAGCTGATGCAAACCTCATGAACCAGAAGGCAATGTGCAAGGTCCTACACATCATGCTTTAGCAATGGTATTGCCCAGCTTATTGTTTCCACTGAAACACTCCAAATTATGCACTGTTCACTGCCTCCCCTGTCCCACTTCCCCTCTCTGCTATGGCAGGAAGGAGAGTAGAATAAGAGGCAAAAAAGTAAAGACCATGGGTTGAGACAAGAAATATTTATTGGAAACTGCAAATTAAAACAGAAAAAGAACAGTAACAGCAAAAGTATTAATAACAGAGCATACAAGAGAGGTAAACAATTGACACATAAGTGCTCATGACGTGAAACCCGGCACTACCCTGACCACTCACTTCACCTCTAGCCTGACTGGAAGGGACCCAACCTCCCCCTTGCTTGTGGCCTGTGAGGTAGTATAGGATAACCTCTGGGTTCTGGTCATACTCATCCTGGATACTGTAAAAATTAACCCCGTCCTGGCCAGAACCAGGACAATACACTTGGGATGGGGAACTCCCAGGCACACCCACAGGCTGGGTGGAAAAGTCATGGAAAGCAGCCCTGCAGAGAAGAACTTGGGGCTGAATCTTGATGAAAAACTTGATTTGAGCTGTCAGTGTGCACACATAGGCTAGAAAGCCAACCTGGGCTGCATCAAAAGGAGAATGGCCAGCAGGTTGAAATAGGTGATTCTCCCCCTCTACTCTGCTCTTATGATACTCCACCTGGAGTACTGCATATAGTTTTGGTGTCCCCACCATAAGAAGGACATGGAACTGATCGAGCAAGTCCAGAGGAAGGCCACAGAGTTGGTAAGAGGACTGGAGCACCCTCTCTATCATGACAGAGGGAGTCAAGGTTATTCAGACTGGAGAAGAAAAAGTTGTGTGGAGATCTCTTAAGAACATTTCAGTATCTGAAAGGGGGCCTAGAGGGAAGTTGGAGAGGGATTCTTCATCAGAAACTGTACTAATAGGACAAGGAGTAATGGCTACAAAATGACTGAGGGGAAATTTAGGTTAGATGTTTATAAGAGACTGAAATGTTAGTGATTAATGACTCAAGCTATTGCATATTTGCAAAATGGCAGAGTGCTTTGCCAAGGCCAGGTTTATACCCCACTAAATGAAGTGGAGGAGGACCTGGGTGTGTGGAATGGGTGTGTGCTGGTGAAGTCTCTGAAGAACTGGCCAGGTGCAGAAGGAGTGCACACCCATCACCAGAGGACAACCACAACATACCAGCATTTTTTTTTGCAACAAGCTGCTTTTTAAGCCACATAACGGGAACGGCTGGTAAGAAGTAGGTCCTGTGTGGTGGGGTGAGGCTTTTTATCATGTCAGTATCCTCCCTTATTATACTACAACTGGCTCAGGGGCAAAACTCCCCCAGGAGAGGAGAGGGAAGGGTTAGGGAGCATTAGAGG
>JAWWEE010000085.1:3997577-4028398 GCA_035221455.1 Xenops minutus
TTGTCATTTAGTTTGGGTTTGGTTTGGTTTTTGTTTGGTTTGGTTTGGTTTTTTGTTGTTTTTTTTGTTTTTTCTTTTTTCTTTTTTTTTTTTTTTTTTTTTAAGAATGAGAGGTCAGTGATAAAGGAGCAAGACTTTATTTCAAATAAAAACAAGTGCATGAATATATATTACATACTGTAATTCATAAAAACTTGTGTTACACTCAAAATCTTATTTCACTGTCATGTCCACATGAATCTCAAAACATTGGAATCACTTCAACTTTTAGTGTTTTTACAGAAAGGAATTTTTGTTTCATGAGAACCATTTCTCATTTCTGTTTTGAGGGATTAACTTCTGTACAGTGGAAGAGCATTTATTTGGCAAGTACAAACAACAACAAAATGGAGCTGGGCATATGGCTTGAAGCTTGTGGCTCTTAAGTCCCATTGCATTTTGAACAGTGAGCAGAGAGCACATTAATAATATGCAGCCTTTCCTTGCAGCAAAAGCCAGAAGGAACATGAACAAGGGTTAGTAGAAATGTTTAACGTATAAAAATTGTCATCCTTGAGACTGATGACTGAAAACTAGATACCATGTTTGCTTTGAAGGCACAGAGTAGGTAGAACTGGAGGTGGAAAGACATTAATATGAAGTAAACATTTAAGTGAAAATGGCTTACAGTTTACCCATTTTATAATATAAATTTAATATTGTCAACTAGTTCTGTAAACCAGCAAAATGTTTTATCTCACTAAGTCAAGAATTAAAGTGGGTTTTTTAAAGCTTTTTTGTTGTTTTTCTCTCCCTCTTTCAAGCACATCATATTCCTTCCATTTTCAAACAGAAGTTACACACTAAAACATCCCTCACATGATTTTGGAAACGTCAGTATTTCTTTAAAATGTTGGTTTGAAAAATATCTTTAGCATTGTACTGTTAAACTGAGGGAATGAAGATGATCTTCACTGAAGGGTATTTTCCACTGGGGACTCCACTCACATTCAGTTGTCTCATTTAATTATCACTTTCCTGATTCAACCATTATTCATGAGCTTCCTTGTGTTCTTAAAAAGCTCTGAGCTCTCCTTGCCAATATTATGGCACATTATGAAGCACAGTTATGCAGCAAGAGGGAGGGGGTGATAATGCATCGGTCTATACTACTGGCATATTTTCTGTTTGAACTCCTTGGCTGCCAGCAGAAACTAGAGCTCTTTATTCAAAATCTACGGCTGTTTCTTGAGCATTGTGCTGATATTACAATGTTTTGCATTGTTTCAGTAAAATACAGAAGTACTTCAGCTGTATTAATACTTTCATGAAGTTTACACTATTTCTATTTGACTGCATTTCTCTTTTGTAACAGTGGTGAAAGAAATGCATAACAAGCAAAGTTCCTAACAGATGCAGGGAAAGTAGTCCTAGGTAGGTTTGAGATGAATTTTAATTGCTGTCAGTTTTACCCAGACAAGAAGCTGGAGCAGACTTCATTTCATTTCTTGGTGCCCTTTCTATCTAATTTAAATCTTTAGATTTTTAGCTGAAACACACACTGCCAATTTACTAGGTTTGGATTTTTACTAAAAATGCATATGTTCAAGGTAGTCAGACTCAAGATAAGGACAGAAAGTCTAAATTAAAAACAGCTGTTCCCTTAAATGTGTCTCAAATCATGCCATAGCTAATTTAAAGGCAGGCAGAGCAACTGAAATTGGATAATTTTTGTTCTAAACCCCTAATTTAGTTTATAATAGCAATATCCTGAGGAAATTAGTCACTAGTGATGTTAACAGTCAGTTTGGTAGAGTGGTATCTACCCTTGGCTACACCCTAGCATATCAAATCAAAAACTGTAACTTTGTAATAAAGGTGAATTTTTATTTTTTCTTATTGTTTAAATATTAAATTGACACTTTATAAGCATATATATAAACTTCAGAATACAGTTAAGGTGGAATATTTATTTACTGAGAGTACAGAAACACTGCTAACATTTTTTATTTTCAGATATGGAACGCAAAAACAGGAAAAAATGTTTCTTAGCAGTCTTGCACCAAATATATATGAGAGTAAAAGCTGATTCTCCCAAACTTATGCTAGGATGAAAGGAAATACCTACTAACACTTTCTACACAGCCTAGCTGTGTAGAAATTGGAAAATTTATTATTCCAAATTCCTCTTTCAAGCAGTCAGAGCTTTAAATAAAACAATGAAGTAACTTGAAACAAGCTGCAGTTCCAATAAATTCAGCAGAATTGTTTTTAGTTGTGTCAAACAAGTTTGCATTTGGCAGCAAATTATACACTAACTTCATATTTACAAAATTCTTAAGTCTTCACTTAGTCAAACCTTTCCACGGACAGTACCATTACATAAGTTGGAGGTTGCCTGAATAAGCATTAATTTCATATCCAAAGACATTAACATTAGTATGAGCTATGAGTGAATAAAACAGGCCAGCATCTATTCAGAATTACATCACTGTAACTAAGAACAGAACTTGGCTCTGCATGCTTGGCTGAGGCTATACTTGCTATGACTAGTCTACGAATTGAAAGAGCTGTTGCAAATAGGATGTGCCAACTGAGCAAGTGCTGGAGCTGTTGCATCGCCTTTGCTCATGGACAAGGCCACTTGCACAAAATCTGTATCTCTCCAAGTGAGGACCATCAGGACTGATTTCCATGTAATAGATAGTTTCCAGATCTATATTCTGTGCTATAGAGCAAGATATTCAGCAAGTCACACTAAGAAAGTAAGTTCACATGGTGTGAGTTTAGTTTGGAGTCAGTAGCTTAGATATCAAACTTGATAAGCAAAAACTGTTGCTAGTGTTGCTTTACAAAAGGACACAGTAAATTATTCACTGTTGCCAAATTTCAAATTAGTCTTGCGTACTTTGTCTAAAAATTGTGCCTTAATTCAAACAAGACCTTGTGGAAACTCTATGAATTTCACTGTAAGTAACTGTAATGATCCTTTTTTATTTTATACTTCATCAATACATTTTCCTGCAGATTTTTTCATCACATCTACTAAATGCTGTTTCCATTCTTTTATTCCTAATTTCTCAAGAGAAAAATTTTAATTTCTTGCGCTTTATTTTTGCTGTCAACTAGTCAAATGTGGTTGACCCAGTAAATTTTTTCCCTAATTTTCTTGTTTTGAATTATAGCTTTTGTTAATGTTTAAGGCAATATTATGTAGCATTAGGATCTGCATTATATTAAGAAGTTGATCTTTAGGACTAGATTTTCCCTTTTTTTAATTATTATTATTTTAACAGTAAAAATAGTGAATCCAAAATCAGTTAGTATGATTAAACAGTTTTTGTTTTGAGTATTCTTTTTTTTTTTTTTTTTAATATGTAACAGAAGCCTTACCAATGATACCAACCCCTCGCGTTTCTGTTCTCTAATTTTCCTTACAAAGCAGTATAATGAATAGGTGGTGCAGAAGAATTATAGAAAAATTACACAAGCATGAATTTCACAAGCTGCGAGTACAAAGGCAAATAGAGGTCTTATTTCTGGATTTTATACAGTAACATTTCTTCTGGGCATTGTGTTTTCTTTCATTTATCAGCTTAGGTCTTCTACACTTTTTAAGCCACTACATTTTATTTATTATTTTTCAGTTTCATGAATAAGTATCTTTTTGCCTGGGACCATAAATGAAGGAAATCTGCGATGACAACTGCATAGATCTTCAAGTCTCACTAAGGTAGCAAAAATTATACTTTTCTTTCATATTGGTAATTCACATTTTTTATCTGCCAAGTACCAATAAAGGTTTACTAGATACTTTACTTAACTGAGTGTTTACATTTGGCAGTGTCTATATAACACACAGATAGTTTTCCTTTTATTCCATCTGATTAAGGAACAACTGTTCTATGCAGATATTTCTCATGACATCAGAATCTGACTCTGCAAACAGGGCATACTAATGAAAATTTGTATACCTACAGCATGTATAAAGAAAACTGCACTTCCCAAAATACACAATGTCACAGTATTTACTATATCTTTAGAAAACTGTATTTTTCAGATCCTCTAAATAAGGCATCTGGTGACAATAGGTAACCAAAACAATACATTTTGACTGTACAGAATTGGGAGAGGGAAAGGAGGAGGAGAAGTGGTGTTAATATAATATAGCTACAGGCACAGGAAAATTGAAAATTCAGAAAATGCAGTTTGGACTGGAAACAAAATTGTTTATGGTCTTCAAGTAAAAGACCAGTGCACAAGAAGTCTTCATCTTCTACATATTTACCCTTATCATAGAAAGTCCTGCTGTGCAGAAGAACATGTGAAGAACTGCTTTAAGCAGTCTCCTAAGTATCTGGGACCACCTACAAATAAGAGAAAAGAGTCATAGAATCTGATTAAAAATTCCATAGAAAACCAGTGGAAGGTCTCTTACACTTGTGGTAGCTGTGCCACTACAGAAATATCACAGCTGTCTGAGTTAGTTGGAGTTCCGTAACTAATAGCAGCTTCACCTCCAGCTTTGCTTCAGGGCTGTAGTCTAGTCACAAGAACTCATTCTTCTGAAAGAACTGAATGAAGTTTCCTAGATATTAGGACATTACTGACTTTTTTTTTTAACTGATACTTCCTGGTTTGAGTTTTGCATCAGCAAGTACCTGGGAGAAGCCATACACTGCACACATACCAAAGCACATTTTCAGAACGCTGTGGCAGGACTGCCCGTAAGTAATTATTTTCTTGCTATCTCCAGACAGGACTGAGCTTTGCCTGGTTTTAGCCAGCTCATTTCTTAGCAAGGTTGGAGGTCATAATAGGTGTAGGACAGGTAGGACAGTAGAGGATATGTATCTACCACCAGCAACTAGTGCTGTGGTGGTTTACATAAATTATGCAGGGAGCTGAAGGGAAAAAAAATTGATCCTTGTGCAGGGTAAGTTTTTAAGTTAGGCATCAAAAGTCAGTTTTGCAGGCAAGAGAAATGTATGATCAATAGCTGCAAAATGCTGCGGAAGGATCTAATAGATTGCGAAGAAATTCATGGAGCAAGAGTATAATGTCCATGAACAAAATATTTACCCATATTGTCTTCACATCTTGCTTTGAAACCAAATAGATTAAGATTGAAACTGAACCCTGGCCTTTGGATTCCTCCCACGCAGGTATATTTGGGAATGAAAGGCTTGATTCAAAGGTTTGATAGAAGTGTTGATAGAAGTTGTTCCAAATGTGTCACATGCAATGTGGTTGGCCAGGCAGATGTGCACAAAAGAGTGGTTTGATTTGGTTGGTTGGTTGGTGTTTGATTCTTTACATTTGGAAAAATGAAAAGTGCCTGCTTCTTTAAAGAAGATGTCTGTTTCAATAGCATAGGTCATAAAACAAAATAATGATTTTTTTTTATTTTTTTTTTATATTTTGTTGGGTTTGGTTTGGGTTTTTTTAATTGAATGAAAAGAAAAAAGGAACATAAACCTACTATGACTTCCAGAGCTCACAAGGAACAACTTGACACAATTGTCATTTGAATAATGTTTTCATCATCCTTTAGACTCTTCAGAATTTTTTGTTTGGGATTTTATTTCCTATAATTTTGAAGAGGTTTGGTAGTGCTTGACATTATTTTCTTCTATTTCTTGATAGTGGACTCTTTTGTTTTAGTATCTTACCAATCTGAAAGAAACACTGAATATGGTAGTCTAAAAATATCTATAATGTATAACAATAACCTAAGCAATGTTGATAATATACTACCAAAGTTTTCTAACATAATACTTTTTCTCCTAAAGACAAAACTTTTTTAAATTAGTTTGACACATACAAAATCGTACAAGAACAGTACGTGCACATTCTACCAAGCTCTTAGAAGTATAGAAATTATAATACTTTATCATATAATGATCTACAACAATATTTATTCTCCAATAATGGTAAGCACTCTACTCTTTTATATGCAAATAAATCAAAATCTCAGCAGCTTATACATCTTTCCAAGAGGTGAAAAAAAAGTTCTAAGATCTTTTCCAAAAGAAAGCTCTTATCAGCCTTCAAAAATTACTACTTCTATGGATTCCAAGCATTTTCAGTCTGGTCAGACTACTGTCACTGCACAGGGTAGCAGGAAGAGTATGACATTTCCAAGTTCTTCTAAAACTCAAAAGCTCTACAAAAAGCCTCCTATCCCCTCAGTATTCCCTCTCTCTGGTCTCATCACTATAATGTGTATAGTGTGCTAGGCAGAGTTACAAAAAACCTATTATACAAAACATGATGTAATACATTTAAAAGTAGGGCTCCAAGGTATTCTATAAAGCTTTTAAGGATCTCTCTTAATTTTATTTGGTTTTGTGTTCCTGTGTCTATTAGCATTTATCTTCCTTTTTATTCTCTATCCTGTTGTTCTTGTAAATAAGTGATTTTAGTACAAATGCTGAAATACTATGCATAATAGATGGAAGGATGATTCTCTGTCCCACATAGAGTAAATCTCTTATTTTGTGTGGCTAAAATGGCAGCATTTACAAATCATCACATATTTGGAAAGATAATAAATACTACATTAATATCAATTTGTTGTGGTAGACAAGGTAATTATTTTAGTACTTTTCTTTTTCCCTACATTAACATAGTCTCAGGTTATAATCACTAATGTGTGAATACAGGAGTTTTAGTTTGTGTCTCTGCTGTTCTTCCATGAAAATTTTCCAAATGTTACATTTTGTCTGCTAATTGAAATTGCTGTTATGTTTTCATATTCCTTTATCATTGGGCCTAGTACCTCTTTGTAAAGTCATCCCTTGCCCATCTGCCAAGAAAGTTAATGTGTTCTGACACATCAGCTATCTCCCTGCAATGCAATGGCAACCCACCATGGGCCTGGGGGATATGGGATCTTGTGACTGGCATTAAAAGCAAAGAAGAGACCTTGCTGGTTTTCTACTGTGTCCTAATAGCAGCAGGAGTTTTGAAGTTGTTAATTTCATCTGAGAGTCTTGCAATAATTCTAGGTGTTTGGAGATTTACCTTTCATTTGCACACATGTCCCGTTATAAACAGTGAGGTAGCCTTCCTTCAGAAATGCCTCATTTCTTTCATGTCATGTGAACCGTGTAGCAGCCATCTCACAATAGCATGAAGTACAGGACAGGCTGCTAAAGTTGCCTATGCAGCAGAATAAAGTCCTCACACAGAACACAGATAGCTCTTTGCTATCACAGCTTGACTGTTGCCAGTACCAAAAATATTTCATTTAAAGCAAGTTCACTTCTTTATGCTACACTGCATCTTAGTGGGCTTTTACACTTTCCTATTCTTAGGCTTAAGCCAAAGATACCAGTGGAGAACATTCCCAGTTTGCCAGGTGCAACTGGCCATCCTGGAGACCTGAGATTTAAAGGAATATTAGCTCCTTGGTCTTGTTTATCTGCCTTAAACCTGAGCATTTATCTACCCTGAACCAGCTATGGCTGGAGGTACCAGCATCTTTAATATCTGAAATGCTTGAGTGTTGACTGCTTTTATGCTGTAGGGACATAGTATGGGGTGGTATATGTGCCAAGGACTCAATTTATACCAGCATTTATTAGTTTCAAATATGTCATTTGAGAGCTTGTCCTTGTACATCTATTCACAAGTATGTGCAGTACAGAGGTTTTTGTATCAGTGTATCTAGAAGGTATCTCCTGGTCTCAGTCTTGGTTATATCGCAATGAGTATACCAAAAATAATTTTGAAAATAAATTAGACAATGTTTATTAAGTACTTTATGCCTCTCACTCAAATATTCGCACATCCCATATAAGTTAGCCAAAATGTATAAAACAAAAAGAATATTCAAATTAATGTCACTTTCTGTATTAGGTCAGCCAAGATGGAAAGATTTTCTTAATATCAGAGTTGTAGCTAAATAAGCATTCTGCCACAGATTCTGATTCAGAAAAGCACTTAACAACACACTTAATCTTAAGGATTTGCATTAGTACTTTCTCAGATCAGGACTCACTAAATCTGCCTGCCTTGTATGAGGGGTGCAGCTGAAGACATTTTTTTTCCTCTCAGGACTGGCCTGTGAGCTGGAAGGAAAAATTAACTACATGAATTAAAGTGGTGCTAATAGCTTTAAATGAGGAAGAGCTTTTTCTTAATGAAAGGGCAGTATGGATAGTCACTTCTGCACTCAGAAATTGTTTTTGCTATCTGATGTAACCATCTTGTTTGCTTTGCATTGGCCTCTGAATGTACCATGCCAAAAATAGGGGTAAGCAATCTATAGGCTCTTTCATTATCTTTAAATATATACTCTAACACTAAAGAAATCTGCTTTTTAGTCTGTGTTTTTTAAAAAGCCTGATTTTGTTCTCATCTGTTTCAAAAACTAGGCCAACAATAGGCACTTTGAAGATTCCTGGCCTTACTTTTTGGACAGTGTTTAAGCATATTTTTTTTCCAAGTATCTGAAAGTAAGTGCATTTTGGGATATCAATTTTAAAGACAGTTATGATAAAAGCAATTTTATTTTTTTCCCATAAAAATAGGAGGTAACTGATGTATACAGCTTTACATTATTTGGAGTATATACATTGCAAATAAGTAGCACCTTTTCTTCAGAGATTTCTTATTGATTTCTTCTGGTGAGTCTTTACGAACATAGAGGGAAAAAATTAAGAAAAACTTTGTTTTTATCTCAGGAATATTGTCATGTAGTATGTGGATATTCCATGATGGAAAAGATTCTTTCTGTATGAGAGATTCTTTCTGTACAAATAAATCAGATTATTTCTGTATAAATACCCTCAGTCAGTCATTCAGTCAAGAAAGAAAGAAAGAAGCAAACAAACAAACAAACAAACAAACAAAGGACAAATGTAAAAAAACAAGTTAAAAGAAACTAAAAAGCCACTTTGGAATAGAAGCCCTTAAGCATCCTTATCTGTAGCCATTGCTGTGAGCTACCGCTGAAGCTGTGGCATGCAGAGGTAGACTCAAAGGTAGACTCGATGTGCATGGAAGATTAGTCTAAAACAGAACACCAGATATGAATGCCCCAAAAGCCACGAAAAGGGCAAAATACTGAAACACGAACATTTCTCAGTGGAGTGATAATTTGAAGGAAATATGTATTTTTCAGTTCAAAACCACTGAATACAGTAATTTTAAAAATGCTTAGTACAAAGTAACCCTTTATGGCCAGCCCATCCTTGTTCTGCCGGTATACTAACTTATTGTAACACAATAATACACGACTGAATGATCAAGAGAAGTTTACAGATTACTCATTGTCAAAATGTTTCATTCTTCTTATAAAGTCTAGAACGTTAGACCCTTAAAATGCTCTGTTTCATATTCCTGTCATCCTTTATATCTAAGATCCAGTGTCAGTCATAACTTGTATTTAAATAAATACACAATGTTTCTGTTTTCTTTAATTTTATCTTTTCCAGGAGAAAATTACTAATATGTTTTCACATAGTGAAAGATTTATTTAAAAATTATGTAAACAGTTATGATATACTAAATAGTATGATTTTCTAAATAGACATTAGTACAGAAATAATAGTGATCTATTTTGCATACAATGAAAAATATACAATTTTAGAATAAAGATTTTGAACATCTTTGTTTTTAAAATGTAGAACTGTAGTTTACAAATGTGAATAGGAAAGCTGGGATTCCACCAGAAAATTAATTAATTTCCTGATGATTAAAACAACAGTATACTGGTTTTGCTTCTTCCCAGTGAAACAACACTAAAAATTTGAAAAATCACACTGCTTCCACGAGGTAAACAGGATATTTAGCTGGGAGGTCACCATTCATTTAAAGAGAAAATTATTTGGTTGTGATACATCCTCGCTTTTAAACTACTTCATGAGAGCAATGCACATTCAAGGGTACTTGGGATCTTTTTCCAGAGCTATAGCATCAGGTGCCTCAGAAGCTGTTAGGAGCAGGATCTGAGGCACTGATCTGAAGGGAGGTCTTCTGCCTCCTGCTTCTTTCCTAAAGCATTTTATTTTGCCCATTTTTCATCTTTGTATCTCCGTCACTGAAACCCATTCTTGGTCAAAACAACTCAGTACCTCTTGGACCTGACAAGGAAGGAGAAGGTGGACACAAATCTCAGGTCATTGCCTTTCAGAAGCTTTTTGCTGCAGGAAGACAGTCTTTCATTGCTGCCTCCTCCGTTCATCAATATTCAAACATGCTGCAGTTCCTCCTGAGCAAACTCCAGGTTATTTGGGTATAGGTTCTACTGTCAAATTTAGTTCCTTTCCTGTCTGAATTTTATAACCCAAACTATAATTTCATGATTATGGAGTTCTAGGGTTAATGCAGCTCTGACCAGCAATTATATCCTTACAGATAGGTTTTTCAGTTGCTAAACATTTTAGGTAAATGTTGGGGGTGGGGTGGTGATGGTGTCCTAATAACTCAGCTAGTATTCTGTTTTGTTCAAAGATACATTTAAGTGGGACATTTTATAAAATGATCCAGTGAATGATACTGTACATACAAGCAGGGTAAGTCACTATGCAGCTTCTGCCATTAGGGTAAGGGAGAACATAAAGAATGAAATGAGACTTCAATACCACTTCAAACAACAACACATTTGTAAGAATAAAATCTTTAAATCAACTATGTAAATTTTCCAATAAATTTCAAGTATTATAGTAAACATGAGTTTTTTAATGTCAAGAAGTATTTACAGGACTTGAGATTCCTTCTTTGTAGGTAAGGATTGGTTTTCATCTCACAAGACAGAAAATAATCAAGTATGGTTTTTCATTTTAACTTTTTCAAGTTTCTGGTTATCCTGTTACGCATAACGCTTTAAATTCTTAGCTTCTAAAACTAAATTAGCATAATTAAAGATTTTCACCTGCTAAATGTTTTTTTCTGATTGTGTCAGGATTTACTAGGTGGGCTTTTGAAACCATTTTACCGGGTTGGAAAAAAAATGCAAAGTTCTTTAATAAAATAATATTCAGTGGAAACAGTTTAAAATTACCTGATGGTTATAAAGCTTTGTAGAAGACAAAGATAGTATAATGTATGTGCCTCTTATTAGATTGCAAGCACAAAGAAATAGGAAAAATTTTAGAAAGCAAATTCAGAGTGAAGAGTCTGTGAGAGAGCTCAGATTCCTGAATCTATCATAAAGTGAAAAATGAGAAAGTCTTTCTCATGTCTTAAATAAAGTTAGGAATGTCTGGAAATGAAGTTATATCTGCTGGAGAGAGATGAGACAAAGAAAACTGTGACCAATCTTGCTCCTATTGAACCTAAGAAATAAATTTTGGCTATAGGATGCATCTGCCTTCCTTTCATGCCAATTAGGCATTGATACCAGAGGAATGAAATGGGGCCTGTCTAACATAGGGGGTTTTTTACTATTTTCTATTCAGTACTTTTTATTGAAGCAACTAAATTTAGGCATAACTTGCTCCAGCTCTAATGATCATATTGCAAATTATTAAATTGATAAAACAATATGACCTTAATTATTGTGTTAGATTTGTCATCCAAAGAGTCAGAAAGGTGATAATGCAAGTGAATATTCTGAAAGGCAATTTCTAATTGTTATTCTGCCATGAAAATATATTACTAGTAATCTGATTTTTTATCTATATTTATTTATATTTTGAGGTAAAACAAATTGTTGTATTTTAACACTTTTTTGTCTGGTGTTTCTTAACTTTCTCTCTTAAGCATTCATTTGAAATGAGAAAAGCCTGAAAAAGCTCTTTTTGAAACCCAACATGTTAACATGATAACTAACCTGATAACTAACAAGTTACAAGAATAGTGGGCTGATTTGTATTACTCAGTTTATTTAGCTCCTGAAGATATGTGTACAGTTTTTAGATATTCTATAAATTCCTGTATGACTTCAGATCATGTAGCTTTCTTGTGTTTTGTTTACCTGCTTCAACATGTAACAGTTTCAAGCAGCCTTATACTTTGAAATAAAGCATTTATAATTTATCTGGTTCTCACTGAAGTCCACATATGTTTATTACATGTAGCATTTTATTGCCACCATTACTAGTGCTTAGCAGATAATATTTCATCCTAAATATTAGAATAAATTTTAAATTTAACAACTAGCTCCAGCCAGTGAATAAGTTAGCTCAGACATCGTTATACCTAAACTATAATAGAACAAGACAGATAAGTAAATTAAAAATCTACAAGAGATTCTGAAAATAGCCAAATAAAAATTGCCACTCCATATGGTAGCAAGAAAAATAAATGAAATCTAGGGGGAAATTATGTGAGGTTTGTAGATAGGAAAAAAAAACAAAACTTTTAATCAAAATCAAGCTGAGAGAAAATAATGGCATTTCCCTTCTCCATTTTCAAAAGCAATATAAATTCCAAATAAAGATGTACCAGTACTCAGTGCAATAGAGTAATGTATGCTGAATGCACTGTATACTAAGTAGATAGCTTGTTATTTAACTATGAAAGTTTTGACTGATGTTAAAATGCAGTTTTAGAACAATCAAATCTAAAAATCATATTGGCATAAACAAGAACAACAAAACTCGGAATATAAGAAAAACAGCCACTGCCTCTTCTTGAGATCCACCTGCCTTTTCTTCTAGCTGCTAAGTGAATATCCAGCAGAAGAAAAAAAAAGTGACCTGGTTGCAATACACCAAGTAGATGGAAACTCTGGTCTCTCTCACAAGTTACTTTTTTGAAGCCACAAGCACTATTCAGGAGCTCACTAATCCTTTGCCTAAATTCCATATTAGATATTAGATAAATTATACCTATTTGAGATGAGATGAGATGAGATGAGATGAGATGAGATGAGATGAGATGAGATGAGATGAGATGAGATGAAGATCCCATCCTACCTAACTTGCTTTGCAAAATGATATGTTAGAGTTGTTTTATTGTGATTACTTCAGAAACTTTTAAACATGATGAAGGGGTTGAAGAGATGGTTAGTGGGAAAATCCACAGACAAGAGTCCCAGGGGCAAGATTGACTGCCGCCAACCACATTTGCTAAAATCCCAATTAAAAAGAAAATATGCCTCTGTAAATTCCTGGTTTTGTGAAGTGGGAAGATGGAGAACATGTAACTGATATATATGCTGATATAAGTACAATAAAAACCAAACAATCAGTAAGAGTTTCTGGATGCCCTATATGAGTATTAACAACTTTACAGGCAGTATACAAAATGCATAAATGCAATGGTCAAGAATAAAAAGCCCATATAGCACCTTAGAAATTAAGAAGTAATTTTTTTTAATTTTTTTTTATTTTTAACTCTCTGTCTTCACTACAGTGAATGCAGATAAAATACACCACGGTCAGGTAAATCTAGACATTTTAAATAACGGCAGAGTAGATTCTTCATGTCTTTCTCAGTTTCAGTTCAAACAGGTGTTTTCAAAGAGGCTAACCACAAGAACTGTTTCCTCTAAACCTGTAACCTTTTTTCCCAGAAATAAAATGTTGCCAGTTTGCACCATGAGTGGACACTTCACTTTCTCTCTTTCCTATAGTAAATCTTAATTTTTCAAAGTAAAAGAGTTTATACTTATGATCTCTTGCATAGCAGATTTAACAGAAAAAAAAAAGAATTAATCTATCTTGACAGGTCCATATTTAATGTAAGAGTATCAAATATAACCCATTTTATGAGGTCGATATTAATAATTTTGTATGGACATACTTCAGTTAAATCAGGGATTTTCTTTTCCATTTTAGGCTTGGAGTTAGGAACTGTGAACCTTGGTACTAGGGACTTGTTTTTAAGATGACTCGCTGAGACGTGTTGTGGTTGTGTTGCTTGATTTACCAGATGGGGAAAAAACCCAAAACTACACAAAAAACAACCAACCAGAAAAAAAAAAAAAAAAGAACAAAACAAAAACAAAATAAAAAATCTCGCTGTTTTGGGGGGTTTTGGTAGTTTTGTTGTTGTTGTGGGTTGCGTTTTGGGGGCGGAGAAGGTTGGGGGTTTTTTGGTTGTTTTTTTTTTGGTTGGTTGGTTGGTTTGGTTTTTTGGTTTTTTTGTTTGTTTCTGGTTCCATTCCCCACCCTACTCCACCCCCGCCCCCCCACCCCCCCCTTCCCGCCTCCGAAGGAAAACAGCAATTAATCAGAGAGGGGAGTCCCAAGTCGTGAAAAGTCCTGCTATCTGCGGAACATACCCGTTTCTGCAGAAACTTTTGCTAGTCTTACACAGGAAAAACAAACTGCTTTCGACGTCCGGATTCGTTCTTTAATGAGAAAATGACTCACCACGAAACTTTCCCACTTTCGTCGGAAAATGCGGTTCCCCGTTGACGGTCACGGCGGGGTGACCGAGCGCTTTCATCCTTTTCCCCGGAGACACTGCCTCCCCACTAATAACGGCGCAAGAGGAAGTTGATTTTCTGCGCCCGTTACTTTTCTTCACAAGCTCCCGATCTCTGCGGACCAGACCCATTTCTGTACCACTACACCCAGCTTCGGCTGCCGGGCAAGACCCGTCAGCGGCCAGGAGCTACCAGGAGGAGCAAAAGTTGCCGCGGCCAGCGGCCGTGGGTCGGGCCGGGGCGCTGCAGAGCCGCCGGCGCAGCACGCACTCCGCGGGGCAGGAGCCGCCGGCCGTGGCGGCACACGGGGCGGCACACGGGGCCACCCGCGGCGGCCGTGGCGGGCGGGCCGCGGCGATTGGCGGCGGCGCTGACAGCGGGCGGGGCTGTGCCGGAGGCACCGCCCACTCCCCGCTATAAGCCGCTTTGTCGCTTTCTCACTGTGTCTCATAGTTTCTCCGCGCGTCAGTGTGGTTGCGCAGTGGAAATCAGCACCGGGGAGCTGCTGAGTGGCGCCGTTGTCATGTGAAAGCGCACATGCTCTGCTATCCACGCGGCACCCCACTCCCTTCTGCCTCTGCGTGTTTCTCCTGTTTTTTTCTAACGTAGCTCCTTTCCTCCTCCCCTGCTCAGCCACCCGCCGCCTCTCCGCCGCCCCGGCGACCCCCGCAGCGGCTCCGCGGCGGGCAGTGGCGGGGCGGCCGCCCCGGAGAACTGCGCCCCGCGACGAGCAGCCCGGGGAGCCGTGCCCCGCGGAGCCGTCCCGGAGGTATGTTTTTCCCGGCGAAGCAGAGCTGCGGCGGCTGCCGCCTTCGCGAGTGTTGAGACGGGATCTGTGTGGTGCGGTTCCCGAGCTCCCAGCTTCATGACTGCGCGGAGTGGGGAGCCAACATCATGCGAGGTAAGCGGGCCGGGGACGGCTCTTTTTTGGCACAGCTGCTGTAGAGGGGGCTGGAGAGAAGGTTTCGTGCTGGCGGAGAGGGTCGGGCGAGAAAGTGGATGGGTCGCGCCCACCCGCCGGCGTGGCTGCTGGCGGCGTGATTCCCACAGCCGCGGGGGCCGCCACTCAGCCCAAGGTACGTTCAGCGGCAGGGGGTGGGCGGACACCCCCTACCTACGTGCGCTAGGAGGCGGGCAGGCAGGAGGGAGGGTCAGGTGGTTGACAGTGTCTATGTCATGAAGACCCCACCTACAGCGCGCTGGCTCTCCGGCAGGTGTCCCGTACGGCAGGACCCGCTCCCGCTTGGTCCCCAGTCGCTGCCAGCACGGAGAGGGTCTTCCTCTTCACTTCCCAAAAGTTGTTACTTGGACTTTTTCGCTGGCATGGCTTTATTCCCCAACCGGCATGTCGCCTGGGGGTCCCCATTCCTCGTAGGTTGCTAACTGGGCGGGATGGGTTGCGCTGCTCGCGAACCCCCTCCCCTTGTCCGCAGGTCTCTTCGAGCCTGTCCCACCTGCGCAGCTCTGTCGTGGAGGGCAGCCAGAGATTCCTCCAGGGCTTGCAGCCTCACTCGCTGTGGGTCCCGCAGGAGAATACACATCCTCACCGACGGGACCCCCTCACGAACGGAGAGCTGCTGGGGTGTTTGTCCGCCGGGTTTGGACGGGGGGCTGCATGCTGGTACGCCGGCCGCCCAAGTGGGGGCAAATATGCGGAAGGCGCGGGAATGCGTAGTTTCTATGTCTCCCAGGGCCAGACTCCGCTGGGCCCCATCTCCGGGCCGGCGAGCAGCGCCAGTGGGGCGAGAACAACACCTGCCAGCCTCGGGCATCCGCGGGCGTTGGACAAGTCCTCCACCTCCGTCGTCCATCCCCCTTTATTGCCCAGTTCTTCAGGTCGGTTGCTTGCCTCACCCCTCGGCGTGTACAGAGATAAAAAGTAGTCTCTACCCAGGGTATTGGAACGGAGGAGAAGGGCTTTCGAGGAGACGGACAGACTCGGGTTTGACAGCGACACTGCATGCAGATTTCTGGGGTCTCCGGTTTACTTTAATGACTGGAGACACGCACTAGAAAGAACTTTTAGCTAGGATTTCAGCTTGTGGGATGTCAGCTTCTGTAGCAGCGTGCATTAACAGCACTAGCAAATCACACGTGTGTCTAATTTGCTTTAAAGAAATTGCGTAGATCAACTTAACCATCTTTCCCCCTAGCCTTCTTAGGGTGTTCGCTGTGGGGCATCTGTGGGACAAGAACTTGTTAAACAGTGTTTTTCTTAAGAGCAACAGAAAACGGAGAGAAAACGCTCAATTCTGTGAAGTGGCCCCTGTTGCAGCTTTTCTGCTTGGATTGGGGTTTTTCTGTTTGTTGGGGGGTTTGGGGTTTTTTTCCTTGGGTGTTTTTTGGGGTTTTGGGGAGGGTTGTGTCTTTGTGGGTTTTTTGGTCTTTCCCCATCCCCACTGGAGGGCCTCCAATGCAGGCAGAGCCAGTCAGGGGTTATTTTTGAAACAAGCCTCGTCTCCTGTTTTAGTGGACAGTTTATCCACTTGATCCATGGTGCCCATGCATCTCCTTCCCTGCCTAAAGTCATCTCGTGCTGTGAAGTGCAGGAGTACCCCTTGGCAAGGGTGAAGTGAAATGTCCTTCCTCTTCTCTGACCTCTTCCTTTTAAACAAGGCCCAGGACGGCCAAGCGGTGCTGGGCAGGGAAAGGGAGGCAGATCCTGTTGCATTCCTGGCAGCATTGCTTGCAGGAGGTGCCCCAGCTCTGCCATCCCTTAAGCTGTGCTATCACCTACTCCCTGTGAAAAGGTGCAGTTCTGCTGCTAGAATGAAAATTTATATTTGCATTGTGTTTATGCTTGCTCAATAGGGAATTTACATGTGGGAGAAAAAAGGGCTGGGATGGAGGGAGGAGAAAACAATAAAGAGGTAATTTTCACCCTTGTTCAAAACTCATGTGCAAGAGGTTGCTAAACGGATGCTTCATATCATCTTTGCGTCAAGATGAGAGCCATGCTTGACCACCCCCTCAAATGAACGTTTGTTGTTACTTGAGCATCTGTCAATTACATTTGTGGCTTTACAAATAAAGGAAATAATTGAGTATCACAGTTGACAGATTGTGAGCTTCTGTGATTTTGTGTCGTTAGAGAACTGTAAGCCTTCTTGAGAAGGTGTAGTTGTTTTCAACTGTGTTATATTTGCTGTTTGGTTTGAAGAAGGAACCTCTCTGTCCTGTACGTGTGATCTCTTCATTCAAACTTTGCTAGCTGAACTGTGGTCCTTCCAAGATGCAGTTGATGTAGACAGTGCAACATGCCTGGGATGTGCAGGCTCTGGTGTGGTTCATTACCTGCTCCCCGTTGGAATGGAGGCCAAAGAGCTTCTGAAAATATCCAACCTGCGTAACTGCCTACTGCATCCCTAAGCACTGGACAGCCACAGGGGCGGTTGATCATCCCATCCCATGGAAGCACAGCTGGCTTTGGGGTAACCTCAGTTGCTATGCCAGTACATTACAGTCACTGGTCATGTCCTATCCAAAATAATAATCCTCTGTACTTCAAATCTTGATTTAAATCCTAATGAGGATATGTAGCCATGCTGCCTTACAGCAGAACAATGTACAGGAGACTGAGCATTTGTTCCTATGGGCTCTCATTGTCATGATGGGTCCGGATATTTTCCTCTGAACTGGGAATGGAAATTTTTGGAGTTGATGACTTTTATACCTGTATTTCAGAGAGGCAAACATAAGTATGAAAAAAATTTACAATAAGCATATGTGACAGTCTTTCTTCCCTCTCTTCCACTTCTGGCAAAATCCTGTGAGGGAGTTAAGAGCATAGAAGGTGTACTTCAGTGTATTTTTTAGAAAAAGAGGATAGAAACTTATTGTGCTGTTTAACTAAAAAACGAAAACCTACTTTTTTCCTTGCAATTTTATTTTTATGAAACTGATTTGTAAAGTTTAAAGCTATTAATAGTCAATTCTGCATATAATGCAGCTGATAGGCAAAGATGGAAAAATTAATGTTGCAAAAAATCAATGTCAAAACGCCAACTTTTACTCTGGAAACATGCTGCCTGTACACATACAAAAGTGAAGTTTGTGGTCTCTACTATTTGAATTGTGAAAGTGACATTAAACTAGTCATACCTAAGTACTATGTTTATTGAAAAAGTAATATTTAAACTTGCAGCTGGAAATCTTATTAAAAAGCTTTATCTTTTAATTTTTTTAGAAAAGACACTCCACAAAACCCTGAAGCCAAGGTATTTGAGCAAGTTTTTCTGTGTAGTTTTCTCTTGCCGGTGTCAGGACTGAGAAATAATACATATTATGTGACATGTATTACATAGTTACTCCATTTTTTTAGCATTGCTAAAATATTTGTGAGGAATTACAAAAATGTGATCAAACAAATATAATCTCCAGTATTTCAGAGAGAGCTTATTAAGTAACAAATTCAAATAATCTGAATAGCTAATAAAGTTATCTTTAATCGAATAAAAGAGTACAGGGAATATATATAAACTCATTAACTCAAAGGAAAATTATTTAATGAGTTATTGCAGAAAAAGTAAATACAACTCTGTTTGAGTATTAATATTCTAAAATATGTCAATGAACACATTGAGTATTAAAGAAAATATCGTAAGGGAGAAGCAGTACTAATTGTGACAGATTTAAGACCTTACTCCACTGTAGCAAAATCAATTTGTCATCACAGTGTAGTGCAGCCAGCTACTACTAAACTGAATAATGTTACTTGTCTTCATTGAGACTCCTTGATATGTGATAGAATACAAGTTTCTGGTGTCAGGCCTTTTCAGGTAAAATTTTAATAAATGTCAGTAAATGCTTAGAAAATCATCAGTCAGTAATAAACTTTTACTGTGTCATATAATCAAGAATACAAACATGTATAGTCAATATACACCTATCTACAATAAACAAAAATTAAACCAGAAGTGTGAGAACCTATTCATACTTCAGCAATAATTTTAATTTGCCTTGCATTATATTTACATTTCAAATGGTATTTTCCATTTATCTTTAACAGTTGCATTATGCTAGTGTTGGCAGCAGGAGGGAAGTACATAATGAAAGTCCATCAATAAAAAGCTATCTGATTTGATAAAATTAGATTTTTTATATTTTTTTAAATGACAAAATTGTTTTTCATAGATAAAAGCCTAGCGACAATTTAAAAACCGTGAAAATATCATGTGCATTGACTGGAAACAGTTTCTCTTTTGCGGTATGGAAAATGTCAGACATCTACCATTGATCTTTTACAATTATGGTGACAAGCAGTAACTTGGTATGATTGTCCCATTTGATCATACAGTCATGATTTCAAGTAGAAGTCACTTAAATTATGTTTTGAGGTTAAAAAATATTATGAGCATTTGGGGCTAAATCCATCAGGTGAAAAAACCCCTTCGCAGTAAACAAGAATTCTGGAATTCATAATTCCTGTTTAAAATGTACTTGAGCTTTTTTGTGGAAAGTCTTTGGTGTGCTATCAGAGCTATGACTATATGTGATAGTGACATATGCCTATTCAGAAACATGTGGATAAACTATACCTTCAACAGTCCTGGGTGTTTAAATAGTTCCAGGAGCTAGAATCTGCCATAGTATGGACACTGGTTACCTGATAAAGGAAAACAGATCAAAGGAGTGAATGACTCCCAAGCTATCCAAGAAGTCCTTTTCCTACCACTCAAGCAGTGCAATGAATTTACAGAAATCAGGTTCTCTGCTACGAAATTGAAGAATGTACGTTTGGTAGCTGAAGATGCACACAGGAGAAAATACTGATGGAACTAAGCTGAATAGAAATGAGATTTATCAGTGCAACAGTATAATGGGTTATGTTAATCAGCTCTCACGTAGTCCATACGGTGCCCTTTCAATCCATGACCCAGTCCATTTCATTCTTAATGAGGAAAACAACAGTATTTATGGTAAATTGGGCTAAATATAATTGTTGTACAAATAAACATTTGTAGTCATATAGGACAAAATGGAAATTATTAAGAAAATAAAAGAATGTTTGAACATTGCTACACAATTATGAGGTAACAGTAGTGTGCTAGTGGTTATACATTGTTTTACAGTTCTAAGATACTGTCCCAAATCACTTGCTGTTGAGCTTAGTAATAAACCTGTTATATCAACTTAAACCAAAGTGTGAATTTTAAAAACCTGATGCATTTGATTTTAAAATCAGGTTTTTTGAAGAGCATTTTTAACAGCTTGTACATTCAGCACAGTTGGGGCTTTCCATAATGAGTTTCATAGACAAGCTATAGATGTCAAAATGTTGGGTTTTGTACTTTGTGTTTATAAAGTTCAGTGTTGTTTCCTTCCAATTCTGCATGCAGTCTGGACAAAGTCTGTAGTGCAGCTTGGAGCGTAAGATACCACACAGTGTCACTGGGGGTGGAAGACAGAAGGTGCGTTTTGGATTGTGCAGTTTCCTTTTTGTTTCTATTACTGTTTTCATGAGCATATTAAAAACTCTAATTTATGCACAAGATTGAGAATACAGTACAGCTGAGATGGCCTGGTCCTTGTTTGACTGAACAATGCTTACTCACTTGAGTGGTCTTATTAATGAGACATTTGGCCCTCTGCATTTTTGCAGTCTTGGAACTATTTTTTATAAATCAGGAATGTTCATGCTTAACTTTGCCAGACACATTCTGCTGGAAATTTATGCAAACAGAAAAACAGCTGTTTCTGCCTCTGCTACAAGTATATACGCTAATCTAGTTTGACATAAATGTTGGTATTTTCCTGTTGAGTTATTTTGATGAATTGCCAATTGAAAATCATCTACACATTTTCTATAGAGGATGTACATTTTCATTGCTGCACAAAAATGTAATAATTTTTTAAAATCTTAAGTTTATCTGGATCATGGCCATTTAAAACCACATACTCATTAAAGAGTGAGCATCAAGTAATTATGCTTACTTGACAGACAAACTCAGTTAGAAAGAGTTATCGTGGCCTTCTTTATGTGAGTAGTTTAGTTAGATTTTGATAGGACTACTCACATAAATAAGGCAAGCTGAATTTGAGGCAGTTTTGTTCTGGGTCCCTTGGAAACCCAATGACTTGAGATTGTAAGCAGCATGAATGATTAAAAAGGCTTATAGGGAATCAACATTGTAAGAAGCATGCTATGTTAAAAGAAGTCTTCTTGCCCTGAAATTTTAATGAAATTGCCTTCTGCTCCTAACTGCGTACTACTCTTTGGTGCTTGAATACAGCTATTAGCTATATAAATATTTGCTGGAAAGAGATGTTGGTAAACATGCTATTTGTCTTCTCAGCTAGTGCTAAAAAACAAACAGTATTCAAAAACATTGTGTTTCTGGTAATGATCAGTAGGCTGTTTTTGATTAATTGCTATGCTTATGTTCATTGCTGCATTGTTGCTTTTAAATAATGGCCAAATCAATATTTATATAAAGATTAAGAAAATACATATATTTGTAATATATTTAAGTATGAATATGCTACACAGGATAATAAACATTTGAGCAAGACTAAAAACGCAGTATAATTTTAAGAGCAATTTTGATGATTATTCTAAAGTCAGTCTTTAAAGCAGTTTGTCTACTTAGAGATATTCTTCAGGTGGTCTCACATTTACCTGATTCCTCGTAGTTATCTATGGTCACTGGGGCACTTATGTTTCCTGAACACATCAAACACCTTTCATAATGACATTCTTCTCTTTAAAGAGTCGTCCTTCTACTTCATTAGTCCATGGTATTCATAAGTGACCTTACCATTCAGAGTAATATTTCCAAACAACACGTGTTCCCATTATATTTTATTTTTTTTCACTCTCTGAAGCAATCCTTTAGACTAAAAATTTTTTTAGTGTTACAAGTAATGTATTACAAGTTTCAGTTGTTGGGATTTTTTGGGTTTGGGTTTTTTTTGGGGTTTTTTTGAGTGAAGATGTTCAAGGAAAGAAAAAAGCTGGATCAAAAGAATACAAAGAAAAATAAATTGTTGAATTGCAATGCAGTCAAATGTCAAAATAATGAGCTGCCAGGAGGGTAGCATGTTGTGTTTTGTTGGTCTCAGGTGAAATTATGGTTCTCCTAGAAAAAACTTCAGATGTAAAAAACAAAGAAAAGGCTGCTTATAAATCAGCAACTCTTAAATTATTATTCCCACTATAACAGGAGGTAAAGTGTGATACGCTTTATGCGCTTTGATAGTTTGCAGAGATTAGATTATTTAGTGTGCATTACACATTAAAAGCTTACACTTGTTTCAAAGAAGCTGTAGATTCAGTTGTGAAGTTGATGGCATGTATCTCTTAGCTACCAGACTGAGAACTGCTGAGCAAATTGTTTTCCAAAAGATTTATTGGAAATAATAATCTTCTGGGAAGGACAGTTTAGTGAGTTTACTATATATGAGCTGTATAAAACTGAGTTTAATGAAATCGAGGACAATGTTTTCATTCAAAGTGCAGTTTAGAATCATTCATATGTATTGTCTTCTCTTGCCTTCTTGAAAAATATGTATCATTGTACTAAGTGATGATAAACTGCTGTGAGTTAACTTTTTGATTTAAGAGCCTGCCACGTAAGTGCTTTATGGAAATCCTAACATTTCACTGGTAGTACATTTTTCCATGATCATTTGTGCATGTTAAAAATGCATCACTGATCTTGCTTCTCTAAATAAGATGGAAAAACGAAGGTAAATGTTATATTTCAGGTCCTGACTAAATAGTAAAACAGGTGATCTTTTTTATATTTATCTGTCTAGAAAAAGAATGAAGTAGCAACTGGCTTACTTCAGTGCATGTTGTTTAGAGGATTTTGTGCAATATTTGTACAATTAATTTGTTTAATATTTAATTGGAATGAACTCAAAGGAGAGACCATGTACAAGAACTGAGGCCAGATAATCAAATGCAGTGGCAGCATAAATATGAACAAATACAGCACAGTAGTGACACAGAAAAGTAATGGCATTGGTGAAGAATATATTAAGGCACAATGTCATGCTGTGATTTCATCTTTGTGAAGAAAAGAAACTTTTCTTTTGGAGAAAGTTCCACAGATGACCAAACAGGTATTGTTTGTTCAGGCATTTATCTTAAGCCCATCATTGTTGTCTTTCAGTGCATTATACTGGTGATCCAAGTACTGATCACTAGTATCTCTCAGCAGGCCAGACTTCTCCTTTTAATGATACAAACCATTCTCCCTACAAAAATACATATGAAAATGGAAAAGTGATACAAGAAACACCAGTCTTAAGTGCTTTGTTTGATGTATGAAAACGTGTAATAAATATCATATTATAGGTATGTAAGCAGGTACATATAGGTATGTATAGGTACTGGATCAGTAGTCTTTATTAGATATGGCAAATAAAATATTGGGAGATTAGCGCTTAACATTAATGTTGCATTATAGCGATAAAAAAAAAAAAGTAAAAATTCAAAACACTTTTACAATATTTTCTCATTCAAAAATCTATTATTTAGAATACTAGTTCTGTCCTAACTATAGCAAATTTTACAAAATCAGCTTATATTAATCTCCCATGATTAGTCAGAATAAGGAGGAAGAATAAAACAATGCCAGTGGGGACAAAGTGTGGTTGATTAATATCCATTGACAATAATTTAAACTACAAATTGTTCCATGGTGTAAAGAATGTGAACATCATGTTCCACTACAACTTGTAAAGCAATTTTATATGATTATGAAAATAAATTCTTTATTCAGAGCTGGTCAAGAAAAAGGGCATTAGAAGTGTTGTGGCACTTGTTACAATATTAAAGATGAAACTTCAGAAATATCTAGTAAACACCATAATTTAGGCATAATTTAATTCATAGTGTAATATTAAGGAAAAAAAAAAAAACAAAACAAAAACAAAATAAAGGTATTGAAGAAAACTTTGCACGCAATATATGCTCTGACATTTTGACCAACAGTAATCACACAAATATTTTTCTGAGAAACTGTTCATATGTGACAGTGTTTCAAGCAAATGTATGTTACAGTGTGTTGCATCAACTAAGTAAAATCTGTCTGCAGAGTATCTTTAATTTTGAAACAGTATTCCCTATATGTTAGAAAAAATTTCATTTATTAAATTTAGGGAAAAAAACAGCAAAAGTCTGTGAAACAAAAGGAATATAACAAAAAGAAAATTTGTTACAACACGTGTTGGGTGTCCAGACCACACAGGATCCCTAGGAGCACACCTTCTGATTCAAAAATCGAGCTTTTAAACTTTCTTAAGCTCCAACTCTATTTTACAACATGGGGGGGGGGCATTTATTCTTCTTGGATTGGCTCTTCTGTGCCCCCCCTCATGCCAGGGGTGGAGTTTCAGGCAATATGTCAGCCTCCATCTGGTCATATGGTCAGCCACGTGGCATGAAGTTGCGTCAGCTATATTCTTAATTAATATGTAATTGCCCTTTTCCCGAATGCTTAATCCCTGGCACAAATTCCAAAACTGGACTGGATGCCTTACAACTTCTGCGAAACGCCTATAGGTTAGTAACAATCAAAACCAGAAATAAGCCTTAGGTTAGTAACTCCCATTCTTTTTATTTGCTTGTAATAAAACCAGTTTTTCTACTTCTCATACTATAGACTTTCCTGGAATATTTTACTATAAAGCTCATGCTACAATATGCCTCACTGGTTGTTTACATTCTACTGATTTTCAGCAAATGGGAGAGCTAATCACTTTTGAGTTCAGTAGGTAAGAGGAGAGAACTTCTGGTGTCTTGATTCAGGTACCTATGCAGAAGTTGCTTTCTTCATTTATCATTGATTTGATTTTACCAAAATTCCAGTAATTATTTTTGAAGACACCATTTATCAAGATGTGTTCTAAGTCAGCAATTCTTACAAACTCTAGTGAGAATGCCATGAAAACAGAACATGAAATAAGACCTTTTGCAGCAAGTTATTTTCAGGCTTCAACAGAATTGAGAAGAAAAAGATTGTACCTGCTGCATCATAAAACTAAAGGAGAGAAATGTATTGTTTCAATAAGGAGTTTAAACAGGAGCAAGAGAAAATGGTGAGGAAAAAAGATGGTGAATTTGTACAGAAACAAACAGAAAGGGCACTCTCTTGACAGAGAGTGATGTGGAAGAAGTGGAAATGTAAAGAAAAAGAACAGGGTATAAAACAGAAGAGTGAGGAGGTAGAAAGGGGTTTTTATGTGAACAGTCCTGTAATACAAAGTGCCGGACTTTTCAATTTCCACTTACTGCAGGTGGAGTTGACTACAGTGGGTGTGCTGTTAAAAATGAGAAAGAGAGAGAGAAGTGTAAGTAATACAAAAAGAGAAGAGAAATAAGGAAAAGTATGAATGTACACTATTAATATGTTCATTGTGTTATTTTCTGTTACATGGTGTTGCATGTAGATTTGTTGTAATGAGTCTTCATGATGTTAAGCTAAACACTAACATCAGACATCCATTTCCATTCATTTCACTGTGTATATCTAGAGCTATCCTACTCAGGAGTGCTTCAAGCTGGAACATCACATACACAGTTATGTAAGCTGTCTGTACAAGCTTGGCATTCACTGCACTTCAGCCAAGTTAGTAACTCACAAAAGTCATTTGCAAAATACATCCAAGCCTAATCTTTTTAAACTCTGTATCAAACAAATTAAGGGTTTTTTTTTCTATTTTCTGTCTGTCCCTCTTCCTTTCTCTCTATTTTTTTCAGTCACTTTTCCTGAAAAGCAGTATTCTCAGGAAAGCACTTGACATTGAACTTCATTCACATGTTAGAAAATATGTAATTGGTTCCCTAGACTATGCATCATACAGCCCTGTGTTACAGAAAGTTACTTTGTTCTTTTCAACCCTTTGTTTCTTCTAGTTTACCTTTGTTTGGGATATGCTGTAGAGAAGAAATAAACAGTTTGTTAAATCTTGGCAAGTCTCCATCGTGTACCTCTATTACATTTGTATGCCTGTAGCCTTGGAAATAGAAGAAGTCCTTGAGAGCTGAACCTTGCTTGCCAGAACCTGCTCTTTATCTTGTCTGGTAAAAGAATATACCGGTATCTTTTGCTTTGTTTTTTCGTAATGACCTATTATGTAGATTTTAACTTTTGGACATGGTGAAAATATGTAGCAGTAAAGAGATAATGTCCAATCTGATTGCAGCATATATTTTTTTTTTTTTTTTTTAATGCAGAAATAGCATCTTTAGGTCTTTTTTCCATGCTCAGAAGATAAAAGGGGAATGCTGGCATGATGGTTTCCATTTCTACAAGACCAGGGTGATTTTTAGATATATACCCCTGACTAACTTTTTCTTCTGTAGCAGCTCACTAGAGATTATTACAGAACCAAACAATTGCAGAACTCTCCATGGCCAGAAAGAAAATACCTTAGTTTTCAGAAAATTACACTGACAGTGTAGGAGGTACATTTACATGAAATCTTGTGATTTCCCACATCCCTCCTGGAATTTTCTGTAAGCATAAAACAGGGAGAGACCCCAGCTGTCATCTATTAACATCCATTTCATCCTTTCTCAGGATTAGTTGAGCTAGAGGAGAGTAAGTGTCTCAGAGGAAAGTCTTTATACTGTTACTGAAATGCTTAGGAATGCATCAGATTGTGACTCAGTATTCACCTACATTATCTTTTGGGCAGAAATATGCAGCAGGATAAAGTAATTTCAGGAAAACAAATGTTATTAAATGCATATTGTGATTTTTCATAATCTCCAAAATAGCATTTTTGATACATGTTTCACTGTGGAACAAGAAAGAGAATTAACTCTTAGTTTACTGTCAGCAATAATAGAAAATGTTTAGGCCTTATTTTCATTTAAGGCATAAGATTATTTCTGTGTAATTACTAATCATTGCCTGACAACTGACTGTGAAAGACATTTTAAGGAGCACTAAGGAATTAATATGTTACTTCTCAGAAAGTTAACTGAAAAGATTTTGGATTTTAGATGTATGTATAGAAATGTTTCATCTTTCATGAGGGAACAAGTGACACTTTAATACATTTATGCATAAAAGGGTTTAACAATCCCTTAAATATTTTCCCATTTTGTGAATTTACAAAAAATGTCCATTTACAATAGGAGATACATGCATATCCATGCATACAAACTTGCCTTAAATATCTATGTAGTTTTGTAGTTTATAATGAAGATGGAAAAGAGGAAATAAAATGTCATATTCCATTCCTGTTTATCAGATTTGTCTCTTAGAGCTAAGCTGTTGTTCTGATGCATGTTCATTGGTTTTGGCTTTTACTGCAGTTCACCTTTTAGATTTTTGGGTGCTGTATTTGTTTAAATTCCCACGTCTACTGCTGTTTGATTGCTTATTGCTTCTCAGTACATTTCATACTCTTTTAGTCTTGGTGATTCTTAATTTTGTGAGCTGCTTATGTCACAGGTATGCTGGAAGACTCCGTAGAAGAAGGCTATTGAATAGTAGTTAAGGGTGAACTTGGAACGCTCTTCATTACTCATTAGAAAGGCAAATTGAAGAAGGGTTTGTAACTGTCCATCCCAGACTAATCTATAGTTACGCACACTCATTTTGTAGTGACATTTAGCAACTATTCACAAATTAGAAAGCCAAGAAAACATACGGAGTTACGTTGTTTATTTACTTTGTTCTACTGCATGGCCATTCCTACCTCTATGAGAAATAATAGTTCCACTTCTGTTGCAGATACAGTTAGCATCTGTAAAGGAAAAGAAGTGAAAACTTTTTGTACAATAAAATTTTGTCAAATCAGTTAAATTGGAATTGTCCTAGGGGGCTTGTTCTCTAGTGCCTTCTTTACGTGACAGAGGTGCCAGATTGATGCCACTTCTGTACCCTACAAAGGTTTAGGGCCTCTTCCTCAAGGGTTTTTGGCATGCAAGTGGTTGAATGCATGAAGTGACTAATGTGCAAAAGTCCTTGTAAGGCTGATCTTGTTTGGTACAGGCCTAACGGAGGTCGCAGGAACTGAACTGCCCATGGCGGTGGAGCTCCCTCTCTCCTATGCCTTTTTCCTGTTGTGCCTCAACAGTGACCTTGAAAGACCCTTTTCCTGTGGCTGTTAGAACCTTGGCCTAGCCGCTGACAGTGCCAACAGGGGTGCCAATTAGCGCTATGTGGTGGGTTTTGTTTTTCCATCTTAATGAACAAAGTCCATTGAGGCCTGGATTGACACCACCAGCTTACTTCATGCAGGCCACTAAGTACCATGGCATTTTTACTTTGCTCAGTCACTACTGACCTGGTATTGAACCTTTGTCTGTAATCTGTATACAATTCTGTGTCTATCATTAATTTTAAATCATTGCACTTGGTTAAAGATGTTTACTTCTGAAGTGAGCTGTGTGAATAAAACATAGTATTCTGTAGCAAATATGTGAAATATCTCAATCTGCTTCTTGTAGATAATCTCAATTTGACTCTGTTGTTATAAAGATCAAAAATTTTACGAAAATTCTGAAGACTCAACCAGGCATACAAAAAAGTAACAGCAGGAAAGACAGGAGCATTGGAATTTTATATAAAATACAGAGAATCTTTGTGTTACAATAAGCTTTGCAATCTAATACAGAAACATGAGAGTCTCTGTTCTGTTATGTGCTTCTCATAAATGACCCTTGGACATTTCTCATTACCAGGACGTTTTTATCAAAAGTATTTAAGCATATTCAGACATATTGCAAGCTTCTAAGATTTCAGAGATAGAAAATTGAGCTGAAAAATTAAGTTCTTTTGCATTACAGGGAGCCCAGGATTAAATCAGTCATTCTGAAATATTATTTTGTATTTTTATGTCAGCAGAAGAGTTATTTTACAGGAATCTTTATTTCTCTTAAATATGGATGACAGGTTTTTCTTAATGTCCACTAGATATTCACTAGTCTCCGTTTAATACAATCTGTAAAGCCAAATTTCAAATAGCATACATATATATATGTGGGTGTATACTAGACCTGTCAGCTGAATACAGCATTCTTGATTTTATGATTTTGAAATATTTTTTACATTTTGAATTTTTAAAATATCTCATTCTTTTGTATTCATAACTGAGCGGGAAATCAGTTTTGCAATTGAGGTTGTAGTTTGGTTTGGTTTTTCTTGGTGCTATGAGAAAAATCTCTTTGGTTTAGGACGAAGACAAAAATAATCTGCGGAACAAAGAAAATAGTACTAGTAGGAAAAATTTAATCACAACACGTGTCGGGTGCTCAGGTCCCTAGATTCCCAAGAGCACACCTCCCAATTCAAAATCCCCGCCTTTTAAACACTCCTTAAGTCCAACCTTGTTTAAGACGTGGGTGGTGTGTTTCTTGTTCTCGGATTGGCTCTTCTGTGCCCCCCCTCATGCCAGGGGTGGAGTTTCAGGCAATATGTCAGCCTCCATCTGGTCATATGGTCAGCCACGTGGCATGAAGTTGCATGAGCTGTTTTTCTAGTTAATATCCAATTACCCTATTCCTGAACGCTTAGTCCCTAGCATGCATTCCAAAACTGGACTGGATGCCTTACAACTTCAGCAGAGTGCCTATAGGTTAGTAACAAGGAAAAAAAAAAAAATCTTTTGTTAGTACCCTTTGTCCAGTTCATCTGTTTGTAATAAAACCGACCTTTCTGTTTCTCATAGTCCCACCCAATGAAAAGTTGTAATCCCTTAAAGTGAGGTGGGTTACAAGTCAGTCTGCAATTTAAAATCCTGTGGTATTGAAGGAAAAGTTGGGTAAGTATTAAAACTTTGTTATTAACAACAGTATTCAGAAAAGCACAAAGAGAACAACAGAACTGGCTTGTTAATAAGTAATAGTAAAGGTGCAGATTGGGCTGTGGATATACCCTCTTCAAATAGCTGTCTCTATACTGAGAAGAGCATGCATTAAAAAGTGAGACAGCTGAGGTGGAACACTCCCCTCTTCCTATCCCCCCTCACCACATGGTCCCCAGAGATGTCCCAGGAAGGAGCCACACACAGCCAGCAGGACAGGAAGCAGAGAGACAGTTTATTCCCACAGTCAGGGTATTTAAGGGGGCTTCAAAGGAAGTGAGTCACAGCCAATCAAAACCGAGGGTTAAAAAGTCAATGGGGAAAGGCTTAACAACAGACCAATGAGGGGAGTTTTCACATTGAGCTGTCCAGGTACATTCTTGCATACTAATAAGGGTTTTCTCTGGGGGTTTCTGGGAACAGGAAGGGGAATACACAGGCAGGGTAGAATCCATTTAACAACACAGTAAAAAGCCTGTTTTCAAAGTATTGTGGCTAGTCTTTTCCATCTTCATCAGAGACCCATCTCTTGCAGGCTTTATTCCAACTATGATATTGTAAGTTTATTACTACAAAAAAAGGAGAAAGTATTTTATATATATATATATATATGGATATGAAGAGGTTGTAGAAGAAATCATGTAAATTATGAAACAGGTTAGCAAGTTATGTCATAAAACAAAAACAGGCTATTTCAATGCCTTCATCTGGCTACTGAGAAAGAAGACTAGAAGCGGGACCGGGGCGG
>JAWWEE010000085.1:4036263-4073267 GCA_035221455.1 Xenops minutus
CACCGCCAGCACAGCTCGCAACCTCATGAGGGCACGCAAGCTTCTCCCCCACGACAAGGGGGTGTCCATGGAGAAGACTATATAGTACCTTGCTGTGTTTAAACCTTTTAATGACACAGGTCCTGCTAGACCTGCACCCTTTCTTTTGATCTTTTCTCTAGGTTAGCAACCATTAACTGTTTCTTATTCTGTTATCTCAGAGGTGCTTTTATGATGGACATGTTGGAAAACTGTATACTAGTTGTCTCTCTCCAGCTATGATGATGCACTGTCTAACAGACTAACATCTCCTTCTGTACGTTGACAACATTTACTGAATGAATCACAAGAAAGTTCATTAACTGCATGCCTACCTGCTGTGGCTGTTTGACCCTGGATGAAGACCCGGTGTCCAGGCAAACTGCTTCAAGGCCTCCCCCCTCTTCGCCTTCCAGAGGGAAAGGAAAAAAAAAAGAAAAAACAAACAGCCAAGCTAGGACTTTACAATTAGAGATAACAGCGAGGAGAGAAGCTTTGATTAATTACCACAGGCAAAGCAGACTCAGAATAATGCTTAAATTTATTACTAACAAGCTAAGGATTAAAGTAAGAAATAAAACAGTTTAGAAACACTTTTCCAACTGCACTCTCCCCCCCAGCCCTGGGAGTCAGTTGTTTCAGCCGCTTGCAGGTATAAATCCAAGACTTTTAGGCAGCAGTTCTTCTAAATCTGCTCTTCCCTAGACTTTGAGGAGACAGCTTGTATCACCACAGACCTCACCACAGCTACAGGGGTGGTCTCTAGGTCTGAGTCCTTCCTCTGCTTTTCCGTGAAGTCCCTCCCACAAGATAGATCTTTTGCCACCATTCCATTGGGTGCAGTCTCTTATGGATAAGCTGGTTGTACCTGCTTCAGCTCTCTCTCACTCGGGCCATGGCCCCAGATCTCTTTCAGAACTCTGATCCATTTTGGGGCCTCCCATGATGTAACAGCCTCCTTCATGCATCCTCCTGCTCCATCAGGGGGGTCTATGCACCTCAATGGCCTCCCATGGGCTTTGAGGGGACAGCTCATGTCACCATGGTCATCACCACAGTCATCAGGGAAATCATATCTTTGAGTCCTTTCCCTGCTCCCGTGGGGTCCCTCCTTCTCCTCCTGCACCAACCTTGATGTCTGCATTGTTAATTGATGGCTGCAAATTTCAACTGTGCAACAACTCCTCAATTCTTAAATATGTTCTCACACAGGGACATATCAAAGGCAGGAAGTTTTTCTTGGAGCTATCATTGGCTTTATAGGACAGGGGAAACTTTTAGCAGCTTCTAACAGAAGCCACCCTTCTTATTAAAAATACCTAATCAGAGAAATCCAAGACACTAGCTATCCTCTTTGTTACTTTTCAAAAGATACTCTGTAATGTTAGTTTCCTCTTGGGGAAGTCTAGCTGAACAATCAAAACACAAGCAAACATAAAAAGTAGAAAACACAGGCTTTCTGACCAAGTCACAGAGATATTAAAAGTTAATTAATTTTTTTATTTGTTAATTAAATTCTGCTGTCACTACATGAAATAATGACATCATGATGTCTCTAGTAACCTGAAATATTTGGAAAATGATAAGTTCCTTTTCAGTTGCCTTTTTAAGAACCTTCAGTCTGGAAAACAAAAATTTTCTATACTGTTTTGTTACTTTATTAATCGTTCTAGTGCATCTTTGTCCCTGCTTTTATTTCTATATTTTTGTTGCTGTTTCATTTCAATGATTACTTTTCCACCAGTAAAATTTCCCATATTCACTTGTGTGCCTAAACTGCACTTGGTAAGCCATCACAAGGTTATCTTTTCTGCTAGTTCTCCACAAAGAAAAGTCAATTTCCCAGTACCTTTCAATATACATCAACCTTTGTGGTATTTTTTATAATGTGTTATTTAATATTGCTGGATGGTCACTTTTCCAATCAATTCCTGTCACTTGTCAGTGAGTGACTAATAACCTGAGCTGTTAGTAAATAGGTTCAAGCAATAAAATGGGAGCCCATTCCTGTATTTTGGCTTAGACGTGTATTTGTATTACCACCTCTTCTCCAAAATTTTCTTATGAAATTGGAGGTGATGGGCATTATGTTCAGAAGATGCACTAGAGTCAGATTTCTAATGCTCTCTTCCCTGATACTTTTCAGCTTTATTCCTTTGTAAAGTAGAGGCAACAATTGCTATACTCCTGGGACATTTCACTGTTAGCTTGCTAAGATTTGCACATTGTTATATCAATGTCAAGGTAGTTTTAAAGTTTCTTTTACTAGATAGGAGATTTTCCCTTGGGACGTTCAAAAATCAACATCTGAAACTGGATTCAGCCACCACTTTTCCTTCACAGGTGTTACACACTGATACAACCAAAAAGTGATTACAAGTAGAAGAGGAAGGGTTGTGGGAAAGAGAAGAACAAGAAAAAGCTCCTACTGAAATAGGCAGGATGGCAATAAGAACTTGCCACATTAAAAAGTATTGTAATAGTTCTGAAACAAATCACAAAGCAAAGTCATCTGGTGTCTGATTACCTTTACTTGATGTTAGTGTATTGCCCTAAATAAACTGTCCGGACTTTTCCCAGAACCATGTCTAAAACATTTGGCTCATTAGACATTAAAAAGCTCTGTATTGGAGACTTTCCCTGCATTTTTGGCACATTTACTCCTCTTGCCTTCTATACAGCACAGAGTAAGACCTTTTTGGAGGCCTTTAGTATTTTGAAAGAGAAACATGTAGAGAAGATATCAAAGTGTTTGCATTTTCACCACAGTACACTGGGCTTTTTTAAAGAAAAATGTTTATATTTTAATCAAAATGGTGTATAATATATTAGGTTTTATTACTAAAAGCTTAAGAGTTTAGTTGTCTTTCGTAGCTTTCCTTAATTGGTCACACTGTCTTGGGGGAATTATCAAACTTTTCATTGAAATCTCTGTCTTTTTGCTGATAGTAGCTTTGGAGTATTCATTCTGGCACAGAAAAATCTACATTGTGATAAATTTTACTGTCCTCAAAAGAGCTAAGCAGATACCTATTATGTTTCTTACCATATCTCATAGTATTTGACTTAAGAAGCTGTTTTATGGAGGAACAGATTCAAGCTGGTAATTCATATATGTATTTTCCCCCACTGTATTCTCTGCCTCTATAAAAGGATTCCTGCTGCAGTGATTTTGTTGTGCCAAAATAAAGCTTCAGACTTACACTGTGGTATAACGAGATCATGTTTGTTTGTTTTATCCAGGATGTGGAAATACATTAATTGCCTTTTATTCTTACCTAATACTGTTCATCTGTGCATAAAATCATTCAAGTTAACTTTTCAGTAGAGACAGCGTTTTTCATACCACACGGAGGCCTTTTTCTATTGCAGCTGCAAGACTAGAGATAGCTCATAAACTTACTTGTCTCAGAGAGTTGCTTAGAAATTTGAAAACCTAAGTTTCAAAATTCCGTTAATGCATTTAGTACATATAATGCATAATATAGTTAAGATGTAACATTAGAGTTTGTCAAGGTGGAAATTTAGAGTCTGTCAAGGCTCACTTATGTTGTCTCTAAATTTCTAAGGCTGGCAATGCAATTTTAAACACCCAGCTACTATGAATGTTAAACAAGCAATGGATTTATTTGTTTAATTTGGTATTTTTTCCTTAATTTGTATGCAACTTAAATGAGAATAATCAGTTCAGTATGTCATAATTGCAGAAACATCTTCCCATAGTTCACATTGTTGGAAAAAGCACTGAAGAAGAAAGCATTATTGTGTACTGGTAAAAACTCAGTGAAACAGAAGACAGATGTTACAAAAGTTGAATGGCATATTGAGATTTCATTATTGGATAAAGGTTTGCTTACAGCTGAAAAATCATGGCAGCAAGTAGGAGCTTTGAAATCCTTTTGTGGAAAACAGCAGAAGCAGGAAGACCCATCTGCCTCAGTTCTCTGATTTGTGCAGTGTGTACAGGTAGTAATGCAAACCTCTCATTTCTGATGCTACAGACAAGGGTGGAAAACGTCTGGTTATTTTGGTTTGTTTGGTGTGGGTGTAACTAAATCTCCAGAATGCAGGCAAACTATTCTTTTTTAAAATAATTTCTTCTGTATTCTCAAATGTAGAAAATGGGACTGCAGTTTCCTTCAATTATTTACATTTAGTTGCTGAATTTCCTCTGTAAATAATCTAAAGTCTATATATTTTCCTCTTTGTTTGTTTGTTTTTGTTTGTTTTTTTTTTTTTAATGTTGTATATTGAAAGTTCCAGGTGAGCTTATTCACTTATTTTCTTATAAGAATCTGACATATGGTACAGTTTCTGTTTTTTAAGCAATGAAGGATATTCTAACAAGGGACTTTCTAGTGTAAGTATTCACACATTCAAAATTCCTTAATTTTCTTTTGTATTTATTTTAAATCAGTTGTTTATGGAAGTTAGTTTTTTTGTTCATTTGTTTTGTTTTTGCTAAAATGTTTGTGGAAAGTGAATGTGAAAAGTACACAAAGAAACTGAAATTAAATATGACTTTTTTCTTCATAAGTATTTTCTGAGAATATCTTTAGATATTTATCCATACTGCTCTCATGGAGCTGTCCGCAGACAAATATTATACAAAAAAAAAAAAGAAGAAAAATAATGAATTGCAAGTAATAACCACAATAAATATCTCTATCTTATACCATGTGCTACATAGTGGTAGTGGAGAGTTGTTTCTGTGACCTGGTACTGTGGTACATGAGCTTGCTCAGTGCCTTTAAGGTAGTTGGTCAGCACCTTTCAGTATTAGACCACATAAATTTAATTTTGAAGTATTACCCTTTTGTTTAATTGAACAGTTGTTTGCTTAATTTTTTTGGTTATGATTGAAGGGGCAATATCACACTATTTCCAGCACCAGTAATGGTTTCTGAATTGCTGGTTTTATAAAAAATAAATAAATAAACCTTTCTTTTCTGATCTTGATGCACAGGCTTCATACCATGCTCATTGTAAGCATTTGAAGTAGCTGTTTTGAGCTGTTCTGAAGGGAGTGCTAAGAAAGAAAGCTTGTTTGAAAACTTCTTTGTTTCCCTGGTAGAGATTACTGAGTGCACAAATACCTATTCCAGTCATTTACAGTTTAGTGCAAATTTTGCAGAACCATATTATTGCTTTATAGCCTTGCTCTAAGTGATTGGGAGGATGGACTCCTAATTTCCATAGAGGTTTAGTCAAGAGTTCTCAAGGGACTTAAGCACCCACTGTGCTCAGTGATGCATACTTGTATTTAGAAAACTTCCTAGTCCATATGGATGCCTAATTTTTTCAGAAAAAAAAAATTACATTTGCCAAGTTTCCAGGGGAATTTTTGTGAATTTGACTATGCGACTTTCGGCCTCACAGGTTACAAAACCACTGCTGAGGACAGTAATCAAGCTGTCAAACCGTGTAAAACATTGTATGAAAATACATCTTGAACTTCTCAGGGTTCTTACTGCCAATGTTCTGTTTTCAGAACATTGTGGTTGTGTGTTGTTTTTGCCAGTTTGTAACTCATTTCTGACATTTGCATATTCCTAATAGCATTTTTACGGTAGCTTTACTCTATAAATGAGATTGTCATTACAAATCGAACAGATATTGTTTGACTTTCCTTTGGAAGAACAGCTCTTTTGAGACATTAAAATTTACTCCAGTAGTTGTAATTCATATAACAGGAGATCTGGCAATTATCGGAAACAAACAAGCAAAAAAACAAGACAAAAGCCCACAAATACTTTTGATTGATTTAGAGGGTGCAAGGGCAAATGACAAAACAAAAGAACCTTCTGCCAGTAGGTTAAATGCAGGCTAAACATGTTTAGACCCACTAGAACAAGGCTGGACAGATCCATTCTTGAACTTGTTGTCCCAGCATGAGAGGCAGACATTACATTTTGTGCAGAAAGGTTTCCCTTGGGTAACTTATTTATATACAGAAGACTTTTTTAACCTATATGGCACCTAGCTCTGTCAACTGGGTGCCTGAAACTGTATGGGGTGTGATGTGTCATTAAGCACCTCTGGCTACTGGTCTTCTTGAGTGGGATACAGTGCCTGACTTGCCCCTTTTGGGGTTCAAGACTGTTCATGACAGTCATATGGGTCCCCAGAGACATGGTAGAAGAGGAATGAGAGCACAGTAATCATCAAAAGCCACATGGTGTGAGACTGTACTAGAATAGGTTATAGAGGAGGCTTGCTGGTCATGTGCATTAGCTGCAACAAATCCATAAATAAGCAGAGTGTCTGTTCCACATGTAATGTTCATCTCATCTTCTGAGCATGGGGAAAGATTACTTGTCTGTCAGATAGCCATGGTTTTTTCTCCTGCAACTCAAAACTGGTTTTGCATTGTGCTGAGTTGCAGAGGCCATAAATTTCAGATGAATTTTGCTAAGAAGCTAAAAGAAAAAAAAAAAAAAAATCAAAAACAAAGTTCTAAACTCTTCCAGTGACCTTGATAACAGCTTTACAAGTATTTAAATATGATTTCCTATTTAGGCTCTTCCCACTGAATATGACCTTGGATTTTGACCTTTTATAAAGGAACTTGTACATTTGAGAGTGTATTTGTTATTTCTCAGCCATTCATGTTTTCAGACCAGCCCTATTCTTCATGTTGCTGAGATTGGTTTTATTCTGTAGAATCTCATTTTATAATTCTGTAGCTGAACTTGTCTTGGTGAATAATAGAGGACAATTTGGTTTTCTCTGGCCCACATTGAGCATTGTATTTTATCCTTCTAAAGTATTGTCAATGACTTAAAAAATGGAATACATTCTCTGTCATAGCACAGACCATGTGCAATGCATATTTAAAAATTCACTACCAACATTATATTCTTCTCTCAGTCTCTGTGGATTTATGTATGTAAGTCCTACAATGAAAAGTTTTTATATCTGCATTAAAAAGCTACTTTAAAATGCATAACATGGCCATTTTCCAAAGCTAGTGTTGCCACATTTAATATTTGTAATATGGACTATATTATTGTAATGCTGTATGTGTACCAGTAGTGTAACAGTGGTCATGCTTGAAGACTTGTCAGTTTGCAATTAGATATTTTAGCTGACTTTTTTCAGTATTATTTGGTATAACCATACCTTCCCTACTGTCACTACAGAGAAAATACGGAATATTTAAAAGTATTCAGTATAATCACCTCTGACATTTTTAGTCAGTGAGAATATACTGATTTTGTCATTCTAATGCATGTTTTGTGACTCAAATTGCATGAGAAATGTGGCTCTTGCTGCTTAATTCAATGGTCCAAATTTGCATAGTTTGGTGTTCCCGTACAAGTAGAACTTGAGTGCAAAGGACCCAGGATAATACTCAGGAGGAAGGGGAGAAATCTAAAAGATGCATTTTGATAGTTTGTCAGTATTTTGACAGCAAGACTTTCCAGGAAGAGTGAGATTCAAAATACTGAAAGAATTAATAGGAAACTTCAGATGTTAAAAATAGTTCAAAATATGGATGTTGCTGAAAGAAGGAGAAAACAAAAAATAAGTCCTAGAGGAGGAGGAGAAAGATTAAGAAATCTGAAAACCTGCTGCTCACAATTATTTGTTATCGTAAGGGCATATGAGAAGCTTAAGTGGCTCAATAACCTCCTCTTGAATGCAAACCAAATTCTAGCCTTTGCTAGACTGATAGTATTTAGTTGATATAAGAAAATGGTTTTTTGCAGGAAATTAATATTTATTAATTTCATACTAATTCATGGAACTGAAGAAGACTGGGGAGATCTAGAAAAGGTCTCTTTTGACATGGTAACCTAGGATTTGTCTGTGAGGTCTGTGGTTGCATTTTCAAAGTTCCTGCAACTTTTCAGGTTTCTTTTAAAGTGAATTCTTTGAAAAGTCTGCACTGTGCTTTTGTATCAGGATAGTGCTTCTAGCACTAACAAAGAGCCTGGCTTTACACAAGCACTGAATCATATGATAGGTGTGGTGGCTGTTTCACACCAGTGATAATCAATAGCACCTAGATTAGGTGTCACTGAGAAGCAAAAGGAGGGAAACAGATTTGCCTAACATTCAAAGCTGGGAAAATTTTAGAAAGCAAAATCATAAACTTCTCCACTGATTGTGGTGAAGGGTAAGCAAACATAGGCCATTTCTCATATTATGTGGACGCTTATTCCTAAATATTAGTATCTTCTTATTTCTAGATTGCTAATACCGAGATATTTCCAAGCCGTTGCATGGACTCTAGGTTTCAAATGCACAGCTGACAGAATAAGGCATGTGTAGTTACACAGATCTGTCACTTCTACACAGACAAGGATAAGCCATTGAACTTTGGTATCTGGGTGTATAAATTCAGATCCTATCCCTCTCCTCAGTCTTGGTCATGCAGAAACGGATGATTGTATGTATTGTGCAGGCTGAAATACAGAAACCAGTGTTTGTTTCTAAATCAGACTTCCACATGGAAGAGCAATGAAATGCATCACAAGATCTTACAGTAGTCATAATTCTTAAGTTTTAACACAAGTGTTTATGCAGTTGCATTTGTTCTGCTGGGATGGAGGCGATGCATTTGCAAAAGACTGAGGCACTCATTGGAAAAAATGTATGGGACAGGTGTTTGATAGATTCCTTCTTTACATCTTACAGTCTCATACAAACTAAGGAATTTCCCAGTTCTTAAATGGTACAGGAGTGTATCAGGAAAGAAGTTTTAGTTGAGACACGGCTCACATTATTGTGAATAATTGGATTGTTTCAACTAACACATCAGCTATTGCAAACATGGTATGGCTGTTACTAGCTAACAGTGCAATATGTGTTATTTTGGGGCTTTGTTTGTTTGTTTACTTTTTTTATAATGGCCAGTGGGGATAGCAGGGAATAACTGAAAAGAGAAAATTTTTCCAGTAGGGTCATCTGGTTCAACAGTATCATTATTTCCTTTTTTCCACATTGTTCTTTTTTATAGAATTTTTAAACTTTCTTTTCAGAAAATAAGATGGGAGGGATTGCAGGAATACATTGGGACTCTTGTTTTATAGGAAGCTTGGTACTAAACAAGACTATTAGATATCAAGTAATATGCATTTTTCTAAAAAAGGAATAAAAAATAAGTTTGTCATTAATATATAAATCTATAATAAAAGGAAAACGTTGCAGCAAATTATTTTCTGTGGGATTAGAAACTTCGTGATGTTAAAGTCAGTAAATCTCAATCACTCTCATAACAGTCCATGAAGGCTCTAAGATCCCACTATTTAAAGAGCCAAACCTTAACATGAATTAGATCAGACATTGTGCTGAACCCTCTGCATGGTGCTGTTATACACAATGGCTATATTGTGAGAAATCTGACTCGTAAAGATTGTCTTCCATAAAGCATATTATATACAGTAGCTCTTCACCTGCTAGCATACATTCAGGACTCCAAAAAGTTCTGCAAATCACCCAAAGTTTGAATATGTGACCATGTTTGAGTCTGTCGGTGCATGTGGCAAGTGAAATTTTATAAACACATATGTACTGATCAGACCTCCTGGTGCAGTTGAAAAAGTAATCAGTGAGCAAAGAGGAGCCTACCTGTTGAAAAATTTGGTAAATACTGTCTTTTGCCGAAAATACTACTGCTGTTTTAGTACCTGCAAAGAGCAAATAAGAATTTAACCTGTGCATGAAAAATTTTGAGTAGTGAACTGGCTGAAATGGAATAGGAGTCTTCGTCCATATGTTGGTATGAAAGAGTTTGTCATTCTGTATATGATGATTAATAGTTACTATTTTTTATTTTACTTCTTTTTAATTGCCAATATGCTGAAATATGCAATAGAAGTTACATTTTAGCCTTCAAGCATATCTTGTTCAGCTCAGCTTTGCTTTACAGCTCAGAGGCTCTCAGCCCATTAATCATGAGGTGACACTCCTAAGTGGTAAACCTGATGATACATACTAATATTTATGGTTTTGCTATATTGTACTCTTGCTTTTGCTATGCTGGGAAAGAGCAGTGCTGTCTCTCACTATGAGCTAACACCTCTTTAAAGCTGTAAACTGACAAGCAGCACACTGGCATTTTTACTAATTATTTTGCCAAGCCAATGACAACTACTCAAACTGAGCTGCAAGGTGGCCTGTCTATACAGTGGTGGCACTAGCTGCTTTCAGTCCCTGCTTTGTGGCTTTAAGAATTTTCTTTCTCACCAGCATCTGCTGAATATAGCATACTTCTTGAAAGCAGATTGATTTACTAATCTTCAAGGAAAACCAAACAGCTGTAAGGTCAGCCCAAAATCCTCCAGCCTTCAACTATTTTACTTACTGCAAGCAAACATTTTCAGTGGAAGATGCTGGGTCATTTGGAAATCAGGCGAAGCATCCAGGTATATGAGTGTGTATATATATATGTGTGTGTGTGTGTATAATACTTTCAATATAACTGTAGTTTTCAATACAGTATTTCAATATAGCAGTTCTTTGCCTATAGTTGTGTACCAATCCTGTCAGCATTTTGAAGATACATCTTTTCAAGTGTGCATGATATGATTTTGTTTTGAAATACAGAGGGCTTTCCTGTGTGTGGCTTTGGGATTATTTTTTTGTTAACAAGTTTTACCTTTTAGGGAATGGCTTATCTTTGACTACTGGAAAAAGGAAGTTTTAGAAATTACAAGCTTTTCACATCAAAAGTTATGACACCAAATATGTCATTGTTGCTGGGACGGACTCAATAAAAAGCAGGCAAAGATCCCGAATAAATAAGAGTGAAAACTCTCTTTTTATTATTTCATTATCCTCATCATTGTTCTCTATACTTTTCACACAGCTACTTTTATATATTTCTAAGTGTACATGCACTAACATTATTGGTGCTCATTACACACAAACAATCACCTATTGGCCACAGTTACAAACTACTGTCTCTGTACAGACTACTGTCTGTACAAACTCATCCAGGTTTCTTATCTTGTACTTCTCATGGGTTCTCTCAGTCTCTGCAAGTTGTTTATTTTCATGGGTATACAACAATCTGGCCAAGGTCAAACTCCTCTTGCTCCTTCAAGGATCTGCAGACCTGCTGCAGTTTCCCACACAAATACAACCTTTTTTTCTCCAAAAGTAGTTGGGTCAGGACATCTCTGTTTTTTCCTGTTTTTTAACCACAAAACTAGGTTCAGAATTTGATTTAGCAGCCACTCTAGTACAGAAGAGCTCTATCACTATATCTGACTGATCTCTCTGCTTGTGCAGTGACAAGTTCTTTCTTCTCCATATAGATCAGCAGGCTCTGTAACCAGTCAGTCACACATAAAGTTCTAACAGCCCATCACAATCCTGGCATTTTAAAACCCCAGAGTACAAGGAAAATTATGCTGTTTTTTTTACCTGAGAACAGCAGCCTTTCCCATTCCATCACTTTTTACCACACCCCACTAGCATCTTTTCACCAGAAGACATAATGTATTTCTCTGTCTTCCAACATATGTAAAAGATGCAAAGCAAGGAAATAATGAAAAGAAACCTTTCAAGATGAATTTTCTGTAATGTTTATTTCTTTTTCTTTCATGTGTAAGTGTACTTCTCTCGGCTCAGGACTGATTAAGAAAGAAAATCCCCTTTGTTATATATATATATTACTTTTATTTTAAAATGTGAACTTGAAAATCTCAGTCTTGAGACAAAAACTCAGGTATGTGAACTGATAGAAAAAAAGAGATGATCGTGAGAAGAATAGTATAGAGATGCTAAGTTCCAGTTGTTGTCTTTGACTTCAGTGAAAATGGCTTGGGTTTACAAGCTAGTGATATAGATAAGAGATACTTTAAAAGTAACTGTATATGTTACATTGCTTTTCTGTAGAATTGGAATTACTAAAAGGCTTGGACATGTCTGAAGACCCATCCCAGTTAAGGACACTGGCTCTCATTTAGAGACACTTTGCCAGACATTCTAGAAACAAGGTATTTCAAGGAGCTGCTGAAGAAAATGTGAATTTTGTATGTTTTCATGTTGAATTAAGCCATTAGTAACCATAGAAATAGGGATACAAAGTTGAAATATATAGAACTTCAGTTAATAAAGTAAGTAAAATAAGTGGATTCTCAAGCATTTTTATTGTTGACAAAAAAATTGTTGTGGGGCACAAAGTGTACTATTCTCCCTAACATGAGAATATTGAAAACACTGAAAAATAGCTGTGTCAGTTTTATGGTTTCTTCTGAAAGTGTTAGTTAAAATAAGTTTCCAGGTCAGAAAGCTGATAGGAGATTTATAGAAAGACAAAATAATAAAGACGTTTATAATACTTTAGAATAAGTTAGACTTATTCTGTTTTCTGTTGTGTGACGTGAATCTAATGGAGATCAGCCCATGGTATTCAGCATGGGATTATGAAATAAAGACTGTTAATGACATTGCATTTAATATGATGGTTCTCAAACTTTTTCTGATCACTGTACCTAATATGTATTCAAATTTCTTTTATGGATCACTATTCAGCCCTAGCAGTAAACTTTTATTTTAAAATTTTCTTTAATAACCTGTGAATGATAATAAAGTGCTAGCTTCTTTGGAGCAGCTGCAGGCTGCTAAGGATGAGCCTCGTAGACTACTCACTAATCTGTAGACCACTATCTGGAAACTACACTTTAATGAATTTATCTGATGATTTTTTTTTATTATTATTATTTTAAATACAGTTTGCATATAATTAGCTAGGCTCATCTAGTTTCCAAGACTGTCATCCACTGGCTGAAAATCCTGTTTCATTGTTGGTAGAGATCACAAACTCAAGTTGGACATGAAACAGCTCTCTCTGCTCAGGAGATAGTTGCTACTTTCTGAAGTGCCAGTATGCAGGATTTCAGAAAATACCACTCTACTTCAGCAGTCTGTGCAGTGAGAGTGACTAGTAAAAGCACACATCACAAAGGATGGTCTTAGTCACCTAGACTGGCATGGAAGCAAATCAGTTCTTTAGTATTAGAAAATTCAGGTGTCAATATATTAATTATGCAGGGTGTATTGTTCTGGATACCTGATTTGCTAGGCCTGAAATTGTGTTGGTTGTAATGATGATCTGGGCTACCAGTGTCGCAAGGAGAACAAATGCTTGCAGTGACTTATTTTCTTCATGAGAGGTGAAACCTCAAAGCTTTAATTTTTTTAGTGAATGTAATAGACTGAAATGCCTAATTCATCAAGGTACATTGGTTTATACCTAATTCTGGACTCTTTTTATAAATAATATTTTTAATTGGTATGAAATAAGACATCAGCTCTGCAATTATTATTGCTGGGGTTTTTTTATTGTGAGAAATAATGTGCTTTTTACAACACTGTAAATTCTGAAGGGTTATGGCCATGTTCAAAATGTCCGTATGCCAGTGGTTCTAAGTGGGTGTTTAAACAATGCAGCTCATAAGGGATAACTCTGAAGGCAGTCTGGGATTTGCCTTCCCTCCATAATTTTTAATACATAATCTTAAAATTTTTTATTTTATTTTTTTTTTACTTTATCTGACAAGGTGTTGGTTAATTGTTTTGTACAGGACTTGGAGAGCCTCAGGCATATGCAGTTCAGCCGATGGTGGAAGTAGTAGTTAAAAGTAAATAAATTCCAGCCTCCAGAGGTGTTACAGGGTATGTAAACATTTATAGAAAGATCCATCCTGTTCCCCTCAGTTCATGAGGAAGACCTGCTCTGAGCAGGTGGAGGAAAGATATTGAGTCCAAGGTGAAGAAAAAAGTATAAGACTCTAAATGCTTCTACATCAGGAAGGCAAACCATCCTTAGAGGAGAGACCTAGGGATGAATCTGCATTGCATTCCAGTGCTTTCAGAAAACATGGGGCAGCATGTGAGAGAATGGAGGGACTCTAATGACCACACAGTTTCTTCCTTTCAAAAATACCATGATATCACTGGTGTAATTCACAGTGAAGCCATTTTTCATAAACAATTAAATAAGCATCATTTCTTGATCACCCACCATAGCAAAACCTAAACTAACCAAAAAATCAAAGCAAGATATTACTTACAGCACCACAATGCTAATGATACTTACTGTGGAATACTGAAATACCAGCTTGACTTGAGTTCTCCACCTGATTTCAGTTCTCCAAAGATTTATTTAGGAGGCATAACCTAATGCTTTTGAGGCTCTCTTTTCCAGTAGTAGGATAAGACCCGTTGGCAGACAGTTATCGTTCTTTTTGACCAGAAATATGAACTGTCTTTCGGTGTTTTGTGAAATTAATATTATATAAAAAAAGAAACTATCTATTGAAATATTGCTTGTTACAAGCTGGCAAAGTACTCTCCACCTGATACTTAAAAGTAGGTGGATTTCTTTTTTTGTTTTGTTGAAGTGGAAAGAATAATTATCTTCCTAGCAGAACAATGTACTAGATTTTCAAGAAAACCAGAAAAGTAACATTTTAACTTCTGCATTTATTGCCAAATCGTGGTGTAGTCTGAAGAAGTCTAGAGCAGATAGTTTTAGTGAAAAGTAGCATCACTTAACGTTTAAATTACAGAAGTGAGAAGGACCTTCGTTTCAATCTTAACTACTTGTTACTCAGCAAGTTTCCCTGTCCAAGATCAGTTTCACTTCACCATCTTGCAAACATGCTACAATGCAAGACGTGGAAAAGCAGTTGTGGATTAATATTGTTAGCTTAGTATGAAAAATACCCACATGCCCGGTTTGCTAGGGCTAAATAGACAAAATGCAACAAAACCAACATTAAAAATCATAAAGCTGGGTCAAAAATACATCCTGTTCTTTTATATCACAGTGATAAGGGAAACACATTATACTTAGTCCCCAAATCTTTCCTTCTAAAAGATGGAGGTAATCCATTAGATATTTTTTCCTCAAATTGCTTTCCATTTTCAAAAGGCATAAACGTATTCGAAGTGTTCTTATTTTTAGGTGTTCAGGTGGCTGAAACACCTTTCTTTGCTTAACTGCTTCAGCTTTAATTGCTTAAGGATGTTCTAAAGTATTTTAATTTCCTACATTTCATGCCATGTGCTTTTTGATTTACTGAGTGTTTTGCTGTTTCTTGTCATTACATTCCCAACTTCTGCATCCATTCCTTGGGAAGGAGGAAAATGTTATCACACTGCTTTCAGTTGCACTGAAGGCAGTACAAAAACTGAGAAACAGAGTCACTCCAGTACTTCCAGAGTCTCCATGAGAGATGGATTATTCAACATGTGCTGTGTTTGTGACTCATGGACACCCAACCACTGTGCACGGAAGAGCATCATTTCTGCTTGGCTCCAAGGTCAGCTGTGCCAAAGAAAACAAGATCTGATAACAAATGCTAGTTCACACAAGAGTTCTAGTCAAGATACAAAACTTGAGCAAGTGCTCCAGAACTATCCCAGCTGCCTGGGCAAGATCTGAGTGTTGGAGAGTGTGAAATTTAGGGGAAAGAGGCAGTGTTCCTCTTGGCTGTGATCTTTAAGTCATTGTGCAAATCTGTGAGAACATTCTACAAAGAAGATAATCACTACCCTCAATATTCACAGGTACACAATCAAACAGTCATTGGATATGTGCTAGGCAGAACATAAACTGTTTATAAAAGATTTCTTTTTCTATGCAATGTGAAATGCCTATTGTCCTTGCTCCCTTGATAAAGTATCCATTTCTTGGTAAGCTTTTTCACAGAACAGAAAACTTCACTGAGGAGAATAGTTTTAGTTCCCTTTCATTTGACTTAGGCAATGAATAGTTGGTAATATAAATCCCTAAGTTTAAAAAAAAAAAGCCACTGGAGTGCTTAGAAATGGCTTATGGTTTGTATTAGAGGAGGTGGGCTGAAGATGAGAGGCTACATTCCGCTTTGATTTCATACTAATTGCACTGAAAACAGAAATGGAACTGATTTTGGAAATGAATGCAATGGAAAGTCTGATTTATATATGTGCCCCTAAAACACAAAATAGGAAAATATTCCAGATATTTCCTACAATAAGGAAAATAATTTATTCTGGAATAAGGTAAGAAGTAATCAGGTCTTCTGTCTTTATTCTTCTGCAATCATACACTTCCCAAATCAAGTTTTGATAACCTTTAATGAGATAGGACCTCTCTTTAGCTCCTTTCTGTCTTTTGGGGAGAAAGTAGGGGGACTAAAATTTTGGGAGTCATGTAGAACTGAAATGCTTTCATAATAATAATAATAATAATAATAATAAATAATACCATTCACATTTTTATACCCAACCAATGAACCGATCTATGGAAACCTTTAAGTGCATTATATAGTGCTAAGAACTGGGTTATGCTGATACACTATTCAGCATTAATAGATAAAATGAGAGGTCACTTAAGCCTGTATTTAGATAGTACTACCTGATAGTGAACGATTTTGTGTCCAGAAATATTGATAGCTTGTATATAGGCATTACAAAAGGTCATAAGAAAAGGTCTGTGTTCTGATGTCAGTTATATGATGCTGGGAGTCAGGAAGTCATTGTTCAGTTCTCTGTTCAAGCAGGAGATTAGACAAGATGACTCCAGAGCTCCTTTTCTACATAAATGATTCTGTGATTCTACCAGTTCTCCAGCTAAGCCTGGGCAGAGATTTGTGAAATTTTGGGTGCTGTTACATTGCTCCAAAGAACTAGGACAGTCCTCTATAAAAAGAGGATATGAGACTTGTTGGCCTCTTCTTTCTGATCCTGTATGACGTATCCTACTTTCCTAAGTGTAATGCAATTTAATTGGTGCCTGCATAACTTCATTTTTTTAAATAATTCCCTGTAATTCAACCAATGAAATGTGACTTCCAAGGATTAAGCCTTTTTTGTCATCAACCATAATGTAGGCATAGGGAAGGAGGCTTGGATGTGATCAGAGGAAATTATGTATATGAAAAGATGTAGGTACTTTGTCATTTACAGGTGAATGGCTGTCTCTTTAAAAATTTTCCCTTCTCACCAGTAAATATGTGTGTAATGAGGACAATCCATGCCATTGCATCCAGATGTACATCATGAGGTCATGGGTGTTCTAGCCAGATGAGGAAGAGAATCATGTTTTTGCATAATATTTCAGTCAAAATCTGGATTTAGTTTCCCAGCTCACCAAAATTTAGGGCTTTTAGAAACTGAGATTTAGAGTGTGGTTCAACTGCAATATAAATACTTTTAAATAAATATTATCATTCTGTTTGGGGGTTCTAAATAAACTACTTTCCTAAAGAATCTAAGCTAAATTTTATGCTAGATTATGTGAAATGTGGTCATTCATTGATGAAGCATGAACAGAAGTTCAAACTACTAAAAAGTTGCCATTAACTTTTTAAATGTCTCCATCTCAGAAGGTACACTGAGACCTCCAAATGCCATTTTGACCATATGGTACTTTGACAGACCAGTAGTATATCAGCTTCACTCCAGAAGTCATTTATATGAGCTAGATTCATGCAAAATATGTAAAACTTTTGAAAATTGTGTGTATTCTTAAGAATAATCTATACAGTCTCTCCATCATCCTCACTGATTATGCCTATACCATAAGAAAGACGATATGGGCAGACTATATTCTGTTTGGGTTTTTTTGTTTTGTCTTGTCCTGTATGCATATAAAGATTTTAATTTTTCTTCTGCTGTTCATTTTCTTTTTCTTGAACGTTCAGGGTTGTAGTCACAATTTTACCTAGGTGGCGTAATTTTGAATCCTTCCTCTTCTGTACACCATAGCAAATGTGAGGATAAAGGACACTGCATGTAAGATTTAATTTCTTTGAAAATCGTGTTTGAATATCTTTAGGAAATAAATGGAGGGCCATTATTCCTTTCACAGAATCCTTATCTGATTGAAACTATTAGATAAGTTACCTTTTTGTCAAAGAATGTATTAATGCAGATAAGTTCAGAAGAAACAGGAAGTATTTGAAAAACTAACCTTGGTGTTATGTTGATCCAAAAGTATTTAGGCAACAGAGATTGGGTGACGTTTTCTTCCTTCTTCCCCAGACAGTTTGGGTTAAATTACACAAAATCTTGCTTGTGGTTTCTCATTACTATTCATGTTTGAAGTGAAATGGTCTCATGTAATTGTTCTGGTACACATATAAATGGGAAAAGCTGAAGCTGAGAATACTGTGTAGGACAACAACAAAACCAGACTGAACTTTGGTTTCTTTCCCAGTTCCTCTTTTGTCTGTTCCTTTGACTGCTTGATTTCATGATGTGCTGAAGATAGAACATAGTGTGCCTTCTAGGCAGGTCTGAAATCAGAGCTGGCATGTGGTTTCTTTCAGCCTGTCAAAGATGCAGTACGCCATATTCTGTTCAACAGTGCTGCTCAATACAGCATATGACTGTAAATCTTACACACATGACAGTAGAGACCTTTGTCCCGTATGATTTACCAGGTTTTATTCAGCTGTGAAACGACTTTTGTTCAAGAGCTGTTTTGGGATGAACTTAACTCGTCTTGAAAGTGGGCATAAAGAAGGTAAAACTCTGTTATTAAACAAAAACAACACCAATTACAAAAATCCAAACAAACAAAACCCACAAAGAAGTAGAAAGAGATCAAAATTACTGCAAAAATTGTGAACACATGTTACTTACAAAATTACAGGTCTGGAGCTAATAACTAGAGACATAACTCTGAAAGCCTTTGTGGTCAGGAAGGCAGTATTTTGTTTAGTAACTATGCTTTTTAATTCCTGACAGTTTGTACTGCTTATACTACCACATAATCAGTCTAGGGCTTGGCCTCATTTTTTTTAAAAGTAACTGCCAACAAGAGCTAATAATGCTGTGTTTGGCTGCTTCTGAATGTGGGTATGGCAGGGCAGCTTGTGTATACCAGAAAGAAAGAATTAGTATCTGTAAGCTTATCAGAGATTTCCACAGAAGACATATATCAGTCTGAATACAGAGTTTAGGACTTTAACAATATATATTTTAAGTCTGAAAATCCTGTCAGTTATTGTATTTGTATTGCCAAGATTTAACTAGACTCCACTAAAATCATGTATTGTAGTGTCATCTCTCTTCTGACTGAATGTCTTTTCAGCCTAGATTTTTGAAGAAAGTATTTTGAAGCAACTAAACTATGGAATTAACCAATGTTACACTGAATTTCTGAGTAATTAAGAAGCTTCATTTGATTAGTTTGAAAAGATTGTGCTGAGGTCTTTATCATTCTTAATGCCAACATCTCCCTGGAAGCATAGGACAGGTTTTTTGATCTCTGCTGAGTGACAGAGCTCAGCTGGCCAGTGGAACATTCATCCCTCCTTATAATAGGTAAATTGTAAATATAAATGGTTAAGAAACTGCTGATGTTGCTATTGGCCTTTAACATCCAACATGGTCCATCTATTGTTCTACATACAGCTAGGATAAACATGCAGTTCAGAAAAGCTGACCTTTAAACTCAAATTGTCCAAATATGGGTTTAAAGAGGAATATTATTTTTTTTTTTTAAAAAATGGTTTCTTAATTCGAACAGTTTTTTTTTTTTAAAAAAAAAAAGGCGCCTTGGAATAATTCAAAAGTATGTAGTATCAGAGGAGGCATAGGGACTAATACAAACCCATTAGTACTCTAAATATAGTGCTCCAATAAGCAGCAAATACAAATGAATGTGGTGAAATAATAGTGAATGAAGAGTTTTCTCTTGGTTGTTACTATTTGTTCTACGAAGGTGAACCTGCAGGGGAGTGTATTTTGATTATTCTTGCACGTCTGTATGGAAGGCAAAGGTTTGGGGTTTTTTCTATTGCAAATAAATATAAAGGAAAAATGGTGGGAAAATTGTAGGCTGGGTAAGATGCTGTGAAAAATTACAGGATTGTTGAAATCAATGTTGTTTGGTCAATCAGTTAAAATATGGTCTGTTTTATAAATCAGTGAATAACATTTGCACAGGCATAAAAGAAGTTATACACTAGAATGCAGCATTTGGAAAATGTTCAAATTCTTACCATATTTTAGGGATCATTTCCTTACATAATCATCTGAAGTGAAGGTAATTTTAGATAATCCCTCTACAGTGTTTGAATTTGTGAAAACATTTGGCTCTTCCCTGCCTACTCATCTTGTTATTTATGTGGGCTTCATGCAAAGATAGGAATTACACTCATACTGGGATGATTGTATAAATTTTTCACAGGAAAAAGTTATTACAATGCGTACTGTGTTGTGTGCTGGATATTCTTGTTGCTAATGTGAACTCATGTTGACATGGGGTTTTCTTAAGTTTAACCTTAAAAATGTTTCTCCAAATAAGAGTTTAAGTGTTTAATTACAAGCTTTAGGGTGAGTTGTTTTCACTTGGTGAATATAGTGTCCCTCTGTTCCTGGGCAGACAATGTCTCCATAAAACAGTAGAAATGATTCAGCTGACAGAAAGCGCCACAAAGGAGTCAGATGTTTGTATTGCAATGTTGAATATAATGTTGCCCAAGAAAGTCAGAGCAAGGGGGAAAAAAATCCCTTTTGAAATACAGACAAGCAGGAAAAAATATTTAAAATTAAAAATAATAAAAAAGTCTAAATACTTGAAGTTTTTTAAACTGATTTTTTTTTTATTCTCCTTGCCCCCTTTCTTTTTTTTCTTTAAAAGTGATACTTGGCCTTGAGTTTGCCTTTAGCTCATCTTGTTTCTAATCCTTTAAAATCTTTAATGGAATCTGTGATTATTTTAAATTACTTAAATTAGGCTTATAATTTCAGCTACTTTTGTGGAAATTATGTAATTCAATAGTTGTCATATAATTGTGGTCAAAATGTATAATCCAAGAAATGTTTAGAGCCATGTAAAATTTACTGAATTGAAATGGTTATAAAGTTAGGAACAATATTTTAAAGGAGAGTTGTGATGGAGAATTGGAACTATGCTTTTACATTTTTATACTCAGCTAAAATGTTGAGCAATTTCAGATTTTTTGATCATCAAGAAAAAAAAGTTATAGCAACACTAAAAAGAACTGCATCTTGATTCTTCTGTGGATTGCCTAGGAGTACAAAGTGCAAAAATGTTTTTTTTTTCCAGAATTGTGTCTGGATGCAAGCCTTAGCTAATACCTGGTATTGAGAGTCACTGGTTTAAACTAAATCAAGCCATTTGAAGATTCATTGAACATTTGAAATTCAAAAGTTACTGTTAAAATCACACACAGTGGAGTATGTATATGATTCAAGATATTCTTACTTACAGGAATGCAGAAAGTGATATTACTTGCAGGTGTGAAAATAAGAGGTGTTCAGAGGAAACGTTTCATTTGCTAACAGACTCTGAAGACTTAGCAGATCCGTCCACAAATTATTTTATTTTACAATCCAGGAACAATTTTTGAAATGTATAGAATGCAAAAATTAAAAACAGATTGTGTACAAGTGTAGTGTAATTGTCAGGTTATTATTAGCCAACTATTCTTCCTTGCACTTCGGTCTGATGTGTTCAGTTAGCTGGATTTCTGTTCATTTGGTGTTTCGGGGTTTTTTTTCACTCCTCCATTTTGACCAGGTCATCTAACATTTTGACTACCTCTTAAAATATCCTCAAAGTTGGCACCTGCAGGTTGTTGGTATTTCTTGCAGAATAGGACCATATTTTGTGTGCAAGAACTGAAAGTGCTAGAAAGCAGATTTTTTTTTTGTCTGATGTGTTATAGAGGATACCTGTTATAGAGGATACCTGTCTGCTAATAAAACACTTTCAGAAGTTTCTTAACTAGCAATTTTTATTTTGACTGATTAAAATTTATGTAGCTACACCATATGTGGTAAATTGCAAAACAATTTATAGTGTTTCAGTAGCAAAACATGCTAATCCTTCTTCATATTTATCACTAGCTTCCTTTGTCCTCCTATCTCTACACCTAAAAACACATATCAAAATTTAGTCTGCACTTATGATATTGAATCTGTATGATATGCTAGAATGCAAAATTAAATATAATTCAGCTCAGACAGCACTTTTTGAAAAATTAATGAATATGATAAAAACCGCTTCATTTCTGTGTTTGACAGCAACATTTATTTACATTAATTTTCAAGAAATTAAAGTCGATGTGATGATGGTGATGATGATGATATTTCTTATTTAGTGATACAGGAAAGTGACACAACTAATGTGGTTTTAAACAGAACTATCACTTCTCCCCACAGGATTCAATGAGAACGTAACAAATTTCCTCTCATAATAAGTAACCTATAGCTTTCAATCTTATATTCATAATTTAAACCAAACAAACAAGAAAAGCAAATTAGAAGTGTTCTGCTGTTTAACATTCTGGGACTTTTCAAATACAAAATGCTACTCTGAGTCATGAGGAAAAATTAATATATTGCAACCATTTCTAAACCTCTGATGTTCTGAAATTCATGCTATGAATCCAAACAATGAAATTCATTAGTCTCAGCGTTGTATATTCATAATTGAAAAATTCAGGAAAAAACCTCAAATGCTACATTATTGTGTCATGCCTGTACACGCAATCTGCCACCATCGTATACACAACTCTGTGTAGATGCTTTGCAGTGAATGTTTGAAGGGGAGGTTAGGTCATCATCAGAGACATTTAGAAAATTGCCCTTGTAGTGCTGCTATGCTGTGAAAGTAGTAGTGTACTCATAAATAATCTAGCCTATGAGTATTATGATAATAAATGTACAGGATGATTATATATTCAGATTCATGTGCTGATTGAAAGCTATAGAGTTATAAATTCACTGCTCATATCTTGGAAAAACAAAGGCTTTTTGTTTGTTTTGGTGTGCTTGTTTTGGTCAAGGTTTTTTGTTGCCTTTTTTTTTTTTTTTTTTTTTTTTTGGTTGGGGTGGTGCGGATGGGAGTTGTTTGGACGTTTTTTTACCTGAATATAAAGTGGAACTCACAAGTAACTAGTTTAACAAATTATGCAACATTTTGGTAATACATTCTACACTAGTTGTTTGTTGTTTTTTTTTAAATTGCATTTTTAGTCTTGACATTCTCAAATGTGAAGTCATAAAAGTATACTTGGCCAGGCTCTCAGCTGAGGTGAGTTAGTAGCTCCATTAAAGTCAGTATAATATTAGTGTACTACAGGTATGAATCTGAAGTCTTGAGTTTTACTTGGCATGGATTTTGCAGGTCAGGTACTTGTGGTCAGGTACACACATTTGGGTAGTGTCAAGCCTCGTTGTCACAGGCATCTATTGGAAGGTCTTCTGGGTGTAGAAAATGCTTATAACAGGACAGTGTATACTTTAGAAGGGCAAGACCACCACCTTTCTCCTCTCGCCCACTGCAGTGATTCATATCTCTTAAAATTATGCAGTGAGGAATGTACGTGTGTGAGAGTATATATATATATGTGCACACAAGTGTTGCCTAAATGTAAACACATAGATTTATGTTATATAATTAATATAATAACTCTTTCCCTCCTAAATTACCATAGTCTTTTTATATTACCATGCAAGTATAACAAGTATTAAACAAAGGGCCTTTAGGAAAAATGTTCCTGTTGTTTCCATCCAGTGGTATGCTTGTCATTTGGAAAGTACTACTTGGTCTCAAAAAAATGTCACTGGGGTAGAGTAGGGAACCCAATTCTGCAAAAATTTATTTTTATGGAACTAAGCTCGATCTACAGAGTTCCTAAGTAATGTTTTGCTTCCTCCTACCCTGTCATGGATTTGGCCAATATTCAGGCACATTTAGCCAGTACTTAATGATCTGTTCGTTTACGGTTGGATATTGTCTTAGTTCAGAGGAGAACTAAGATATCTATGTTGGCCAAGACAGAAAAAAAGGAAATGCCTTCTTCCCCCAAGAAATCCAGACCAAAAAAGTAGAAATAGCCCCACTCAAATTTAGAAAAAAAACTTTAATTAGAAAAATATATAGAAAAGGATAACAGCTCTTAACCAAAATATATCTATCTATCTATGTCCAGAAAAGGACCAAGCAAACAGTTGGTAATAAACCCTTTGAACAAAACAAACAAACAAAAAAAAATTCAGTTTTCTGCTCCCCTAAGGGTGCAATTATATTTATGGACAGCAGGTGGTGATGTCGCGCGTCAGCCAGCTGCAGGTCCTCTGTCCAGCTGTGGCCCGTCTCACTGCTGCTGGGCTGAGAATGGTTGTAGTTACCGATGGCTGACACAGCAGCCTCGATCAAGTTCTCACAGGATCAATGAGTGAGAGACCATGGGGGCCCCCTCTGTGAGGTGCAAAACAGGTGCGTTCCCATCCTCACAGCAGCTCCTACAGTGGGCCTGACCGCTGCAGGCAGCAGCCAGGTTGGAGGGAGGCACAGGCAGGCAGGAGCAGGCAGGAGAAGGGCCAAAAACGGCAGCAGCTACCCTACCAGAGTGGGCACCATCTGCAAGCCAAGGCGGAACGAAGCAAAAATGCAAAAATCCCTCCCCCCAAATCCCGTGGCATTGGGGAGGGGCGGGGGGGGGGCGGAGCGGAGAAGGGCGAAGCGGAGCCAACAAAAACCCCGAAGAACTGCTCTCCCAAAAGCCACCACCCCCACCCCTCACAGCCCAGGAGAAAAGAACAAAAGGGTCTCCACTCAGCCATCAAATCGGAATGCAAATGTTCATGATTCCTTTTGTTAGCCACCAGCACACGCTGGGCGTTAGCTCCAAGCTCTGGAAGGAATACCAATGAGATTCTGAAACTATAACAAATATGTAAGTTAATGTGAGGGTTGTTAATGTTTTATAAGCATTTAAATTACAAGCAGGTCCAAATGACTTTCACTGGATGGAACCAGATTGGCTTCTGTATGCTTCTTTATCAATATAAAGTATTTTAGCTACTGTAGGAAACCATGTCAAGTGAACCCCATTGGACATTTATCAAGGTAAATAATAGATGGCCTTTGCTTCCCTGATTTTAGCCTTCTGCAAGAGTAATTGTGGAAAATAACTTTTTAGTTAGTATGGTTGGTTTTAAATTGGAACCAGAAAGATTAATAAAGGGAATATAAAATGTGGTAGAATCAGAAAATCAATTCTCACACTGAGCTGTAGTCATATAGCAAAAAAGGTTCTGTTTTGTCGGGGCTGCTAGTGTCAGTATTTTGTTGGAAACAGTTTCCCCATTGGGGAGATTCAGTGGCTAGTGTATGCTTTGTATGATAGCATCTGCAAACATCTAGGTGATTTCTGGGTGCTAAAGTTTAAAGAGAAAGAGCATCCCACAACTTCAGATCAGAAATACTCCAAATAAACAAACAGAAAGTTGTTTTCCACCATGAAAAGTCAACAAGGATCAATAAATACAATGAATTTTTATATGGAAAGACAGAAACTTTAGACCAAACTTGGCCTTGTTGTAAGTGACCTGGTTCCAATGAACTAGCCTGTAAATAAAGAAATTATATTTTACATACTGTTTTGTAAACTTCACATTTACAATTGTGTAAATACCCATGACATCATAGAGCTGATAGCAATTTGTACAGCTTATTCCAGGTGGTGTAATAAATCAGTCAGTACCTTAAAATGGACACAGTATATTCTATTTTATAACTAATATGTGAAAAAAAACTTTTGACTGAGCATTACCACTGTAATTTTCTAATCAGAACCTGAGTTCTCTCTCTTTTAAATAAAATTTAAATAAATACATAAAAAGGTTTGTCCTGCAGTTTTGCTTGCTTGTAACATCAGTAGAGAGACATGGAATTACTTGTTGTGTTGCCATAGTATTAAAATAGAAGAGGTTTTCCAGAACATGTGAATGACCCACACTTTTCATAAGGCTCATAATGCATATTATTTTATTAGACAATTAACAGAAATGCTATGGCCTGAAGAATTCAAAGACATTTTCTGAAATAACTGGAATTCATTATTAATTAAGTAACAGTATATGCCTGTGCTAGTCTCTAAATTGTGAGAGTGCCCAAGGAAAGAGGGAATTGTCAGTGTTGGAATTAAGCTGGGACCCACCACAACAAAGATCTGGTCAGTCAGAAAGCTTCATAACTTTGAAGCAGCAAGTTAGAGCAAATGGAAAACTGCAAACTGTGTTTTCTAGGTATAATCATCTAGTAACTTCTGGGGCTCAGACAGAACTGGCAGGCAGTGATTAGAAACCGTTGATAAACACTGACTTGAGAACAAAAACTGTTTTTCTCAGTGGACAAATTTAGTTGTAGCCCTATTAAGTATTGCTATTACTTGAAATGCTATTAAACCTAAGTTAAAACAAACAAATAAACAAAACCAAAACACTTTAAAGTCTGAGGGAATGAAAAACCCTTTGCCTTAGGATCTTCTAAATTAATTTAATGCCTCTGTAAAGTCTCAGTTTTGTCATATTGTAAAATCAAATCTGAGGCATGACACTGTGAAATAAACTAGTATTTCAATGAGATAGAATGTACTGAAATAACTTTCCCTGCACCAATGATGATAGTGGTGAAATAAGTTTGACAACTCTAGCATTTTGAAAAGCAATTGATTTTGTTTCATTGAGATTTCTAAATTTTTGAGTTGATGAAACATGTACAGTGATCTTTATTTTTTTCAATCTGAAAATATATATTATTCAGAATCAAAATTGCCTCTGCGAACAAGTATGCCACATTTACAAGAATAGAGTACTTGGATCAGAACCAAAAACTGTGAAGAGGGAAAGTGAGAACTAGCAAAACCACCTTCTGTGGCAAATACAGCCTTTTGATAGAGGGTAAACTAGCCAGATGGACTTTGCTATAATATAGTTCAACTCTCTACTGCAAGAAGTATTTCAGTATCAGTTTGAGGCAGCATAAACCTAAACAGGACAGAATAGCCAGTGGGTGAGTAATGAGACGATCATCTTCATTATGAGAGGGCACAGATTTTATCTTTATTTGGAAGAAGCAGAACAGAGAATTAAATTTTGCTACATTCATATAAATTATTTACACAAGTCCTGACCAATTCTAAAGCTGATACATATCTCTGACATATTTTTCATAGAATACTTCTAAAGAGTCCTTGAATTTCCTATTACAGAATTAGAAAACCTATGAAATATCCAAAATATTCAGAGGTTAGCAAAATACCTTCTCACTATATCCAAAACAACTTCAGCAATCCTGCATAATCAGTGAATTGCAGTAGATGAAGCCAGGTACTTTGGCCAGGCATTATTCAGATCGTATTCTTCAGTGACTTGAATTGAATTGACAGTTTCAAGATTTTGTACATGTGTTTCAGTTCTGTTCCTCTGTTTAGAACAGATACATTTATATGATGCTTTGGCAGATCTGTAGAGATGAAGCCATATGTTTTTATTTACATTTTTGAGACCTTTTTCAATCCAAGCAGGTATTCTGTAAATCAGTCTGTAATTCCAGGATCCTTTCACTATGTCCTTTCTTCAGACTTCACAAACTGTGTACCTCAGCTTTCAGCTGTGTGAAGAGTTTGTATTGAACCAAAGTAGTAGCTACTTATGAACTATGTTGTGAATGGTTCACAGTATAAACAGTTTCAGGAATATTTTTAATATAAAGTTCCCTATGCCAAATATGTTGACATTCAAGGTTTGAAGATGCAATCATGTAAAACCTCATATTGTAGTTCTCTTGAAATTTCTGTACTCTTAGGTCAGTAACTCTAGGCATAAGTGTTTTCCATGGTGCTATCTAATCCTTAGATTTGGATGCAAAAATGCATCTTCAATGTTTTGTATGATATATGCAGTACAGTTCATTAACACTTTCTTGAACATTAATACCACGAGTAAAAGATCACAGGTCTGAAATTAGTTATTCTTTGTTAAGACTTGCTGTTTTATTTACTGAAATGACATATGGCTTTATAGCAATTATGTTAGAAATATCCTTTGCAGTGTTAAGAGACATGCACTTCTGACTTTGACTTGAGTTTTTGTTGGACATGTTAAAATACCAAGGTTTTGGTGAGATAATTAAAATGTCTATGTAAATTCCTGATCATCTTTACATATGAATACAGTTTTGATGCAGTGAACATGTAATGCAAAATCTTTGCTAGACCAGGAGAGAGAGATTAAATTGTTCTATTATGATCTTTTCATCATCTTTATTCTTCTGAAAACAGGGAAACTTAGCTTGCTATCTCTTTGCTTTCTGGCCTTTTAGAGAGTGTATGGTATGCATGGTGAGAAGGAACCAATGAAAAGGAAGTTTATTTATAGCCTTTTCTAATGCAAAAATCCAGGTTGTGTACAATTATCATCTGCAAATGTAACAGAAGTAGTTTTCTACCTATAAGTACCTATAAGTGCCATACAAACAGCTGTAATCCTTCAACGTAAATGTTTAAAAATCTTAGAAACATGAGAAAGCATGAAACCAAAATAAGGATAAACAGCAGCCTTGTTTCTTAATATTACTTTGTCTGTCTTAACCTAATTCTTATTAGCTATTAACCAATAGCTGGTCAGGCAATTGGCAATTAGGTCCTCTGGCTAGACAATTGGGAGAGAGAAACAGAACTTAAAACAGCAAAACTGTACTGTGGAAGTTTGGTTTCCTCCTGGTAATTAGTCATGTCTTATGTAAGCGGTTGGATTTCAGCAGCTTAAAAATGGACATCTTTTTACACTTCATTTTAATGGTTGCTAACTGGAATGACATAAAGTTAGAGAGTTTAAAAATACATACTAGACAACTGAGACGTCTGGTCTGTTTCTTTTACATAAGGACTAGATTTTTTCACAGAATAGTCTAGACAGTTGCAAAATAAAGTGAGGCAGCAGCCCACACACAACTTAGGGAGCAAACGCTTAAGGAGGTTTCTGAGTTTTTCCCCAGAGATTCTGATATGGAAAAGACTAAAAAATTCAGAAGCGTCTTGAGTCCCTTTAAGCACAAGGCAGAATAGGGACAAAAGACATCAGGTGATCAATCCCATTATTTTGATAGTAAGGGCACACCTTTGTGACTCAAGGTGGATTATAGGAAAAAGGGAATGAGGAAAGAGCTGATTGTTAGTTTCTACAAGCCAGTTCTGGGGAAGTGGCAGCAATTTTTCATGAAAATCCTGATAGGGAAGAATGTTCTTATAGACACAGAGTAAGGACCCATAGCCTTCATGAAAGAAGAAAGGAAATAGCCAACCTGGATGAAAGCAATCTGTAAGCAGCCCGGTATTGTCCCTTATCAAAGATGAGTAATTTCCAGCCCAGTAGGGAAGAAGGAAGTTCAGAATCTGATGAGCCAGACAATGAACTGTCCAACAAACATTGTACTCGTTTTACTCATTGTTGAACTCAAACCCTCTCTGGAAAAGACAGACTTCAAGATCACCAGAGCATGAGTCTTAGGCTGAAGAAGACCAGTGAGTTCTTAGGATGTGGGGGTTTTCCTGCATTAAATAATACACATAATAGCATTTTAACATCAACAAATTAAAAATTAAAATTTGAGTTAACCACAGTGATTTTGAGTTGCAAGACAGAAGAGCATGCAGATCTCAAGTGTTGTTTTTCTTTACTTTTCTGCAAGATAGGGTGTATATATGTTCTGTGTTGGGCCAGCAGTAAGTATTTTTAGATGCACTTATTCAATGTACGTTTTGAATGGACTGCCCTCTGAATATCAAAATATTCCTCAATAGTTTGCACCACTGTTCTTATGATCAAGCTTTTGAAAGTGTGAGGCTGTAACTTTCCAGAGGAAATTATACACTATTGAAAATTATTCAGTGTGTGACACCAATGAACGGTGGTATTGACGTGCGGAAAAAGACCCCACAACTAGGTAGTTGTAGAGAAGGTACGTTTATTCAGTGCTGGGTACATGGGGGATTGGTCAACCAAAACCATGCACACCCGTCTGTGCTTACAGGCCTGTTTATATACAGTTAAAACATGCATATTTATTATTTTTTGTACATACGGATTATTTTCTTAGAAAAGGCAGGGTTATTCTAATCAGTTCCGAGAAGTAATTTCCATTTTCTCCACCTTGCACTCCTCCCATCTGAGCTTGCACATTGGTTTCCATTTTTCCTGGGCTGGGGTCTTGGGGATGAAGATCGTGGGTCTTCCTCGCTGTGACCTTTTGACTTGGCTCAAAAAGTAACTTAAACTGGTTTTGTTGGCAACCTGAACTGGTCTAAATAGCAAACTTCTACAATTATCTTATTTTCTTGACACGTTTCCTGATTTATTTTAGTTTTAGAAGCTTCAAGGCTAGGTACTGAGAGCAACTATAACATACTCCCTGTAGCCAGGGAGTTTCTATTAACCCTTTCAGTGTTAGTTCCTTATTGATATATCAGTTTCCTCTCAGTGTTAGTTCTTTATTGATATCTTATATCAGTTATTGATTCCTTAAATCAACACCCAGTTACTTTTAACTCATGTGCATTGTCTTGAAGAAGTTTACAAAGTGGTCACTCAGCACTTGGGAGCTGGGCTTCAGACAGAAAAGACCACTGAGGATGACCCTCAGAGACCTTATAAGGATATGCATATATGCTAATAAATATTGGGGGAAGTCATGAATATGTAACAGGAATGCAGGGAATGAAAAATGAATAATCATGTAGCACTGACATATAAGCTGTAGTGGAGATACCTCTGTGTGCGTATTGGCAAAATGATCACCAATGCACCTGGTGCCAATTAAAGAATGCCTGATTTCTAAAACTCACAAACTGAGTCTTAGAGGTTTTTTTTAAGTGCCACTTTTAGGCAATACCCACACAAAATTCCACATGGGGTGTGGGATAGAGCAGAAGAGCTGGGCTGGACCCAGGGAAAGCAAAGGAAAGGACAAAGAACGTCCCCAGTTCTTGGATCCCATGTTGGTGCTGCTGCGGGACTGGGCCAGAGCTGGAAAAAAGAACAGAAAGAGAAAGAGAGGAGAGAGAGAAGCAAGAGAGGCAAAGAAAAGAGAGAGAAAAAAGAGAGCAAGGGGGCCCAATCCACTCCCTTTTCTTATTCCCCTGGTGCAGCCCCTTGTGTAAACCAGACCTTTGGGATGTTTAGCTCCCTTGGGCACAGCCAGCCCTGCTCCAGGGAGTGAGTCAGGGGAACTGAGCACAAGTCTCAAGGCAGAGCAGGGAGTACACAGAACCAGAGAATGGGCTGAGTTGGGAGGGACCCATCAGGATCATCAAGTGCAACTCCCAGCCCTGCCCAGGACACCCCAAAAATCCCACCCTGGGCCTGGAAGTGTTGTCCAAATGCTTCACTGAGCTCACACAGGCCTGGTGCTGTGCCCTCTTCCCTGATGAGGCTACTCCAGTGTCCGACCATCCTCTGGGGGAAAAACCTTTTCCTGATATCCAACCTAAACCTTCCCTGCCTCAGCTCTGGCAGTTTCCTTGAGTCCTGTCACTGATCCTGAGTGAAGAGATTGGTACCTGCCCCTGCATTTCCCCTTGGGAGAATGTTGAACACCCAGTGAGATCTGACCTCAGTCTCCTCCAGGCTGAATCCCTGCCAGCCTGGAGGGGGAGAAGCCTTGAGAGGGCAGAGCGTGGACAGTGGGCACCCTGGGACTCCTGGAATGCTGAACTGGAGAACCCAGAGAGGGAGTACCCTAGGACCCCAGCACTCCAAAGTGGAGAGTCAGGAGAGAAGGAACCCCTCAGACCCCTGAAACCCCTGACATCCTTAAGCAGGATTCCAGAGACAAGGGAACCCTTAAGGCCCACAGGACCCTGTTATAATCTGCTTAAATATTGCAGAACTTCAGATTTGAATATTTTCCCCAACAAAATGAAAACCCAAACCAAGTTATCTGTTGATCTCAAAAACTGATTTTTTATTAATTAATTGCTAAGAGATGCAGAGAGAGAGAGAAGAAAGAAAGATTGGAAAAATACCAAGATTAATTTTTAGAAGCAGAGAATAAAAATACCACCACAAAACTAACCTTTCTACCAGGATATCGGTGTATCAGTGTGTGGGGGGGAAAGAGCCATTTTAGGCCCTTTTTTTTTCTCCTGTCTCTGTTGTTTTCTTCGATGTTATCTCTTAGAGCTGGGCCTTCCTGGCCTTCAGAAATATGGCAAGTCAGAGAGATGAGGTAAACTCACATAACACAGTGGGTCTCAGTTCTTTCCAGGCTGGCACAATCTCAGTCTCCACTGGCAGTCAGGCAGCATGCGGTGGCAAAGTGAAGAGATGAGGAGAGGTTGGGGAGCAATTCCCAGCTGAAGAAGCCGATTCTCTTTCCCCCTTCCTTGCTCCTAATTTCCCCAAAATTTGTCTTCAGGTTTTATACTCTTCAAAAGAGGATTACGCGTGGTTCCTTGGCACGTAGCCTTGTTCAGATGTTTGAAAAGATATTTGATACAATGACAGGATTTTCTGGCAGGATGTTTTTTTTGTAGGACTGCTTTAGCTAGAAGTTTTGTTTGTGAGAATCTTCAGAAACAGGGTATTTTTTTGTAGAGCTTTGCTGACACAGTTCATTATGACAGGATATTTTTTAACAGGGACTGGATGTTGGATAATGGAGGAATATTATTTATTATCTTTTTGTGTGTTATCTGTATACAACAGCACCCAATATGTGTTGTAATTAAATTTTCCTGTTCATTATATTTCCTTTGTTTCACAGATATTTGCCGTTTTTCTAAATTTAATAAAAGAGATTTTTCTCACATCAGCAGCTCTCTGAAAGGTAAGTCAAGGTCTATGACAAGGAGAGGGGATGAGAGCCAGGTACTGTCTTGGGAATTGCCGCAAGGGTTTCCTTAAGTCAAAGTCAGAAGAAAAACCCAAAGTATCTCAAAGCATTAATGGGTCCCACTGAGGGCCATTCCCAATACAGACTCCTCATGGACTCATTGGAGGACATAAGTGGAGGTCGTGATTGCACAAACCTCCCAAAGTCTCAGTGTCAAAAGGAAAAACCAAAGTACAATAAAAAATCTGAAATATCTTGAAGCATTAATGAGCCCCACTGAGTGTCACTGCTGACAAAGAATCTCAAGGGACTTCTTAGACCAGGTCATTGGAGGCCATGATGACAAAAACCTCTCAGAAACTTCAAGTCAAAAGCAAAACCCAAAGGACTTTGAAACACCTGCAGCCCCTTGAAGCTTTAAGGAGCCCCCCAAGGGCCATCCCTGCCAAAGCCTCCCCAGGGACTGGTCCCAGCAGAGCCCTGGAGGCCACGATTGCAGGGAGGCAAAGGCTCTGTGCAGCAGCTGCGATGCTGAGCAAAGCCTGGCTGGGCTGGAGGCAGCAGAAAGGGCCAGCCCTGACCCCCAGCCCCGGGCAGGCAGATCCTGTCCCTCACACCTCACTCAGGGCTCTGCCGGGGGCACTGGCATGGGAGGTGATACTGAGGGAAGGACAAGGGGGTGACAGTGCCCAGCCTTCCTGGGGCTGTTTCAGGAGGCCACGAGACCCCAGAGCCTCAGCACAACAGGTCTCCTCACAGCCCTTGGTGGCACAGACCCTGCTGTGCCCGAGGGGACACACACTTGGCACCTTTTCTCAGACAGACATGACCCAGAAAAGACCCAAAAGGGACATGGAGGGATCTGATGATTCAAAGAATTCACCCAACACCATAGCTGATCAGTATTAAGTCACATTCCTTTATTCAGTGCTGGAGCGGCACTGGGGATAATCCTCTGTAAGTACTTCTGATGAAATTACAAAAGCAAACACTTTATGTTTGCAAAAGTCCTTACACATTTATGTTAAATTCTGCCTGTTCCGTGCCTTCCTCTATATGGGTCTGCTGTAATTATTTCAGTCTTTGCTGCCATCCAGCGTCCTTTTATTACAATTACAATCTTTTAAGCGGCGTTACATACTCAGTCTTTGTTCCCAGACCATAAATTAATTCTTTGTAGTGTTTTATCTTCTCACTTTGGATGACTTGCTTCACAGCATTGAATGCTGGATGCTGATTGCTTGCTTGTCAGTTTGAAGATATATTCTATCTATTTGCAAAAGTTATGCTCTTTTCCTAGTTGCTCTTTACTTGCAAAAGCTACATCCCTTATCTTAAAGTGAGAAAATTCTCAGTAAGCTAAGTGAAAATGAAAGGTTCTTTTTTATAGAAGAAACACACCTAACTTTAGCCTGTTTTTGATTCGGGTGTTAGTGTATTAAAATCTTAAAACCTTCAAAAAACTTATTCATACTAATAAACCCAGGCTTAATTTGGAATGTACACGATTTTGTAGCTTTTTCAGTATACAATATTTAACAGCACCCTTTCATTGAGGGAGAACACTGAGGGACTTGAGAGGACATGAAACAACCTCAGAGAGCATGGAGGGACATGAAAGGACCTGAGGGGACATGGAGGGAGTGGGAGGGGGAACACTGAGGGACCTGTAAGGACTTTGAAGGCCTTTCCTGCCACTTTTTAGGCCCCTCAGGAGCCATTTCCCCCAACCCTTACCTCTCCAATCAGAATGTGACTTCACTCTCATGTGCCGGTCTGGCCATGTATGGGTGTTATGTGCATAAAGGGCATGGCTGAAAGGGCTGCTCCAGCAGGACGCTGTATATGGACTTTATCTGCATAAAGGGGCTGTGATTCTGCCACCAACAAAGACGTGGGTTTGAATAAAACAGTGTGGCTTTACCTCCAACAAGCAGACAGACTCATTTGCATAAAAGAGGTGTTGTTCCTCAGGTGACCTGTATGGACTTTATTTGCATCAATGGAGCACAGCCCCAGGTCAGCAAGCAGCCATATATAGCTTCATTTGCATAAAAGGGGGCGTGGCTCTGCACACCCAGCGGGTGCCTATACGTGGCCTTCATGTATAGGGGGCGTGGCTGCGGCCGGGGGGGCGTGGCCGCAGCGGCGCCTCCTCCTCCAGCAGGTGGCGCAGTCGCTCCTCGAAGGCGCCCTCGCTCTCCGCGGGGCCGCGCTGGGTCCTCCCGGCCGGCAGGTGGCGCTCTGCGGCTGCGCGCAGCTCCGCCCGGTCATAGAGCGCCGCTGGGTCCAGCCCATGGCGGTTCACCAGCCCCACCAGGTACTCACTGTAGTGCCCCCTGGCGGCCGGGAGGACCCAGGGGTGAGAGAGACCCCGGGACCCCCAAGGGACATTCAGAGACCCCCCCGCCCCAGGGACTCTCAGAGCCACATTCTGCCCTCGCAATTTCCCCGTTTGTGCCCAATTTTGAACAAGTTTCTCCAAAACATCCATTTTTTCCAATTTCCCTCAAATTTTCCATTTTCGTCCCCAATTTTTGCCCCAATTTTCCTCCCAATCTTCCGTTTATGCACAATTTTCCCCCAATTTCCCATAAACTTCTCCATTTTTGCCCCAAACTTCCCCATTTTTCCTCAATTTCCCCCACCCGTCTTTTGCCCAGTTTCCACATTTCCCACAAGCCTCCCAGTATCCCCATTTTTGCTCCAATTTTACCAAAAATCCTTCATTTTTGCCCAAAACTCCCCCAAATCCCCCCCGAATTTCCCCATTTTACCTAAATTCCCCTAACTTTCCCATTTTACCCTCAGATTTCCCCATTTTGCCTCAATTTTACAGATTTTCTCATTTTTGCCTCATTTTCCCTTTTGCCCCAAATTTCTCCAACTTTCCCATTTGAGCCCCAATATTATCCAAATTCAGTTTTTGCCCTAAATTTCTCCTTTTGCCTACTTTTCCCCCCAAATTCCCCCATTTTTGCCCAAATTTTCCCCACGCTTCCCCATTTTTGCCTAGATTCCCCCAAATTTGCCACAAATTTTCTTTTCCCCTTTTCATCCAAGATTCTCCATTTCCCCCCCAAATTTTCCACAATTTTCCACAAATTGTCCCGTTTCTGCCCACATTTTCCCCGCCCCAGCTGTCCCCCAGCCCCACCTGCAGAGCCCAGCGTGGCCAGGGGCTGTTTCCTTCCCACACGGCTCATCCCGGAGTGTGGCCCCGAATTCCTTCTGCTCCAGCACTGGGCACCGCCCTGGAGGGTTTGGGGGGGCGAAGGTGAGTTTAGGTGGTCCAAGGTGGGGTTTGGAAGTCCCAGCTGAGTTCAAGAGGGTCCCAGCTGAATGTGGGGGGAGATGAAGCAGTGTGGTCTTGGGGGTCTAGGGAAATTTGGGGGGTCTCAGGGGAGTTTGGTGGGGGCCCAGGTGCCGTTTGGGGGGTCCCAGGTGGGTTGGGAGGGCCAGGGGATTTTTTGATGGATCCCAGGTGAAGTTTGGAGGGTCCCAGATGGGATTTGGTGGGGTCCCAGGTGTGTTTTGGGGGGTACCAGATGTGTTTTGAGGGGTCCTATGAGAGTTTGGGGGGTCCCAGCTAGATTCTGGGAGGGCTCCAGGTGTGTTTGGGGGGGTTCAAGGTACAGTATGAGGGGGTCTCAGAGGAATTTGGGGGTTCCTGGATGTGTTTTGGAGGGTCCCACATGAGTTTGAGGGGTTCCAGGTGTGTTTGATGTGTTTGAAGGGGTTCCAGGTGGGTTTGAGGAGGTCTCAGTCACCTCCCAGATCCACCTGGACTCACCTGTGGGGTTGGGCAGGACCTCAGGGGGCGGTTCCGTTTCAAAGGGGACATTTCCCATCTGACCAGAGACCCCCAAAGTGAATTTCAGGGACCCCTCAACACTCCCAGTTCCCCCCAGCCCCTCCTAGTACTCCCCAGTCCCCTCCCAGTCCCCCCAAATCCATCCCAGTGCCTCCCAGTTCCCCTCCGACGCCCCCCTCAATCTCCTCCCAGTCCCCTCAATTCCCTCTCAGTTCTCTTTCAGTACCTCCCATTCCCCTCCAGTCCCACCTGGAGCAGTTTCTGCAGTCGGGGGGGGTCCCAGTCCCTCAGGTAGAACAGACAGTCCCGGGGGTGATGCCCATGGAGAGACCCCCGGAGGGGGCAGTTGGGAGAGGGGCAGCTCTGGGGGAAGAGTGGAGCAAAGATCAGGCTCTGACTCTCCAAAACAAATCCCAAATCTCCCACAGAACCTCCCAACACCCCCCAAAAAATCCCGAGACCCCAAAATCCCCCTGACATCCCCCCAAAAAAACCCAGAGACCTCCAAACCACCCCAACCCCCAAGACCCCCCAAAATCCTCTTCGGGACACCCAAAATACTCCAAC
>JAWWEE010000085.1:4073367-4100350 GCA_035221455.1 Xenops minutus
GCTCGAGGAGTCGCAGGTGGTGGCGGTAGATGACCCAGGATTCAGAACCATACAGAAGAGTAGACAGTACAATGGCTGTGTAGACACTAATCTTGGTGCTTTTCTTCAGGTGTTTATTGCGCCAGACGCTTTTACGGAGTATTCCAAAAGCTCTGAGCAGTTGGGTAGCCCAAAGGCTAAGGCTGTGCACTGTGGAGCCTCAGGGCCTAGGAGCCTTGGCCAAGACTGCAGCCCTCAGCATCTGCTAAGGCTAGGCTCTGTCCAGTAAGCAGTTAATAAAAACACAGCAGCTTTCCTTATGCAACAACCACCAGGGCATGGTGGAAGGTGTATGCTCTCTGCCTCAGGGGCTGTTCGACCCCTAGCTGCCTTGGTGTTGTATTTGCTCCATTTACTTTGTAAACCTGTCTGTGTAAGTAAGGTCTTTTGAAGAAAGAGCATGTGAAAATCTATTTCATAATGCATAAATGAAGTGGTCCACATTTAAATTCCAGAATAGCAATAACATATTATGACTATAGTCATAATTTCCCCTTTGAGGTCCACTGACAAGTCCAACATTGAATTGTGAAGCAAATTATATATGTTATTCAAACTGAATTGTCTCTTTTATAGTCATCTATCAGTATTTCAGTATTAACTTACAGTGATATTTTAATGTTTTGAAATGTTTGTATTCACAGTAGGTGTGACATCTCTCTTTAATTTACACACACAGTTTAAATTAATGAGTGTGTATAAAATCAGTGTTGCACCCTAATATCATATTATTCCAATTTCAACTGATGATAGCTTTGTAAAATTTGTAATAATTTGGACTGGTGTTTTTTCCCTGAAACTGATGATTTCTCTATCAATAAGTGAAAATTTTCTTGAAGTGCTTCAATTACTTCCAGAATTAAGTTTTGAGGACAGTACTTCATGTTGTCCAACCTAAAGCCAGGGCCAAAACTAAACTGTGTGTTACTGTGAAACCAGGATCTTCAAATTGGCTCTAGTTTGCCTCCGAGCATACATATGGTGGTTGTGTTAGCAAGCATATATAACAAATTGTTTATGGCAGCTTATAAGGGATTCCAAAATCTGGAACCACATCCAGTAATTTACTGGTTTAGCCCTCACCACTGACATTTTCTTCTATGTCAGAGCTGATCAAGGCACTCATTCCCCTATACTACTATTCACCATGTCCTGACTTTGCTGTGTGAGAACTATGCTGTACACCAAGTCCTCCAAGTCATCAGAGATATTAACATAATAATAGGGGCAAGGGTGGGGAAAGGGTGTCCTATAGCCCTTAGCATCATCTTTTGGAGCAAACTACACTGCACTGGTGTGCAGTTTTGATTGTCTAAGAAGGATATAAAACTCCTAGAGCATGTCCAGAGGAGAGTCACTAAGACAGTGAAAGACCTCAAGGACCAGACAGGAGGAGTGGTTGAGTGGTCACCTGGTTTGTTCAGCTTGGAGAAGAGAAGGCTGAGGGGTGACACCATTGCAGTCTACATCTTCCTCAGTGGGCAAGGGAGAAGCAAGCACTGGTCTCTCTCACTGGGGACCAGCAACAGAACACAAGGAAAAGTAATGAAGTTGTATTAGGGAAAGTTCAGACTGGATATTAAGAAAAGATTCTTCACTGAGAGCATGGTCAGTCACTGGAGCAGGGAAGTGATCAGGTCAGCAAACCTGTCAGAATTCATGGAGCCTCTGAATGACACTCTTAGCCCCATGGATTAGTTTTATGTAGTCCTGCCAAAAACAGAGAGTTAGGCCTGTTGATCCTTATGGATGCCTTCCGACTCTATGTGAAAGACTTATGGTTCGATAAGAGTAGCCTGATTCTCAGACACACATATCCTTTAATTATTATGAGGATTCACCTCAGGGGAAATACATTCTGCAGATGTGTTGAAGAGACACTCCATTGCTTTTGCAGTACATTCGTTGTAACTTCTCTTTATTCTAGACCTGTGTCAGGCTTGGAGTAAGCAGGATTTTCCCCTGAAGCTGATCAAGGCAGTGACTGGAGCTGAGATCTGGGAGTCATAATCCCATGGCCTTTTCTGAAATAATTTGCTTTAAGTTATGGTTCTCAGAGTGGGGATATTCTCAGAAATGATGCTTCTTGAATCAAGAGCAGGGAACACTTTTCTCTGTATTTTCAAGATGTGGGAATTTAACCATGGGGATTTCAAAAACTCGATGTTTCTGCATCAGACTGGATTGTTGAAGGTCTCTCACATTTGTACACAGCTGTGTGCAGATATTCATCTGTATGTGTGAAGATGACTGGTGAAGGCCAAACTGCTTGATGGCTAATTGCCTGGAATTTTTTGCCACCTATTGGTTTTGCTGTCCTGCCGGCCTGAGGACTGTGAAAGACTTGAAACATTGACCGCTTTTGTTGTAGCTGAATGTCATTCTTATCTGACAGCTAGTTTTTCTGTAGCTTTTGGTGGTTTGGAAACAGCAAACACCTTAAAATTAAAAAATCCTTCCTTTCAGTTTCATCAAAACTGTTTTCATAAGTAGCTGACATCAGCATCTTAGAAGATAAACCATCAAATTAAAAAAGCTTCTGAACAAGTTAACTTTTTTAATTTTATTATATTTTAATGTATTTTCTTACATTTATTCCCTACTCCTCAGCTGCTGCTTTTTAAAGTTGTCATATGCTTATCTGATTAATATATGGTAAAAATAAGTATGTTTATAATTTTAAACATTTGAATACCAATTAATATTTTTAAAAATAGAAGGATAAGGAGAAAACTAAGACTTTTCTTTTTAGAGCAGTATCATGTCCTGTGTACAGTAAATAAAACCTCAGGCCAAATATTGAACAACTAGCAGAAAACAAGCTTTTGACTCATTGTTCTTCAATGATCACCACCCGCCCTATGTATTATGCGAGCCAGAGTTCTGTGGAGAGCATGTAATTGAATCTTGTAATTCACTGTGTATCATAATTCATGCACACCAGAGAGGAAAATTATTTCTGCTATTTCTCATCTTCAGAGATCTTGAACCCTCTGCTTACGTGTGTGTGTGTTATGCACATTGTGTAGCATGAATGATAACACTATAAGACAATGAGATGGTTTGATGTGGTCTAAATATTCAATCAGGAGCACTTGGAGAATACAGTATTTTACTCCACCAGTAAATCAGATTATATTCTGCATTTTCCATTCATGAAAACTAATGCAAGAGTAGTCTGAAGTTGCAAAGCTTCCAATTTCTACTCTAGTATTTTAAATTCATGATTACCTTTGGGAAAATCACTTTATCAACCTCTGATCTTGGTTATGCTGGTGAGCCTGAAGTAATTCAATCCAAAACAAATGAGTTGAACTCAATTTATGACCACAACAGACCAAAATCTATCTCTAAAAGTGCAATGCAAGAGCTAGGTGGGTATAATTAGTATTTGTTGTGTTTAAAACATCAAATTTTTACTATCATTACACAGAATTTCTGTAATTATTATTGATTTAACCTTTATTTGTTCGTAATGTTTCCTATCCCCTCTACAAGATGGTGGAAAAAATAGTTTTGGAGGAGGAGGGAGTATTTTTTTTTCCTGTTGCAGTAGTATTTCAAAGATAAGATGCTATTAAAATATATCTTCCATAGAGAGAATTGCTTGGGGTAAGTATGTGGAATTGCTGTGTAGTAAACTTTTAAATCATAGCATCCTGCCATCCTTGAGTACATTGCATTGGAACCTACATGCTGCATTTTGGTTTTGTATAGTGATTACTTTAGGGTTTTCCTTTAGACTTTGTGGAAAATCTCATTGTAGCCTGGGAATTATGTTTTTCATACAGTAAAGTTTTCCATCTGTGAAAGGGATTCAACACAAGTAAAGCCTCACAGTAGTTCTGAAGGAAGGAAGCACATTTATGATGATTAAAACTTAAAATGACATAGCCATTCAAGTGGCAGAGCTCCATGTTTTGACTCTCACTTTACAGATCTGGCTACATCACTGCCTCAATGGAGATAAAAGGTCCAGAGAGTAGCTCTAATCAAGAATTATGAGTTGTTTTAGCCCTTTGCTTAGAACAGTGACAGGTATGTACAACATGGATGGTCCTGCAGAAAATTTTGATTGCAGTAGAAAGACTTTGATTGAGTCTAAAGCTGTAACAATGTGAGAGAAGGCCAAAAAAATTACTTCACCATTAATGTGATTGCAAGCATACTGATGGTTAGGAGGTGGAAGCTCCTTCTTGGATAATCACATTGGAGCCATTTATAGAGGTAAAATAATTACAATGGATTTTTGTCAGGGTTAAATCCTCTTGTATTGAAGGATTAAGTTGCTGTAGTTAACCTGATCATAGCTAGGCAGCAGTGTGAGTAATAAAGCAATTTTTCTTCCTTACCTAGAACTAAAGTGGAACTGGGCTATAGTTGGGTGACTACATATAAGCCCTATTATCCTTCTTCCTTCTCTGCTTTGCTTCTCTCTACCTAACAAGTAACAAGTAGATAGCTACTGTGAAACAAATTCAAAGTAACAGGTTTGTTCATAGTGACGTAAAATTGGTAAACTATCTGAATAAGTGTAATTTCTTGTTGAAGTGAAAATGCTTTTGAAATGTTTCTCCATTATGACAAGGCCCTGAGAAAAATCACTTATTCAGACTTAGTCCATATCCAAAATTGAATTTCAAATTGTCGACTTCACTGTTAAATATTTTAGGATCTTAGTCTGTTGCACTTAGGTAGCTGATCTGCTCTTCTATGGAAGAAAGGCTGCATCTCCATATAAAGCTTCTGGTAAGTGAGCACTGTGAATGGGGAGTTGTGGCAGAATATAATGTATTGGTCAATAGATTAATTTTATTGGACTGCTGATGAGAGAGTCTTGAATTTTGCTTTTGCATGATTGCATGCACACAAGACTGCAAATAAGGAAATGGATGCTTCCCATTCCCCACTGAGACTGCAAGCTTCAATACCATTATAACATGGGGTCTGGAGGGAAGCTGGCGCAGGAGACTCTCCAGGTAATTGAAGCTGAAGCAATATAATACTGAGATGTAGTAAAAATAGGCAGTCAAATTGGAATTTGGGCAGGGTTGTTAGAAGGAAGGTGCAATAGCAGATCTCCTGGGCTCTGCATTGCATGCTGATTGTGCAAGGCCTTTGGCATGGACCAGATTAGATTTTATGTAAGGCCCCAGGCTCACCTCACAAGCTCAATGAAGGGGTTTTACATAAAAAAAAAAAAAAAAAAAAAAAAAAAAAAAAAAAAAAAAAAGGCCCCAAAACCTGCCTTACAGATTTATTAAAGGGGTCTTCAGTTCTTTTATACCTGGAGACCATGCACAGGAAAAATACTACAACATTTCCAGGAGGTCAAAATAACACTTTTACTGGGAAACTTCTGAAAATAAGAGAGTTTGGCAAAAGTTTAAAGCAAACATTCAAATCAACATAAAGCATTTCACAAAACATTCACTTAGCAAATTCCAACCTCTCCAAGTTTAAGTTACCTAAGTATCAAGAAAAGGGAATTAGGAGGAGAAGAAGAAGCAGTAAAGAGACAGACAGAAAGAAAAAATTACAGCTACCACCTTAGATCCCACATAGAACCAGCTAACACAAGTCCAAGGACAACAGGGCCACAGTCACATGGAATGTGCAATGGAGGCCTCATGCAATGATTTTTATCTGCTTTGTTCTCCTTTGACCACCTCCCCAGGTAAGGCTTCCAGTCTGCTAGACATTCTGTGTTAGGGTCTCCAGGGGATGTGGTGTAGGACAGTGCTCCTGGTGTGCCAGTGACTGACAGGTGCACTAGAGGCTCTCCAGGATATGGGCAGAGCACCATTCCACCTTGGCAGAACCTGACCTGCCCCCTCCCCCACACACAGAGTTGTTTTGAACCAGTAACTTTTTTTTTTCAGTATCTCACACATTGCCTCTCAGTTATCAAGCTCTGTCATGCGCTTTAGAAACTGAAGATATGATTCTATATTCAAAGTCAATACTGAAACGACAGATTTTAGGTGCTCTCTGTTTAGAAAGAGATGTTTAGGCAAACCTCTCTAATTCAGATTTACTAGCCCTTTCAAATTCAGCCTGTTTTTCCTCTGCTAGAAAATAAAGCAAGTTAAACAGCATCTTAAGGTTCATTAAATAGAATCTAAGAGTTAAGGAAATCAAATGTGATTAAATGTGGAATGGCAGTTTGACCCCATTTGCCTACGACTGTAGTTATGATTGAGCCCAGTCTCTGGTAAGTGTTCAGTGCCATCATTTCTCTGGGAGTTATTAAAGTGTATCACCTATAAAATATTAAGTGTACAAATGCTATAAATTCTCAAAATTTGCTCTGTCTTAGACAGTGGGTCTGGGTGTATTTTTTTCTCCAGAATGCCAGGAAGCACTGGATATTTTAAGCTGTACTTAAAATTATCTGTGTTGATCACTGAGTTGTTCTTAAATCTTTTTCTTGCAATACTAAAAATGTGGTAAGAGCTGTTCAAAAGTGAGCTGTGTGGACCTCTGTTCTTTCTGAAATGCAGGATTTCATTTTTTTTACTGCATGATATGATTGAGAAGTACTAATAAGTAATAGTGGATGGATTCTGTTACAGATAGTTGTTGTTTCTTGACTTTTTCCCACATCACCAAGAACTTGTAATATACTAAATCATTATCATCTCTTCCTCCTACTTCTTAAATCTTTTTCTTGTTTGGATGACTATTGTTTCTGTAGCTATTTCTACCTAAGTCAGCTCTCAAAGCAATTAATTTATTAAACTGTTAACTTGAGTTGGGTTACTATGTCAGTTCAAAATAAAGGAAGTTCATTGTTTGAATATTTTATTTTGTTTGTATTACCTGATAGCAACTTAGAGAATTTGTAAAATAAATAGGTGGTGATCTATTTTATATGTGAAACTGTTGTTCAGAAAGTGAATGTGTACCTAAGGGACCAAAGGTCAGGATAGTGTCAGGCAGGTGAATATCCTTTTACATCCCACTGCCCTTTATTAGGTCTAATAGAAACAGGCATCTTTTTCATGAGATTTGAATGAAAACTTCTCAGAAGTTGGCCAGTATACATGTAATTAATCTGTAGAGTCTACCTAATGGGTAAGAAAGAATCAAAACTGCTGCCTGATTTCATTGTGCATACTCATTCTACATGCATGGTAGCATGAATAACAACCATGCTAAGAAGTGGTCACTGGATGGGTAGTAGAACGGAATTTGTGGTCACAGTGGTGTACAGACAAATCACTGTGTATTTACACTTTCATATGCACAGATACACTCTTTGTAAGGAAGGGAACATGGATGCAAATGAAAATCAAATGCACTGGCTGGCTTTTGCATCATTGGGGTTTGATACTCTATGAGCATACATGTATGACAGACACTCATACACCCCATTAAGTTTATGATTACTTATCATGGCTCGTAGCTTTTGCAGGAAGTATCAGTCTGACTTGTTACAAGAAATAAAAATGCATACATTTTATACAGCATTTACTATGCTGCACTTTACTATGTAGTTGAATTACTTCTGCTTTTAACATATAATTAACTGTTTTTCTGTCATAGGCATAAGATAATTTTTTTCCTCAGGTAAGTGATTTGGCCTCATTTCAGAAGCAAGTAGATAAAAAATGGGCTACCTTTGAAATGTTGAGTCTACAAACATCTTGTATTTTTTAAATTCTCTGTAGGATAAAACAGTGGATGAAAAAACATTTGTCTTTTAGTGCATTCAGTACTCATTGTGATGTATTTTTAATAAAACAAGATCATGCCTACCAAACTGGAGTCTTCTACCATGCACTGTAAGCTTTAATGAGATCTCTCCTCATCGTAGACCTAGGGATAAACTGGAAAAAAGCAACCATCTAGTGAGGGCTGAGGGCATGTAGAACACACTATTCTAGTTGTCACTGCTGTTGCTAAATTTTGAACTCAACAGTTTATTTTTGTCACTGCTCAAATGCAAGGCATTCTGTTAACATCCTGTGCTGTTATGGCTATGATTTTTAACTAAAGAAAAAAAACCTTCTTACAGCTTCCCAGACCTGAATATAATTGCTTACATAGTTCCAGCCACATTTCACCTGTCTGAGTGAAAAGCATGTCACATTCACTTGTAATTTTTATGTTAAAAACCTCACTGCAGGTCAAGTTTGCAGTTGCTATCAAGATGAGTCCAGTAACTGAAGGACAGGTACTTGATCTCTGTATGCCAATTTCATGCCAGAGAAGTGGATGGGTCACATGATGTGACTATAACAGAGAATGTCACCAGGGCTTTAAAAGCTCCTGTTTTAAAGGTGCTTGCCAGGTGATAGTACATAATACGAAAAAGGACCCAGTGGGACCTCCCGTGAGTATTTGTGTGTACAAACCTATCAGTGACAAATGAACTCTCTCCTTTTACTTCAGATGGAGTGCATTTAGAATGGTAATGGAGAGAAAAAGCGTATGTGTTGTTTCACATTTAGCGAGGTGTTTTTTTGAGAAAAGCTGAACTTCAGCAGTTTTACATATTAACACTGACAAGTGTAGCCAATGCTACTAAGGTTTGTTGTGTACAGAAGATTAAGGGTGGCAGGAGCTACCCAGTAGCAAGGGAAAGCAGGCTAAATAGTAGAGTATTAATAGATTGCTTCTTATTATTGCACAGATTTACGGGTGGAAGGGTGGATAGCACACCATTAACCTTTTGCAGAACAACAAAGTCTCCACATTCTATATATTTGTCTAGACCACAGACAATGAAGATGGTTGCATTTTGCTTTTCAAGTGTTTAGTGTATCCGTTGTGCACTCTAAGCTAGTCAGTTGAAATTCTTTATTTTAGTTGTTCAAGGAAAATTCAGATCTCTTAGGCCCCTCTTAAAAACAGTAACTTAAAATATGGGTGACTGCATAGAAATTTCATAGAATATTCTGAGTTAGAAGCGACCCACAAGGATCACTGAGTCCAACCCTTAAGTGAATGGCCTATACAGGGATCAAACCCACAATCTTGAGGTAAATAGCACCATGCTCTAACCTACTGAGCTAATCTCAGGGCTTGTAAATGTTTATGTTTACATTATCAGATCTTTTGTCTGTGGTGACCAGTGACAGAACCTGAGGGAATGTCCTGAAGTTGTGTCAGGGGAGGTTTAGGCTGGAAATTGGAAAGAGCTTCTCCACCCAGAGGGTGATTGGGCATTGGAAGACTCTCCAGAGAAGTGGTCACAGCATCAAGCCTGACAGACTTCAAGAAGCATTTGGATGGTACTCTAAAGCACATGGTGTGACTCTTGAGGATGGTCCTGTGCTGGGCCAAGAGTTGGACTCAGTGATCTTTGTGAGTCCCTTTCCACTTGGCATATTCTTTGATTCTGTGGTTTATCATAATTACCCTCTGAAAACTGTCTTGATGTCACTAAGTCAAAAGATGGAGGACCTTTTATAAATTGCGTGTATTTTTATGTATATGCATATGTAGGTATTAATATGATTAGATGTTTAGATAACAGTTTTTTGGTTCTTTGGGGTTTTTTTTATATGTAACGTTTTAAATTCTGGTTTGGTTTTAGTTGGTCCGTTGATTTTTTTGTGGGGTTTTTGTGTAAATTGCTACACTTCCTTTTGCAGCATGTTAATACTCGCTGTCAGACAAAGAACATAATGTGTTAAATAATAGTTTGTTTGACCCTGTGGGTATTCCACTGTCTAACAGTGAGGCATGAAATATTTCTTAGATCACTTTTTCTCTGCCCACTGCTTGTATATTAGGCTTGGGAAATGCTGGGAAAGTCTCAAAAGAAACCCATTGTGTGAGCCATCACCTTGCTCTCAGGCTCTACTTCTCTGTTCCTTCTCCCAGCTTAAAACTCAGAAAGTGAAAACAAGACACCAAAAATTACCGAGGTTGTTCCTCTAAATTCCTATATTACTTGAGTTATTTATATGAAGTGTGTGCCTCTGAAAATGTATGGACATAAAAGTCCATGTTGTGATTAGGATTTGTGTTTATTCTTGCCTAGTGCTTAAGGTTGCCTAAAATATTCCGGGAAATGGCAGTGGCATGCTGTCTGAAAGGACCTCATGAAAATCACCTTGAATATAGCTACAGCAGTGAGCCAGTAGCCATTATCAAAGACCAAACATAAATGAATGAGGTAGTTTGTACTTTATCAGAGAACATTTGATCAGCACAATCCTGTAGGGTTATCTAAATCTTGTCAAAGTATAAAGCTAGTCAAGAGTACCTTTTGTTGTCATTATCATTTTATTCAAATTTGCTATATTTCTCTCCCTGGAGTTCTGGCACTTTGAAGAAAATGTTAAAATGCGTAAGACTGTGCAACCAAGCTCACTTGTGACCTGTGTTGGATTTCCATCACCCCTTTGGTTTTGCACTGGGGTAATAAATACCCTGGGCAACAAACATGCTTCTGTGTGGTGTTGTCAGTGGGCTATATTTTTCTTTGCTATATACTTTTAAAAATATATATACATTTTAATATCATTAAATAATAAGAAAACATCTTTGACTCTGAAGTTTAAATCTGAAAGGAAATTAAGTTGATTGAACAGGACTTTCTTTCATGAACCCATGACCAATGATTGCATTGTGTCTTAAGTGAAAAAGTAGAATCATAGTGTAGATCATAGGGCTCTTAAAGATCATCTAGTTCCAAACCCCCCACCATGGGCAGGGACACCTTCCATAAGAGCAGGGTAAATATTTCACTTGAGTGCCTTTTCCTAACACCGTATCAGTAAACTGTGGCCCATGTTCAGGTCATTATTAGTATGAACTTGTCAATCTGTCTCTGACAATTAGGATTATTTGATGCAGTGATGATTTTAATTACCATTTTCTCCCCTTTTGCTCTTTCAGATCAATCTGCTTCCCTTTGGGCCAGGTTCTGCTTTTGAATATTTTGAAATCTGTGTTGTTACTGTTACTAGTCTGTATATACTGTGGGATTGGTTTTTTTTTTTTTTGTTTTATTTGTCTTTTGTCATTTTTGACACAAAAAAAGTGAAGCAAAATAAAGATTATTTTTGAATACTGGAGGGGGAAAGATAAAATGGTTGCACCCACTCTGCTGGTCAGGTTCTGTTGTGGTATCTTATTCAAGTTGAATGACCTATTACTTTTTACATATTTCCTGCAAATCAAGTTTTGGCACTAGTTACTAGTTCTTTGGGAAAATAATTTATTTCTAAAGTCTGTCTTTTAGGGTGGAGATTGAAATAAAACACATAGGACCTGTTAAGTAGCTGACACTGCAGAAAGCATTCAGAGTAGCTGTATTTTATTGGTAGCTGTACATGTATATTTCTAAAACCTTCTCTTGTCAGCTTAATTTTCCATGCTAGTGCAATGCCAGATAACTCATTTAAATATTGGGCACATACTCCTTGTGAAAATGATATTCATTTCACTCCAACTAAGCATCCTGGTGTTGAGCAGACCACTCCAGTGCAATTTTTTTTGCAACTGCCATTAGTATTTCCTTTGCTCCCTTTTTCTGTCTAAGAAAAACTTAAATGGCTGAAGCATTTACACTGTGCTCTTCCTCCTGTTTTGTCTTGCTCACCGCTCCCCAAAAAACTTACATCACAATCCTTGCTTAAAGAAAAAAGTGAATTAGTGAAGCATAGTTATTTATTTTCATTGGATGCATGTTTTTTCATATAGTACTATGTTGTGTAATAAGTTTGTCTCATCCCCTAACAATATTGATGACAAGTTTTCCTGGTTCCAGCCAGGACAGGGTTAGTTTTTGCAGTAGCCAGAAGGTGGCATGGCCAGGATGCAGAGGTTGTTCTATACCACCTCATGTCATTAGGCTGGGGGGCTGGGGGAAGGAAGTCTTATCTGAGGAGAAGTGGCTCCTTCTGGTTGAGTTATTGTGGCAAAGGGAGCTGTCTGCCCTTATCTGTTGTTGGGATGGGGCAGGGGCAGGGTGGGTGGTTCTTGTGAATAATGTCAATTCTTGTACCCTCTGTCATTAGTATAGTTGCTGTTACTGTTCATTTTCTTATTTCATAGCTGTTTCCAATAAATTGTTTTTATCTCAGTCTGTGATCTTTGACTTCTCTGCCTCTAAACCCCTCTCCAGTACACTGCAGGAGGGAGGAGATGGGGGAGTGGTGTGTGGGTTTTGTTGGATTACTAAATTGGAGAATACTATTACTAAACCACAACATGAGTGATTGTCCAAATGCACTAAACAATTATTTCAAAATGCTGGGAAAAAAATCCATAACTTTGTTCTGGTACCTACAGATGTAAGATTAGAGCTATCAACATAATTGTCTGTTTTCAGCTCATGCAAAGAGTCCTGAAGCTCTCAACATGTCATTTCAGTTCATCCTATGATATAGACAGGGCTGATAAGTCTTAGGAAAGTGGATAGGTAAAGTTTAAGTAGAAATAATTTTTTTTAGTGTGACACCACAAATTTCAAACTACATGATATATGCTTCACCTCCATTGTGTGTGTTCCTTTCATGAGTTCTGTACTTGAAAATTACAGTGTGTTAAGCTTGATGTTTGATTGAGAATTTTACACTTAGGAGAGACATGAGATGTTCCTGTCAATGCAGAGTAAAGGTATATCAGAATCTGAAATTTCCTGTGTGCCAAGCTAGCAATGCGTAATGCATCTAATTTACATATGTTATGTATATTGCACACAAATTACCTCTTAAAAATTGCCCATACTGTATCTGCCAAGGATCATAAACTGCTTACAGCTGTGGATATAAGACATTCATTCATTTATGGCTTCAACATACTTTTAACACTCACAAACCAGCTTGGAGTTGTGAATTTTGTATTTTGTATTTGGATCTCCACAAGGAATGAAAAATGCATGCAATCTGATAATATGAATCTGGAGGGAGTGGCTGGTACACCTGAAGGCTGTGCTGCCATTCACTGAGTCCTTGATAGGCTAGAAAATTGACTGGAGAGAAACCTAATGAGATTCAACAAAGGCAAGTGTACAGTCCTGCATCTGGGAAGGAATAGTCCCAAGTATCAGTACAGGTTGGGGACTGACCTGCTACAGAGCAGCTGTGCAGAGAGCACGTGGTAGTCTGGGTGGGTGACAAGTTGACCATCAGCCAGCAATGTGGCCTTGAGGCCAGGAGGGCCAATAATATCCTGGAGCACATTGGGAACAGTGTGACCAGGAAGTCAATGGGGATGATCCTTCCTTTCTACTCAGCCTTAGTGGGGCCACATCTGGAGTGCTGTGTCCAGTTCTGGGCTCATCAGTAGCTACTGAGACGAGAGAAGAAAACAAGAAGCTGTTGGAGATGGTCCAGTGGATAGCCACAAAGGTAATTAAGAGTCTGGAGCGTCTATATTCTGAGGAGAGAATGAGAGCTGGCCTATTTTTCCTAGAGACTCATAGAATCATAGACTCATAGTAAGAATGTTAAGGTGTTGGAAAGGACATTAAAATTTTGTGGCCATTTGACCCTGGCTGAACACCCAGTACCCACCCAAACTGCTTCAAGGCCCCCATCCTTCGCCTTGCCAGAGGGAAAGAAAAAAACCAGCCAAGCTAGGAATTTATGAGTGGAGATAATGACCCAGAGGAACTTTGATTAACTTCAGCAGGCAAGACAAAATAATGCTTAAATTTATTACTAATAAGCTAAGAACTAAAAGTAAGAAATAAAACAGTTTTAGAAACATTTTCCAACCAGCCTTTTGGTCTTTTTCCTCCTCCCCCCAACCATGCAGGGGACAGAGAATGGAAGGTTTGCAGTCAGTTGTTGCTTCCAGCTGCTTCTAATGTAAAAGTCCTTTTGGGCAGCAGTTCTTCCAAATCTGCTGTCTCGTGGGTCTTTCCATGAACTGCAAGGGGACAGCTTGCCTCACCACAGTTGTTACCATGGCTACAGGGGAGTCTCTAGCTCTGAGTCCTTCCCCTGCTTTTCCTTAGTGTCTCTCCCACAAGAGACAGTCCTCTACTCCCCTGTGGGTCATTCCATCAGGTGCAGTCTCTTATGGATAAGCTATAGCTGTACCTGCTTTATCTCTCTCTCTCTCACAGGCCACAGCCACAAGTTTTTTGCAGAACTCCACACCATCTTGGGGCCTCCCACTAGGTAACAGCCTCCTTCATGCATCCTCCTGCTTCGGCAGGGGAGTCTTCGCACCACGATGGCCTCCCATGGGCTTCAAGGGGACAGCTGGTATCACCATGGTCCTTCACCACGGTCATCATCATAGCTTTGAGTCCTTCCCCTGTTCCCGTGGGGTCCCTCTTCCTCCTCCTTCTGCACTGACCTTGATGTTTGTGTTGTTAATCTATGGCTGCAAATTTTTCAACTGTGCAACAACTCTCAATTCTTAAATATGTTCTCAGAGAGGGGTGGATCAAAAGCAAAAAGTCCTTCCTGGACCCAACTATCATTGCCTCCATAGGATAGGGGAAAACTATTATCATCTAACAGAAGCCACTCTTCCCCTTAACAAAAAACTTAGCCGTAGAAACCCATGACATTCTCCACCCCTTGCCACTCTGTGAGTAAATATTTTAAGCATTTTAAAATCTACGTAAATAAAACTAACAACTTAACAAAACAGAATATAACAAAAATTAATAACATCACCATAACACTAAACTTAAGTGACCAATCTACACAAAATCCACCCTTTGTATTTTCACTACACCTACAGCAAAAATTCTTTATGATCATTTCAGTCTGTTTTGCCTGAGATTTCTCATCTCAAAATCCTCATGACTCGAATCTGAGTCACAGCACCAAAAATTGTGGCTGTTCATGTATCTCAAGATGCCTCCTACCCAACTAGAACTCAACTGACTGCCACCCGTACCTGTGGCCTACTCCCACACCAAGGGCTCGCAGAGAGCTCCTCTGCTCTCCAACACTGCCAGAAGGACTGACTGCCTCACTTCCTCCCCTTCTATTTATATCTCTGATTACAGAAAGGATAGTATGGAAATCTTCCTTCGTTCTGACCTAGTTGCCAGGAAAAGGCCTAAACTAAACCACTACAAGTTCCAACACCCCTTGCCGTGAGCACTAGACGAGATTGCTCAAGGCCTTATCCAACCCAGCCTTGAAAACTTCCAGTCTTGGGACATCCACAACCTCCCTTCCTATGTCTCACTATGCTCACAGTAAAGAATTTCTTGCTAATATCTAATCTAAATTTGCCCTCTTTCAGTCAGTACCCATTACTCCTTGTCGTATCACTACAGTTTCTTAAGAAGAGTCCCTCTCTGACTTCCTTGTAGGCCCTCTTCAGATACTGGAAGGTTGCGGTGAGGTCTTCATGTAACTTTTTCTTCTCCAGGCTGAGCAGCCCCACCTGTCTCAGCCTATCTTCTGTAGGAGAGATCCACCAGTCCTCTTATCAATTTTGTGGTCATTCTCTGGACTTGCTCCAGCAGTTCCCTGTCCTTCTTACGGCCAAGGTATCAGAACTGTATGCAGTACTCCAGGTAGTGTTTCATGACAGCAGAGTAGAGGAGGAGAATTACTCTCCTCAGCCTTTTGGCCATACTCCATTTGATGCAGCCCAGGAGTGCACACTGCTGGCTCCTGTTGAGTTTTTCATCAACTGTCAGAAGAGAAGACTTCAGAGATATCTCATTAATACATCTAATACCTCAAAGGCCAAAAGGATGGTGCCAGACTTTTCAGGGGTGCCCAGCAATAGGAGGAGGAGCCATGGCCTTAAACTAAAACATGGGAAGTTCAACCTCAGTATTAGGAGGAACTTTGTGTTGAGGCTGGCAGAGCACAGGAACAGACTATTCAGGGAGATCATGGAGTCTCCCTCTCTGGACACATTCAAAACCTATCTAGATGCATTGTATAACCTGCTGTAGTTGGCAGGGGGGTTGGATTAGATTATCTCCACAAATCCCTTCCAACCTTAACAATTCTGTGATTCTGTAATTTTTTTTAATTGTATTTATGCCAACAGCTTCTTTTTATCAGTTGATTTAAAAAATAGCTACTTTGGTTATGTAATATTTGGAACACACAAGCACAGCAGTATGGTTTTCAGACTTTATTAGACAAATACAAGATGTGTTGTTAACAATTTGAATTTATAAATGTGCTGATACATTATTTGCGTGCTAATATTGTCATAAGCTTAAAGTAGGCCCACTGTTAAGTCTTCATATGTAATAGCACTCTGTAATAGCTTTTAGATCTGAAACTCTAGAAACAGAGCAGGAAACAGTAATGAATACCTTACCTGTCACAAGGGCTGTGCAGCCTTGCACATATTTTATATCTGAACAACCAATATCAGCTTTCAATTGTATTGCCTAAAGGGATACTGTGGGAACTATTAGAAGGGCTTTGTTGCTCAATGAACCTTTGGCTTGATGTGTGATTCAGGAACTTAAACAGATCTTGAATCCTCCTCAAGGGAAAGGAACACAATAAAACTGAAAAAAACCTAGAAGTGGGATCAGCCACTAGTGATCAAAATAGCTATCAGTGAATATTATTTTAGGAAAACAAAGACATTAACCTGGGATTTGCTACTTCAAAACCTTATATTTTAGAAAGATCAACTGGCTTCTTAACCAGAAAATACAGCTTGAAAATTCTGGTTAAATGAATTATTTCCTAGCTGTATCAAGAGAAATACAGAGGATTGATTTACTCAGCAGGCTAATTCTGGAGAAAACTTTCCTTTGGTTCATTGTAGATAAAGAGGGAATAGTACAGTTTCAAGTTAATCTAGATAATGTATGAAGCTAGGTAAAATTTTTGCAGTCTTGAGAGATACCTATTTGTATTCTGAATTTTTGTTTCACTTTCTTTTAATAAATTCTTCATTCTTAGTTTTTTGAGGGTTTTATAATAGCATTACACTGGAACCTCTGCAATAAAAACTTCTGAATAAAATTCATGTATTCAAATTTTATAGTAACTTTAGTCCAAAAGAAAGATTTAGTTTGATTTGGCTTAATGCTTTATATTTTTGCTGGACTTGCAAGTTCCAAACCAACTGAGAGATGATTAACTCTGTTCTGCTTGGTTTTGTGCTTCAGCAGGTTGATTGTTAAATTGCAAATTGTTGTGGCTACTCAGGTAAGAGACTTGCACTTTTAATGTCACTGAAGACTAACTATGAGACAGGGGAGTCAGAAATAAACATTAATTTTCTAGATAAACTTACCACTTAATAAAAACTAGTTGCTTGAATCTCAGGCCCAAGATTGAGCTGTCAGGGCCTACAATTACGACAAATGGAAACAGAATCTTCTTGCCTTGAGAAAGAAAAGCAGAAATTTTTAATGCAGTTTTTTTTTCTGCAGTTTCTTAAAGCCCTTTCAGTGGAAATATAAAGTAGAAAGTCTAAATATTCCAGAGTCCCAGGACAAGCCATGCTTCTACATTCAGTTGGCTGCAACATGGTTTAGAACATTATATTGTTTCTGCTAGTTCACAAATCTCTTGCCTTTATGAAATCCTCTTCTGTGGAAAAAAAGATAAATCAGAAATACCAACAGACTTATAGAGTTAGCTTTCTGGTCTGGACATGTACACCTAAGCTACCAGAGATTTGAAGCTACTTGCTGTGCTAAAATTCCCAATTTAGCCCTGGGCAATCGGTAAGCAAAGGACAGATACAGCTCATTTAGAGTTGTAGCACCTTATAAACTTATCTGTAAATCAGAAAGCTCCTAGGTGCCTCTGTTAATTTTTATGTTAAAGAAACAACTAAACGTAGGACTTCATCTGGAGATTGATGGCAATGCAATCCAGAAGGATTAAATGGAAAAATATGCTTGAATAAGGTATTTTCTCAGGAAATATCTTTATTCTTGTGTATCAACAGCATCACTAACATAAAAATTAGTCCTCCCTATACCAAATGCCGCCTTTTTACTCTGCAGGTACCTTATCCCTCTTAACTATTTTCTGAATACTGTCAAAAGGAGCTCAAAGCCTCCTCAGCTTTCTCTAACTCCCTGCTTAATGACAACAGTATGGATCCAACAGTATGGATCCTTACAGTTATTTATTTGTTGAAATATCTGAATGAGCTGGTTCTTTGTTAACCTCAAAATGGCTAAGCTTAACCATGTCCTTTTCAAAAAAAAAAAAAAAAGTTCTTTTGCTAAACATTCAAAACTGTGAAGCATTGTCTGAATTCTAATCGTAACTTTCTTATAAACTGTGGAGTGCAGACAGGAGCGACTTAGGCACACGATTACGCTTGTACCCACACTGAATGTCTTATAAAGGCGTTCTGCGCACAATGGCAGTTAAGATTTATGATACTAGAGTCTGTACTTGTGCCTTCTGAACTAAATTTTCCTTAAGGAAAGATACAGGTTACTCAAAGCTAATGACTGTGTTTCTGCACCTAGTGGTTTTGGTCGCGTGAAACCTCTCCAGTACAGTAAAATTCACATCTCCAGGAATAGAAGAAAGCTTTTAGCTCCAGAAATTAGACAGTTCACCTCTGGGTGAAATAGAAATCCCATTTGAGACTTTGCTGAACCATGTTAAGTAATTTACAAAAGAGATGTGCCTTCAAATCCTTTAGGCAGCAAGCAATATTTATCCTGCCGTTGTGCCAGTCATTAACCAATCTGTTGGTTAAGAGTGTCAGCATCTCCATTTCCTTGCTGATTCTGCACTCAGATTCATAAACATCTGATTTTTTTCCTAAGATGAAATAATTATTTCTGATTCCGGTATAGGTTCCTAATAGTGAACAAACACCTAGGAAACAAGAACCCTAGAGTTCTCTTACTGTTTAGACCTTAATACTCTTCTAATATGTTTTCCTACAATGTCTTTATCAGAAGAAACCTGCATGTATTGTATTTCATCAGCACACTGCAGAAACCCGAGATGTACAGATTTGAGGTACTTTGAGTGATTACATGACAGTTTCAGCTAGTCATCAGTCAGGTTATTTTCCTTGAATGTGTCAGTAACTACTACTTAAATACCGCATATATTTGGTTTTGTTCTAGAAAAGTTTTTCAGTTGTTTGCTTTGCATTTTTTTGAAGTTTCTATAAAGAAAAGCTAAAACTAATATATTAGCTTTGGAAAAAAAAATCCTTTTAGGTACTTATGGTCACCAAAAGCATAAGTGTCAAATTGAATGTGATTATTACTTCAAAATCCCTACTTAACTCTTCATTTAAGTCTGTGTTACCAATACTCCCTTTCTAGGTGATTGATGAAAATTGTCTTTCACAACTTGTGATCTCTATGCCTTGTTGTTCACTTTGTGTGGGTTTCATTTATAGTTTAAATTCAAAATAAATTATGTGTGGAGTCTAAAGGAATTCTGTTACAGAGGGGTTTATCATGACCCCCTCTAACACATTTTGACTACTAAAGTGGATGCTAATGATCTTGCAATTTTGACATATTTCAGTACACTTTTTTTTATTTCTAACTGGCCAGCTTTCAAGAAAAGAGAATGAGAGAGACAGCACTGATTTTATTTGTTCTGAATCAGTAAAAAAGATAAGAAAGAAAAGATGAAACCCCAGTTACTGTTTTCTAGATGCCTGTAGACATCCTGACAGAAGAAAAGATTCAAATTCATCCTGGACCTAAATTGGAGAAACATGCAATCCATCCCTTTCTGGAGGAAGCCAAGTGGACAAAGGTTATCATCTTTTGTAATATCCAGTACCACACTATAACTCAGTTGCATGCACCCTGCTAGCAATAAGAGTGGAGGTAATTACCATAGTAATAGTTCAATTCATTTTTTATCATTTCAGTGTCTGTGATCCTATTGAAATATATTTAGGTGCATTACTTTTGCAAAGGATTCTGATGTCATGTCTTCCATATAGTCAAAATTTGCTCAAGTAAATGTATCACTGTGGACCAGGATCATCTGTCTTTCCTTCGTAGAATGAAGATGAGTGTTTTCTGTTGGATAATTCTTGTATGTGGGATGATCTAAGGAAAAAGTTTGCTAATGCAAATTACTCAAAGCTGAACAAATAGGTAATACTTTTCTAGAAACCTCACAGTACCACATGACTGTCTTGCTTAGAAAAATTAGCTGTCATCTGGCATTGAGCCACAGAATCACAGAATCATTTAGGTTGCAAAAGACCTCTGAGTTGATTCAGTTCAACATTTGACTAATCACCACCTTGTCAACTAGACCATGGCACTAAGTCCCACGTCCAGTCATTTTCTTGAATGCCTCCAGGGATGGTGACACCATCAGCTCCCTGGGCAGTCTGCTCCAATGTTTAACAACCCTTTCCATTAACAAATTCCTCCAGATGTCCAACCTGAATCTCCCATAATGCAGCTTGAGGCTGTGTTCTCTCATCCTGTCATTAGTTGCCTGGAAGAAGAGACTGACCTAACTACAACCTCCAGTCAGGTAGTTTGTAGAGAGCAAAGTTATGGCTTCCTCTTATGCCCCCTTTTATAGATACCTTCTCTGATGTTGAGTCTGTTATGTGAAATCCTGCTGAAGCAGTGTACATGGCATAAGGAAAAGTGATGATACAAAACCAGCAGATACGGGAAATGGAGAAGTGCAGTATCAATGAAGAACTGTGACTCCCTTTTTTGTTTGTTTTCAGTTATCAAGCCGCATTTCAGCAAATTATTAAATGTATCAATGAAAATATGTAGTTGCATAGTATTAATTCTTGAGATTGCAGTAAGTCTTTTAACTTTATGTCTCTTTGGGGGGGATTTTCATGGCAATAGTAGAAATTCTCTGTGCATAAAAGATAATTTTGGAAGTTGCCCAATGAAGACTTGTTCTTTTATAGCTAGTAACTGACATTTGGATTTGACAACAGGGAGAGGAGATTTTACATTGTCACAGACTAAGTGTTAGTAGTATCCACATTTGAGAAATCCTTTTTATATATAATAGACCTAACTACATTTTGGGAAAAGAGCACAAGTTGCTTGAAGAAAAGCGATTCATATTTTCGTTCAGACATGTCTTTTCTTTTCATGCTCTTTAAAGACTAAACTGTATAAAACAGGATTGATATTATATAATTATTAGCCTCTCACAATGTGCTGACTGAATTTGCTTTTCATTTCTAGGTAATTAAGAGACCATTATTTTCCCATCAGACTTTACTGTCTGCAAATTAAGGCTTTAGATCTATGATGTGGAGAGAGAAATTGGTTACAAAATATTTCAGGTAGATATATTAGAAACATCTGTTTTGAGTTGCCTTTCTTTCCTTTTTTTTAATGCTTATGATTTTTACCAGATAAAACAATTCTCATGGCATTTTCATAATGCTTTTTCAGCATTCTTCTGCAAAGCAAAACATTTGTGTCTGAATGCCAGGTTTGTTTAATAATAGTTGCTAAGAGAGTATGAGGAAAATCTCCAAATACTGGAGAATTTTATCTTTCTTTTGCCTTCTTGAGTCTAACAAGTAAAGCTTCAGTGAATAAGTTGTCAACATGGGCTGCACTTATGGCATATATTCCTGGCTTACTGTTTTCTCCTTATGTAGGTAGGTTATTCTCAGTGGGATCAATAATAGAGTTTTGCTCAGATTTCCTGAGTCACATGATCAGAAGTCATTAGTGTCCAAAGAAACATGAGGTAGGGTTGGTTTAATAATCGAGCATAGAACCCCGTGAATTGAAAACTAATGCTATCCATAGTTATTCAGTGTTGTCTTAAGTAGTAAAAGTTGTGTTAGCAAGGTCTGTCTCTTGTACAGTAATTTGAATTCAGGTAATTTTCTTTATGCATGAGACCTGTGTAAAGGGGCAGATGATACACTGTGGCCGTTCGGCACTGGCTGAATGCCAGGTGTCCAGGGGCCCAAAACAGAACTCTCCCTGCTTCACGCCCCACCTCCCAGCCTCATGGAAAAGGAGAGAGGGGGGAAAAAAAGAGAAAAAAAAAAAAAAAAAAAAAGAAAAAAACCTGGAAAACCTGAATTCAGCAGAACTGAAGCAGTTTATATATATTTACACATATATACACATACATAGAGAGAAGAAAAGAAAAAGACGACAAGTTTTCACTTCCCTCTCAGTAAACAGCTGCCGAGTTGGTCAAGACACCTCCTCCCGAGCACTGTACCACAGGAAAAAAGGACTGACTGTTGGCTTCCAACTCCACCTCTTATATCTAAATTGACATAAAAATTGAATTAAATACTTCCCCAGTTCATGTAAATCATATGACCCAGGCCCCAAGGAAGGCCTAAGGTTAAACCATTACATACACAATTTTCCTTCCCCAAAACCAGCATTTTTAGAGAAAAGAAAAATGGGTTAAAAGGTCATTATAAGCAGACCTGAGTAGTGTACCATTAAAAGAGTTTTAATAGCAATTCCCTTTTTGGCAGCTGTAGTATGACTGTACTTCCACATTTAAGATGCAACAGACAGTATTTTTGTACATATCCTTGATAAAGACCATTGTTCGCTGTATGCTTCATCTAACTTTTTAAAGCAAGTTAAGTTCTCAGTCTCAGCACTTACAGTGGGAAATCTTTCAAGTAGATGTGTCTTGTCTAGATAAGTATCAGAATTTAAACCTCTAATAAAAGTATTTTCATCATACTTTTTTTTTTACTGGATTCTTGAATTTCATCAGCTATTCTATTTCATTAGGGGTACCAAATTTGCATCTAATCATTTCAGTGTCTTCATCAAAACCTATATCTTGTATTTTTTTTCAAGAACAATCCCTATATACTAGCAAAGAAGTGTTATATTTCATGGCCTAGGAAATCAGAATCCGATTGCCATACATTCCTGTGTTTTATGAAGATGGCTAACAATTTTTTGTCCCAGCTTTGTTTATTGTTTATTGGCTGCTCTCTGAGGGGGAAGCCAGAAAGGTACCCCCAACATAATCACAGCAGTGCAACACTCATAAAAATTTACAGTAACACCACTGTTCTACTAGTGGCCTCTTCTCTTCTTACAGCTTGTTCTCATTTATTTTAAAGTGGATGTATGAAAGGCTTCTGACAAGGATGTATTATTTCACTAGTATGGAAGGAAGCTACTCGTGATTCACTTGGTATTGCTCTTTCCTTTTGTTCCCTAGCTGGTGATAGGGTTTATCAGTTGATGAAAGCAGCAAGTGGCTCTTGTGGAGGCCTCTCAATATGTTTTGTGAAAGTGTTCTGATACACTGTTCCTAGTACACCAATATATATTTACATAATTGCCTAAATGTCCCCAAAGTTCTGTGTGGCTTAAACATTTTGCACTTCTTGGTCTGCATAGCTATTTAAGGTTTACAAGCCATTGTGCTTTATCTCAGGTGTGGCCACATCCCAGACACGGTTAGGCATGGGGTTGCAAACAGATTTTACCTTACCTTGTAGCTTTAACAAAACAAATAAAAATAAAAATAAAAATAAAAATAAAAATTTAAAAAAAAAAAAAGAAAAATTAAAAAAAAAATAAAAAAAAAAAAAAACACTCAGTAAGTTATACAGAGCTAGAATGACAATGCTTCATTCACTTAGCCTTAGTGAAGTTACAGCTATGTTCACAAATGTTTTCTCACAAAAAATGTCAGGTACTTTGGGCAAAGGGGCAAAAACATCCCTGTTATATTTAGTGTATCTAATGATTGTGTAAGAATTACCTCATTCATTACTACCCCTGTATTGTGATATCACTAGTACAATTTTATTGATGGGTTATGCAAAATTAAAACATCCCTACACATATTGCCCAAGACACCTAATATACTTTCTTTTCTTCTCTAGTTTTGTGTGTTGCCAGTTCACAGACAGACCCAATGGCAAATCACTGCGCTGCCTGTACCTTGTAGAAACATTTAATCACTTCGTATCGCTTTACTAATCCCAGCTTGAGTGAAACTGCTCTCAAGAGACAAGTGTCTGAGTACCAAAGTCTTAGGAGTCTCAGTTCTTTGGTGTTTTTTGGGGGTTTTTTTGTTACTGGCCCTAATGTATCACAGTGTGGATGAATATCTTTTTCATGTCACCAGTCTGAATAAAGCTGTCATACTGTCTGGAGTTTCTTTCCTTTCCATGCCTTCCTGAAGTACTTTCAAGGACAATGCCACAAGCTTTGTCATGTGCTGAAAGATGCTGTTGAACACGATAAAATAGCAGCACAGTACATTGAGTGGCTCATGTTCACCCCTGTTACCTGTCTTCAGCCTGCAAATAGACATGGTCTTTAATAATTATTTTTTTCAAATTTGTTGAGTTTTGCATCTATCACATGCTGTGCTTGGAAACAGAAGCCTGTGGTAGTATTTAGAAAAGTGATTCAAAAACATTCACTCTTTCTGTCAAAACCACAATTTGTTTCCTAGGAGTGCAAAGGAGAAGTACAGGCAAAGGTATTAAAGCAAAGTTGTGAACTTGTTTTAGACAGGTTTGACATTCTGTTGCATACTATTAATGAGCATGAGATTCATGACTGAAAACCCAGCAGTGATGTTTTCTTTGTGACTGATGTTATAATGTGGTAGGCAGTGTTCTTCTTTGTGAAAACTTATTTGAGTTTAATGTAAGGTACAAGATACTCAATGTCTCCCAAGCTACAGGGAGAATTTCATGAGAAATTCATGAGATTCAAGATGCCTACTGAAATATTTCTGCTGTGTTTGTCATTTCACATCCCTCTTTCCAGTATTTGGGCTTGGCAGACTGCAGGGACAACATACAAGCACAGTTCTGAAGCAACATTGCTGTCAATCAAAGACCATTTGCTAATACATGTAAGGAAGAGATCCTGGAGAGAATTTATTATTTCCTTACAGTAAAGTGGAATTACAAAAGTCTCAGACTGATTTAGAAATAGTGATTGTGACATTGAAATTGTCCCACTTTAATAGGTTTACAACTATACATTGTGGTTATAGGGCTTATAGAGTTTAAATTGTAATACATTATAGAAAGCAGAGTGTGGTCACAGCAGTTTATGAGAATAAAACCAAGAGGTTTTGTTTCATATTTTGCTTAAAGCATTAAGAGTAAGGCTTACATTTAGATATTAGAAAACTCTTGAAAAGCTTTCCTTTTAATATGATTTATATAATTACTTGCATAAATCCTTCTGGTTTGGTTTTTGTTTTCACTGTGTAGTCACTACTTCTCTTAACAGATCACTTCAGTAATTACAAAAAACTATTTGGGGTGGTGCTGGTATTTCTGGTTTATGAAGAACCAGAGAAAATCTTTTACTCTTCCTTAAAGAAAAAACCAAAAACAAAAAACAAAAAAACAACAACAACAAAAAAACACACTTTAATTTATCACAGCATTTCTTGTCTGTAAAGCACAGCTTTCTTTTTCATGTTCGCAGGAGACAGTGGCTGTGTTGCTGCAGAGAGCTGAAATTTATTGTGGACATACAAAGAAAAGAGAAAAGCAGTATCAAAATAATTTCTATAAATGGTCAAAATGGGGGGCATGTAGCTATTTATCCTATGCAGGCAAATAAATCTACTTTTAAATATTCAAACTATGTAGTTCATATTCAATCAAGCAAAAGGCAAGTAATATAGATCAACGCTTTCAACCTGAAAGCAGCCATCAAAGTATTCGTGCTTCTCAGAAGGTGACTAGTAATTAAAAGGTTTGCTGGCCATTTAAATCACAGTAAAAATATCGATAAATTAGGCAACCAATGGAGACTGGAGCAAAGTGTGTTAGTGGAGACTGTCCATTGTCTTAAATTCTTGTAAATGTGTCTGAATGTGGAGTGAGTCTGATCCTTGTACAAAAATGCTGCAATTTTTATATATTGGATGTAGGGTGGGAAAGCTCTGCTTATCTCTATCCTAATAGGGATTTTGGTGGTAGTTCTGATGATCTACACACACACAAAAAAATATGCCTAATACATGTACTGTTAGAGGTGGCTCCACTGCTTCCAAAAGACACTTGTAAAGTACACTTCCTTGATGATACTCGTAGTTGCAGTTGCACTAGAAAAACTAAATTGATATATGGGAATAATCAATAGTTCCACAGGCAATAGCCAATTACATGCAATTTGCTCCAGTGCTAAAACCTAATAGCAAGAGACTGACACATGACATGTGACACACGAGGTTTGAAATAATGAAAACATTGACAATTTTTCTGGAAAATGAGTGGTTTTCTACACCAGAATCTTGGTAGTCTCATTAACTGACACATGAACATATTAAATGTAAGAGTATAAAATACCTGAGTCACTCCTGAATGTGTTTGCCTGTGAATTTCTCTTTACATGTGTATGGGACATGCATCATCCATTTTAGGGAAGATTCAATTTTGTCAAGAGCGGGTCTGTCACTCTTAGGAGGGTAAAACAATAAGTAAGTGGTGAGAGAAAAAAAGTGACTCAAAACAAGTCACACGTTTGTTGCAAGTTTTCACAGGGAAGTATAATAATAGATCAGCTGAAAATCTAAGCCCCGCACTATCAGTGTTGTTCAAAGATACTATTTCCTACATGTCCATGATGGTTTTTTGTTCAGTTTTTTGATGGATAACACTCTGTTCCTTAGTTCTTAACATTCATTCAATGTTTTTCAAAGACCTAAAGAGGTCATATCAATAGAGGAAATCTGTCACCCTAACATTGTAAGGTTCTCTAAAGATCCTTCTTTTCTACACATAAGGGTATAGCCTCTCATTATTTCTGAAATCTTTGAACTTAAAATGCACTGCACAGTGCACTAATAAACCTTTAGAGCATGCTCTGTCTCATTAATGGCTCTATTTCACACAGTTTGTTTTGATAGCATTTCACCAGAAAAAATAAAGTAAGAAAGGAATTGACAGAAAACCCTGCTACCAATTTCTTGTTCTAATTGTTTTACTGTGATTGAGGGAATCACATATATATGATACCATCTATATCATATATATCATGGCTAGCCTTCGCGAACAAAGATTTACAAGGACTCTACCCACGCTTGCTACAAGCACGCTGGTGGCTAAAAAGGCCAATGCAAGATAGGCAAGTCCGATTGCAAAAGGC
>JAWWEE010000085.1:4100450-4129053 GCA_035221455.1 Xenops minutus
TGAGACCTGACTAGCATGGGAGACCCTACCGGAGGCATGAACCACCACCAGCACAGCTCACAACCTCATAAGGGCACACAAGCTTCTCCCCCACGACAAGAGGTTGTCCATGGAGAAGATGAGCAACAATAGGAATGTCCTAAATATCTTTTACTTACTAATTTATAGAAAGGTTATTTATGAATAAGCGTTTGAATTAACTGATGATTAACCAGTCTAAAGCACTTTTTACATATTAGTTGAGAACCAGAGCCTTGGCATTCAGGGACCTGATCCACAAATACTTACTGTGAATGTAGAGCTTATAATTGCAATGAACGTACTTATTGCTTACAGTACAAAGTACTGTGTGAAATGCAATGAGTGTCACAGGATTGTGATTCTGTTCCTCTCAGAGTTACAAGTAGTATATGTAAGTCACATTAAATGTGCTTTCATATTTTTGTTGTGGTTTTTTCTCTGTCTTGGCTTTTCCTCAGAATCTCCTCACATTCTGACTGCAGTTCTGCCTCTGACACTGATATATCTATGAAACTTCACAACATAAAGCAGCTCATGGTCTCAGAGCTGAGCCTTTCTTCCTTCCCATGACTCTCAAGCAGAGGCCTGTGAGCAGATACCCAAACTAGCCTCTCAAAACATCAGTGCCTGGAGGCACATGTTTAAATATTTTTATCTCAGTGGTGATAAGGCATAGGAATTTTTGAGCAGAATCAATGTGGAAACATTTCCAAAGAACTACAGATGCTTCTCTGTAAGGAATTCCCTCCTGTATGGGCTTAGGAACAGTTTGAAAAGTGATTTGCTTGTCTAAGTCTTGCCTAAAAATATTCTTGATCAGAAACAACATCTCAGAAAACTGAGATTGTGGTGGTGAACTAAAGTCTCTTTAGCCATCCATGAAAGTTCCTCTTCCCTGGGTTCTTTTGGAGTATGCTTTTCCAAGGGAATAGTTACTTGACTTTACAAAGCAGAAAGCCTCCTAGTGTTTACCTTTTTCAGTTTACCTTAGAACTGTCTCTGACAGTGGTATTACTATCTTGAAGCCATAATCTGAAGGATGTGAAAATTTATTTGAAAAATGCATCAAAATATACCATGTAATTCTACCTCACAAAATATGTAATAAAGGACAATCTAGGTTATTATTTAGGATGTCTAATGACTGTCATTAGCATAGCAATAATGATTATGAAATTACCTTTAAAAAATTTTTTAAAACGGGAATATGAGGAAAAACTTACTAATTGTAAGACATCTTAAACTTTTGAAGAGTTTTGTGGGATATGGCAGAAAACTACATAATGTGAAGTATTTAAAATTTGCCAAACCAAAACATTCAGAAACACATATACAATTTATATTGTTGGGGGTTGAACTGGTAATCTGCTGTCTAGCTTTCAAGATCTTCATATGAGAAAAAAAAAGAAATTAAATAGAATTATATATGCAAAACATTTGTCTTTTTTTTGTTTTTAGCACAAATTGAAGTGATACCATGCAAAATTTGTGGTGATAAATCCTCTGGAATACACTATGGAGTCATCACATGTGAAGGCTGCAAGGTATGAGATTTTAATATGGCAATAGTCATCATCATCTGCATTAGCCTCAGGCATCTCTATACAATAACACACTCTTACACACTATTTCAGGCAAGTGGTGCCAAAGGCTGTAAAACCTACTGCTGACAGAGATGCATTGCATGCCTAGTTTTTTTAGATGTTTTCCTTTTTATCAGATAGTCTTTAGAGCTACCTCCTTGTTTGAAACATGAATTAACCACATATGATGCAGTGTAAGTGCTGATACCGAGTCTGGCAATTGTGTGTCACACCTGTTCTAACTGAAATCAGCTTGAGAGATGGATTTCTTATCTTGTTTCCTATACAAACGGTGTAGCATTAAAGTTGACACATTATTGCTCGTCAGCATCTTAAAAACTTAGAGCTGTGAGTTTGGTTCTGTTGTATCCCCTTTGCATTCCCTGCGGGCCAAATTGCAATCTCCAAAAGTTAAAATGCCTTACATTATGAGCAGTGTAAAAGGATCCTTTGTCTTCTCCTACAAGGTTTCAGTGCAGGGCAGTTGCTGGGAATTGGAAGTTTTAAAAAAAGGGGGGAATGTGTAAAAGTGTTTCATGCTGTTTAATCATACTAACATATTATTTCAGGCATTGATTCAAATAAGACAAATCAGACCCCAAGCCAAGAGATGAAAGGCTCTAATTTTTTACTTTAAAAGTACTTTGTAATTTTGTTACCTAAGGAATTATATTATTACTCATGGCAAACCAGAATTCTACATGTTTGTATTTCAGTTTTGAATGTAAATGTGAAATTGCAGAGATATTGCAGCATCTCTGATTTCTTCTATGTGGAAGCACACAAACAGGGATGTTTGAAAGTGGATGCTTATTTGTAGAGTGAAATTGCATGTCTGGGCTTACTTAATGCTTTGCAAAATTTTAGAACATCTGAAAACTCTGAAGATTTGGGTGCACAGTTTTGCAAAAGAAATATTTTAATGCCAACACATTGAGAAGCAATATAGTGGTAAAGTTCAGATTTCTTTCAGGAGCATTAAGAATTCTAAGCAGAACAATTTGCTATTTGTCACTGTCTTATTGTGACACTGGACTAGAAATAAGCACCTTCTTATTATGATCACACAAAACAGGGTTAAACAAATTGCTCTGATACTTCAAAATCAGCACAACAGCTACAGAAGAAAATTGCTTTAAGCAGAAAAAGAACATCCTCTCTTGGTACTTGGTAACCACAGAGCAGTTAGGGATATAGTCTCCTGTAGGAGTAATTAGGGTTAATGTTGGCCCTTATGTGTGCCTCAAGAGGAGATGATGCCACTCTGATCTGTGAGTAGACTGTTTATTGAGATAAAGAGCTTCCACTCTTTCACTTATGATCAAACCTATTGGGTTTGTACCAGTTTTGCAGTATCAGATCAATTAGTCTAATCTTGTTTCATGAGCTTGGTTGAAAAAAAGATGTCAGTTTTCACATTACTTCCATCAGGAGTCATTTCAATGTGTCAGAGCTCCCTGTTAAGGTATGTGCTGTTTCAGAAAGTGCAGCTCTGCTCCTCATTTAAAAGCCCAGCATTTAAAAAAACTATTCACTCAGCATGCATACTAATAACTGGTCATTTCTGACTCCTTTTATCTGAACATGTTAGGAATCTGAAATAATTTAGAATGGAGATCATGTGTGGAAGAAAGAGGCTAGAATCACTCTACAAGTATGCACATATGTTGAGCCAGGCACTGGACAGCCACAGCATTTCAGGCCACAACACCCAAGAATTATACTGCCAGTGGTGATGCTACAAACTTCAAGGAACAGGAAATCTTTAAACTCTATGTCCCTACATTACCTATGCTTCTGCAAATCCATGTTATAAGTCCTTAAGGTCCATTGCAAATATTACTGTTTTGTGTGCATGTCTGCATATTCTAAATAACCTGTTGGACCCCGTGAGAAAAATTGCATCTGTGGCTCCTTCTTTGCTGAGAAGACTTTTATCCTCTCTTCTGCTTACCCTCAGACTAAACTACTTCTGAGAAAAATCTCTTTTATTCAATTTAGTTAAGATACAAATATCTGTGAGATAAAGAAGTTTAGCAGAAAAAGAAAGTTTCTATTTCGCATGTGCTGGGTGCCCTAGTCACGGAGGTCCAAAAAGCATGCGCCCACCCCAAAAATCATGCTTTTTATGTGTCCCCAGAGTCCCGCCTTGTTAGTATAATGAGAGGAGTGGGCCTCTTCTTCTGATTGGATTTGGCATGCCTCCCTGTACAGGGAAATGGGGACTCCTGGTCAGAATCACCACTTTCCTCTGCACACAAAGAGCTTGCCACATGGCAGGGGCCCGTTTCAGCCATATCTTTATCTATTTTCATAATTCACTATTTCTGAACCCAAATTGTCCCTGGCACCAGTTCCAGACAGGACCTGGTACCTTACAACTCCCACGGTATGCCTAAAGAAAATAATTCCTGAGTTAATTAACTATTTCCTTGTAATAAAACCATATTCTTTTATTTCCCACATACTTGCTACCATTCTTTTGTCATGATTTAGAAAGCAGTTGACATGGCCATTTCCATTCTCAGACTGACTGTGGGTGATGGATGAAGTGGTTTGTTCAAGATGCAGAAAGACTTGTTATTGGTGTTGGGAACATTGGCAAATCTGTCTTAACTCTTTAGTTCCTCAGTAATGAACTGCATCTTTCTTTATGCAAAATTGAATTATTCTGAGTAAATAGAAACAAAACTATATAAAGATTCCATAAAAATTAAACTAAAGGATTATCTCTATAAGACAATATTTAGGTATTATTTAGGAGAAAAGGAGCACAAAATTCTCCTCAGAAAAATGAGCTATCTGGTGTAAATTTATTATGTAACTCTTGATATGGTCCTTTTTATCTAAGAGGGGCAAAGAAGAATCAAACCGATTCTTCTGAGGTGACATCAACCTTAATGGGAACAAAAAGCACTGCAGAATAAGGCACAGTCAATTCTAAATGGTTGTGTGGGGTTCTTTAACATCCCTTATTTATTTTGTTCTCTTAAATCCATATCAACATAGATGCTGCTAAAATCTAAACCTTTAATGCAGAAAACCCATCACAAATTAAAACCAAAATTGGCTGTAAAGTTCAGCAAAGAGAGTAAAAATATCTGCAGTTAGCATCCATTTAGCCTTAAACTAAACTCATGTCCACAATTTCAGAAAAGTTTTGGTCAGCCAACATCAGAGAAGTGCCCACCTGAATTTTTCTGAGATTTCCTCTAAAGGACATCCATGTTCTCAATAGTGCAAATCATTAAACATAATTTAGATTTTAGATATACTATAGTCACTGATAAAAGAAGCTCAGAGTTGTTCGAGTGAGCCTTAAATTCAAGAACTAGTGCTGTCAGTGTCCTTAATGGAATACAATGCCTGTTGCCTCTTGTTATTGACACCCTACAACACCTTCATTTGGTTCACAAGGACTTGAGTGAGAATTCAGGCCTTATTTCTAAAAAGTGAATCGAGCCCTGATTTCTCTGCTCTCATTCCATTGCTTGGGTAATACTATTCATCACCCTATACAGAAATACACTGCTTTTTCCGGGTAAACGAAGTCAGCAGTTGCTTTCTGGCTCCAGTCAGTGGTGTTTTCAAACCAGCCCAGAAAGGCACAACCACTTTGGTATAACTTCTTAGGACTGGTGTAACTGCAGTAATGATGTTTCTACTCATTTACTCCTCGTAGTTTCCTACAGTGGGCAGGCTATCTTTCAGCTTTCCCACCATGCATCCTGCAGCTGTTTGCAACTAAAGTTGCTAAACTAGTCAAGAAAACTTCTTTTTTTCTCTCTAGACTTGCGGATTCTCCTGACCTTTTTTTATTTTTTTTAATATAGATTGATTTATTTTTATCCTCACCCCCTGGTTTCATTCCTCTTGCCACCTCTGCTATTTCATGTCACTTCTACCATAACAGCACCTTTCAGCACTGCTTTTAGCATCACCTCATAGCATCTTGGAGCTCATAAGGACTTGGGTATATATACTGTAGACACCTCAGATCTCTCACCAAAGAGCCCACAACTAGCTAGAAAAACCTTTTAGGAGTTAGAATAGCTACACATTTTTACACAGATAAAATGGATAATGCTATATTCCACTGAAATGTAAAATGTCATTTCTTCCTCATGGTAGCATCTAAAGGTGTTGCTTTTCTCCTTTGTGTGTTGTCTTTCCTTGATACAGTAATTATATCCTAGTCCTTTTGTGAAGCTTGAATTTGAACTGCTTTTCACTTTTGAAAGGTATGGCCCCTCCAGATCACATTAACATTTTCCGGGTTAAATTGAACAGCCGACTTCAACTTCTAGTGCAATGTGTACCCAGTGACAGTTACTACCAGTTTCTTCCCTAAAGAAAGAAAATAGTCAGAAAAGTACTTTTAAGTCATTTCTTTACGATGCTGACAAACTTTTCCTGTATTAGGAGCAAGTGTTAGATGATACATGATCATTATTGCACAATAAAAAATGCATTCTATAACATTATTGTTTGAGTTCTAATAAAGTAGAATTACATTCTTTGCAAAATATTTATTATAAGTAAATGTTCTTTAAGTTCACTGTACGAGGCCACCATATTTGCAAAGCCACAGCATAAGTAGCATTACACTAAATAGTTTACTGTAGTCGTTTGCATGGTTCTCTGTGTGTACGTGTGTCTGTGTGTGCTCGTGGTAATACTTGGTCTCTCCTTTTCTCTTGCCCCAAGGGATTTTTTCGGAGGAGTCAGCAGAACAATGCATCCTACTCCTGCCCAAGACAGAGAAACTGTTTAATTGACAGAACCAACAGAAATCGTTGCCAACACTGCCGACTGCAGAAATGCCTTGCCCTGGGAATGTCTCGAGATGGTAAGGAGCAAAATTCCTGCTTCACACCTAAGTCCTTTGAAACTTTTTTTCGCTGCTGACTTAGTTAAATTCCCTGTAGATTTCTGAAAAAAGAGAGAGAGGAGAATTTCCTTGCTTTGTAATGCATGCACTGTAAGTGATCTTTATCATTTGGTTAACAAAGGAGGCTATTTTCATGGAGAGGGTGGGGAAATCATGAAGTGGAGAGCAGTATTAGTTTGGAACAGGAAGAATCTGAAGTGAAATATGTGATTCCAGTCAAAAGCACAAATAGATCACCTCTGAAAAGATGGGTTTATATTAAGCATTATATTAAACATTAACATTTATGTTAACATTAAATATTGATGTGTAAAAGCATCCCTTTCCATGAGATCTTTAGAGGTCTGTGACAGTAAGTAGGCAGTTAAAAAGAATTTTACACCTTGATAGCATTAGTGCTTTCTGTTTGTTTTAGTCAGGACACTTGACCAAATATTTTGGGTTGGGGAAAAAAATATTTCTTTTACCTACACTTTGCCTTCTGTTCCTATCTGGGTCTATAGAGGAAACATTTCCTAAATTAGCACTGAAAATGGGCCCTTTGCCAGAGGAAAACTCAAAAACTATCACATCTTAGGATCCTATGGTCCTTGAAGAGCTCTGGTACACATTCCAAACTGTGGTATGCTGAGCCAAGATTGTATCCAAAAACGTGCATCACACCAAAGTTGCAGGTAGTGGGAGCCTTGGGCAAGGCTGCCCACAAGTGACATGCCCCAGACACCATTCCTCATGCAGGGGGTTTCCAGCTTAGGGGCAACTTCAAGCAGAAAGTATAAAAAGAAAATGTTCTGGTTTTGAAGGTGGGTTATGATAATTTCATTTGCCTGGAAGCAGTTTTCTGTCTTAAAAAGTTTACAAAAAATGTGTATTCTGAAATTAATACTAATTGATGGAGAAGTTGTTTAAAGAGCTATTCCTTTAGATGGTCCATAGATTATAAACTTGTTTTAAATTTGCACTGTAATAGGTCTTTTTTTACCTCAGTGGTCTCAAGTCTCATTGTAATGACTTGCTCTCCTGTCTCACTAGTCTGGGAGGAGCCAGGTAGTCTGGCCTTTAATCCATTAATTATTTTGGTCCTAGCATCCAGTTTACTTGACACCTTAGACCCTAATTCTTCACGGTGATTAAAGTAGTAACATTTCAGTAATTTAACAGCACATGAAGTATTATCTTCCAGAGATTTAAGGTATCACAATGGCATTTCAGTGTGACTGACAGCACCGCCTTTCCAACCTGTAATTTGGGGACCTCTGCATACAGACACAGTGAGTGATTCTTCTAACAGCATCCCTTTATTGGCTCATAGTTTATGTAAGGGTGTTTAAAATTGGAATTAAGAGCTCTTCCAAATTTAAAAAAGCTGTATGATTATTTAAACAGAAAAATTGATTGTGATTTTTACTTCTCAGACATGTAGTGGATTATTTTTTATTGTGCAAAGGCAGGATGCTAATTGACAGTAGCTGGAGAATCAACTTAATGAATATATAACGTGCGACAGTGAAGTGGATCGCTCCCCTTTCCCTCATCCCCCCTCGCCACGTGATCCCCCAGATGTCCCAGGAACTAGACACATGCAGCCAGCAGGACAGGAAGCAGAAAGAAGGTTTATTCCCACAGTCGGGGTATTTAAGGGGGCTTCAAGGGAAGTGAGTCACAACCAATCAAAACCGAGGGTTAAAAAGCCAATGGGGAAAGGGTTAACAACAGACCAATGAAGGGGCTTTTCACATTGACCTGTCCAGGTACATTCTTGCATACTAATAAGGGTTTTCTCAGGGGATTTCTGGGAACAAGAAGGTAACAGACAGACAGGGTAGAATCGATCTTACAACACAGTAAAAGCCTATTTTCAAAGCATGATGGCTAGTTTTCTCCATCTTCTTCAGAGGCTCATTGCTACAATAATGAGGATAAACGGTGTTTGTTTTTATTACCAAGGCTCTAAATATGAAGAAAATACACAGTAGCATAATTCAAAATACAGTCATTTTATATCTCCATAAGGATATGCAGTGCACCATGGACCAATTGCAGGAGCAGGCTGAGTTCATATGAGGTAGCTTGTAGCCTGAGTGAAAGGCTACAGGTAAACTGAGGCTGGCAATAAGGAAAAAAATCCTCTTGGTGTTAAAAAAAAAAAAAGAAAAAAAAAAAGAAATGGAAGCACTACCATCTTTTTGTTATTCTGGCACTGTGTTTTCATTTATGCCTTTCTTTTTCCTGATTGAGGAATTTCACATTTGTCCATGTATAGTCTCAAACTCTTCTTGAGGACTAAAAGAGAGTCCTATGCTATTAGCCCATCCTATGTTAATAAATACGGTGATTCTGAATTGATCCCATTTTCAGATGGACTGGAAATACACAGTGTGGAAAATGTACCTCATAATATGTATTTCTGGAGCAACGTCCTCTTATCTGTGTTCTGACTAATTCTGCTGAATGTATCCCTCGTTGGTTTTAGAGCACAATCAACAACTACCTCTGCTCTAAGGTCCCAAGATCTAGACCAGTAGAAGATCTGAATTTATAGAGAGATGGTGGGGTGGGGATTGCATGGAGAGATAGTCAGCTATTATCTACTGTATAATCAGGCTGTGTATTTATGTATTCTAGTTCCATAGCAATCAGCCTATCATTTTTAATAATTTCAATCTTAGTGTAATGAACTCTGTTTCTGGGGAAAGTGGTTTGCTCTCTGATGTTTTCTTCCCTTTCTCATCAGAAGAAGTGCATGGATTTGTGCATGGAGATTATGTAAATTGATTGTGTAAATCCCTGAGAATTTCCTCTGTGGGAAAGATGACATTCTGTTATTCAGTTGTTTTCCTCTCGCTTCTAACTTTAACCTGTGAGATTATTTCTTTCAGGTGTGAAGATAACACCCCATTCAAAGGATGTGATAATGTTTTAGGATCGTTTTTATCCAGAGTACTTATGTTGTTAGTGTACTGTTTAAAGGTTTGTGGAAAGTTAGTAAATCACATGGGATATGAATCTACAGACTGTAAATTCCATACACCTCTGGGTTGTTATTCAGTGAATGCAAAGATATAACATTCACAGTGGGAAGTGAGTTGCTTGACTGAGCCCTCCTATCAAATATGTAGTCATTGTCAGTTTGTAAATTCAGTCACTTAATACTTTTTCCTTTAGGAGACACATACGTAAAGCTTTGCATCCTTTCTCATATTCATAGGAAAAGTTGTTTCCACACCAAAATTAACCCCAAAAGTAAATATAAAAAGAATGGTGGTGTTGAGGGGGGATCAAGAAAAATTTAAAGACAACGGTTTGCATTGTGCTTTGCTTTTCAGCTGTGAAATTTGGAAGAATGTCCAAAAAGCAGAGGGATAGTTTGTATGCTGAAGTGCAGAAGCACCAACAGCGACTGCAGGAACAGCGGCAGCAGCAGAGTGGTGAGGCAGAAGCCCTTGCCAGGGTTTACAGCAACAGCATCAGTAATGGCTTGAGCAACCTGAATAATGAAACTGGCAGCACCTACTCAAATGGGCACGTCATCGATCTGCCCAAGTCTGAGCGTTATTATAATGTGGATTCTGCCCAGCCCTCCCCAGACCAGTCTGGGTTAGACATGACTGGAATCAAACAGATAAAGCAGGAACCTATCTATGACCTCACCTCTGTACCAAACTTGTTTACCTACAGCTCTTTCAACAACGGACAATTAGCACCAGGGATATCCATGACTGAAATAGGTAAGGAAAATTCTTATTCCTGTAGTGAAGTGTGTATATGTAAGCTAAACTCCAATACTGTCTTTAGTGAAATCTTATATAGGCATTCCATACACAGGTATACAATAATTACATGTTCACACACGTGTGTATGTGCAAACACAGAAAGTAAAGAAAAATCAGTCTGGTACTAATTGACATAATGTTGAGATTTTTACCAAAATCTGCAGTTTTTTAAACCCAGCAGTTTATGTTCTGTTTATGAAATAGAAACATCAAAGCAGGTGACGAATCAGTCATAACCAAGTGATAATTGGGAGTGGGGACCTTGTTTCACATGAGCTCATTAGTAGCTGGGTTAAATAATCTCTTCAGCCAACTATTCTTGTCAAGATCCAGAATCCCCATGGCAGCTAATTCTTGGATATTCACTGTGAAAAAATACCAGCTTGCTACTTCTGGTGCATGGATGTCAATGCAGAGTGAGTTCACTGAATTCATGAAGTGCACAAACTCTGTAGTTGCTTGGATACTCCTGCTCTGCTGGAATGCCTTGGAGAACTTGTCCCTGGATTTCATCCTTGAAAGTGGCAAAGAGACCTCTCTGTGTGAAGAGACTGTTTGAAAAGCAATGACTAATAGTGATTCTTCACTAAGGAGGATTTCTGTTCATCTAATGCTTCTAGTTGTACCTCTCCAAAGCTACTTCTATTATAAAGAAATAACATGAAAAAATATTAGCATCCTAATTAGGTACCTGAACAAGTGAAATACGCTGAATCAGTTGTGGTTGAGAATATAATCAAATATTCTCAAATATTAACAATTTGTTAATTAAAAAGAAAGAAGAAAAAAAAAAGATACAGCACTCCTAACAACTTACCTACGTCACATCTTAAAAAAACCCTATAGTTCTGGCCTAACCTTGCTGTTACATGGATTTACACCTAGATCTGTAAATTTATTCATATAATCAGACCTACTGAGGACGCCGGAGGTGTGTCTGCCACTCAGTATAGATTGCAGTAATGATGTATATAGTACTTACTGCCTGATAAAAAAAATGAAATTGTGGCTAGAATATGTAGTATGTTTTCTGCCCATGGATATTCATGTGCAGGAGGATATATAACACATTGTGTGCTTTAATTACAAATTGTGCAGGAGAAAGCTGTGCTTTTCTGAGAAAGCTGTGGTTTTTTGTGACTCTGTTTATTAAGACATGTTTTATTTCATATTTGACCTTGGGCTCTCCAGTGAAGTTCTACAGCCACATTGTAGGATCAGTGAGGAACATCTGCTCCAACTTTCCTCTCAGCTTTTGTGGCTGTAGGCATATTACTCATATGTGGCTTGTATATACCTAAGTCCTGCAACAGAGGATCACAGTACTGCAAACCAGCTGAGAGACAATATAAACTGGCCTTAAGAGCTGTTTCCCTGCAGCTCCCATACCAAATGGAAATGTTTCCAGAGACTCAGAGGAGGTCCAAAAATGCATTAGTTCTGATAGTCCATGGATTACCATTTATGCTCAGTTACAGAAAGTAGCCCAAAGAGAAAATATGGCCATGAGACTATATCCTTAGTAGCTAAAGGATCCCACTGAAGTCAATGAGCTCTTTTCACTCACGAAGCCTTAGAGAATAATTTAAATCTTATCTCTTGCTGGTCTGCTTAGAAATAATGCATCATTCTTAAATTTTCACCCATTCTTTTGTTCTCCTAGCCCTAAATCAGCTAGCCCTAAACCAATCCCACACTTCCCAGTCGTTCTTCCTTTGTATTATCTAGCCAGTGTTCACCTTCTCAAGCATACGAACCAGGAAAAAACCTAGAGCATAGGGAACAGAACATAGGAAAGAGCCTGTCTCTCAGATGACAGCAAAATTCAGATGCTCTGGGATTTACCTCTCTTCCCTTCGAAGTTGAAACAAGGACTCCTAAATTGCTAGGATTTTACCCAAGAACTGCTGTCTGTCATTTGTGGCACCTACAGCAGAGGGGTAAAGGTGACAGTGAGAGATAATGTACTATAATGAATCAGCAGACACAACTGACAAAAGTGGAAGAGATATACCATAAAGTATTGGGATTAATGCACAGGCAACTGATATTTTCAGTATTTAAAAGCAAACAGAAAATACCTCAATGCTGCAGCAGATTTTTGGACCATCTGTAAAGCTGCAGTCTTGCAACCAAAGTAGGTAAACTGTAAGCACTGATTTCATATTATAGTGTGCTTAAATTTCACTGCAGAATTCTTTCTTACTCCAGTATGATTTGGAATAAACTCATGTTAAATAAAAGTTACTACCTGAACTGTTAGAAAAAATAATAGAGATTACCTCATATATAGGAGTTATAAAAGCTACATTGATTCTTGCACCTGATAGAAATTTCTTTGTACCATCATGTGTAGTGATACACTGAACCACTGAGTATCCCTCATCATGTTAGTTCTTTTCTGCACTGATTATTTTCTGCCAGATACAAATTTCCAGTCTTAGTTTTTATCTGGTCTTTAAATTCTTCAAATATAGATATATATATTTAAGCACAACATCACATGCCACTTGCCCGATCTTGAGTGCAACCATCCTAATTTTTTCCTCATAAATGAATGTGTGGGATTCCTTTCATCCTTGAGCTTCTAAAAGTTGCTGTAAGCTTTCCAAGGGACAGACTTCTTCACAGAAAGCCTTGAAAAAGGTAGTCTTTGCAGCTTCTGCATCACATGTCAACCAGTATCCAGTTCACTTACTGCCTTGAGGTTAATGCTTAGCTTGTTTCAAACTCACTTCTCTCCTTTATAGGGCAGTTTTTATTAAGATATAATTGACTGCATATTTCCAAGTTTGAATCTTATTTTCTGTTTCTTATTTCTCTAATCTTTTAAATCCTATTACATTATGTCTCAGTCTTCACTGATACTTTGTGACTTCTTTCAATTTATAATTATCTCTTAATTTAATTAGTATGCTATGAACTTTTTCTTTCGGATTATTACAAAAATATTAAATGCTTGTAAAACAAGTTCTAACAATGGTCCCTGCTGACTAAAAACTTGCTGCAATTGCATGTATTACTTTAGTATTTATATTTTCTTGCTATTCAACAGTAAGTTCTTAGAAAATCCAAGTATAATAAGTCTTCCTTTCCCTGTCAGTTTGATTCAGTTATAAAAATAATATTTTCTAAGATACTCTCTAACATAATTTGCATGTCATTTACATTATTTTCTTCACATGTTAATTTTCTAGTTCCACAAAAAAGTAATTTAAATGGTTAGAGCTACTTTGATCTTTAACAGTTCTATGCTTTAATTTGAATGTGAAAGTATTCTTTTCCCAAATGTGCATGCATCTGCAGAAGACTTTGTAGTGGAAATGGAAATTGTTCAAGTTAACTGTTTTGAAATTCAAATTTTTTTGCACAGCAACCATTTCAACACATAGTATTAAAATGGAACTGCAAGAAAAATATATCTAATTTTTTTATTTATTAGTAAGCACTGCATGCTTACTGGTACCTCTGCACACTAGGATCGCTATATATACTTGTACCAGAAAGTAGGCATAGGAGAAAGACATGCTGACAATTTAAAGTTATATAGAGCTCTGTCACGCTTATTTAGTACTCTTATATTCCTTCAAATGAGATAAATAGTCTCAGATATAACTGTACATTATCTGATTACTATAAGAAGCAGGGTAGGTAATGTATCCTATGAAAGAGAGTGTTAACAACAAGCATTTTCAAATGCAGACACAAATTTCTTATGTCAGAGCTTATTGATGGAGAAAAGTTGTATAAAATCAGGTAGTTTCCCATTAGGCTCAACCCTAGTCAGCATTTCAGATCCTGTTACAAAAAGAAACTCAAAGCATAAAGAAATTAGTCCAAAGTCCATAAATAAACATACGGGAGCAGAGCCTCAGATTGGCATCAGCTACATTTCCAGGATAAAGGGAAGTAGTTTTGTCCTTAACTCAAGGCTTTTTGTTGTAAACTTGATATGAAGTTGGGTATGCAGAACACAAAGTAGGTCATATGCAGTGACCAGATGAGCTGAGCAGGCTCTTTTTCTGCCTGTCCTGCTGGTTTTGGGTGCCATGACCCAGGTGTGTTCCATCAGCCAGTGATGCTGCCGGCAATGGAGAACCCGTGTCCCAAGGGTGCATGCAGACAGGGACCCCACAGCACGGTCCTGTTTCTCCCTGACCACTGTGGCATGTGCACTTCTGGGAAGGCAGAAATGTTTCGTGGTGGAAGCTCAAACCATGAGATGAAATCTACTTGTAGTGTCAAAAGCAAGAATTTGGTTGTTTGCAGAACAGTTTTCTCCTCATGCAAGTCACAGAGGTCAGCTGGTGTTGAGAAATTCTGATGTGAGAAGGGAGCAATGCTGCTCCCAGGTGTGATTTTAAATTAGCAGATATTAAAGGCTTATTTCTAGACTTGGTAAAATTAAAGACTATCTTGCTTAAATATATATGCATAATACTGTTTGTCACTGAACTGAACACTGCATTTTCTTCACTAAATATGTGGCTCTGTTCTTGGTCTGTAAAAGTTAATGGGAAGACTTCTCTGCCTTAACTGCAGTTGAGATTACCAGCCTATGATTTCTTAAAGACAGGATAAAACTATTAGCAAACACTGTTGTGGAGAAAACAGCTTGGGTAAGGTTCACCCCAAGGCAAGCTGAAGGGTGCGTTATTGCTATGTATATTTAGGTAGTCAATAAGGCACCACTAGAGCATACGGGAGGTCCCATAATTACAGAAAAATGTGTTGTTTACATATACTTACCTGATGTTTCTTCAAACATCAGGGCTATGTCTTAGAGAGCTTATATTTCTACAAAAATAAAATTAAGGTTGGTAAGCTTGGGTTCATCCTTGTAAGACTGGGTTTGATCTTGTAAGATGACAGTAAAGGAAAACCTTAAAAATGTTTAAAGACTGGCTCAGGATGGCTATGTAGAAGAAAAACCCTCTTGGTAACTGCAAATGACACTGTGCATATATAATTTAGTCTTAATTTACCTGGGTTCATACGTGCATCTCAGGACCAGAGTGAACTGTAAAGGTATTTCATAAATAACTGTGAAGTTATTTAATTTCCATTGTTGCAATACCATACAAGCAGGAGTTTAGCATTTAATTGTTTCACTGCCTCAACCTGAAGGCAGATCTTCATCTATAAACATTCTTAACTCCTCTGCTGAGGATCTGTTTGAAAGTCAGTTCTACACCTTTCTCCTTTTAGCAGAAATCTTCCCATTAGCTTTAAAAGAATTTAGTTTATTTCTCCATCCATGCCTATACTGTTCATGGATGTCTGCAACACTGTATGTTGCATTATGCAAGGTATATATGTCAGCATCAGACTGATGTCTTAAAAAGTCTTCTGTGCTTTACTTTTGAAAGCTGTAAAAGCACTTCTCCAAAGATAAGCATTTTCTATTATTATTCTTTAACTCCCCTCTCTTTATCTCCAGGGTTTGTTCCTTGTGCCAGATCACGTGTTAACAGATAACTTACTGGACATGTATTGGTCAACTAAATTCTCTTTAAAGGGACACTCCAAATTACCCATAACTAAGGTGGCATTAGTAGTTATGTTTTATGTTCCCTTTACAAAATCACCATCCATCATGCAGTGAAACAAAAATTATATTTTTGTGACTGTAGTCCTGTGTAATGTTCTTTCACCTCTTTTTCTAGGCCATAATTTAATATCTCTACCAATCTGACAGTAAAATCCTCTATTTCAGAGGAGCAATGTTGCCACCTAGTGAGCATTTAAAATGAGCAGCATGTGCATTTCTGCACACATATAATCATGGCACTGTATCTTACCACTATTACCTATTTAAAGGTGACAATCAGAATAAATTAATATTTCAGGTCTGTACTCCTTTCAATTTTTGTGACAAAACATAGAGCTTCTGCATGTTTTACAAATTAATTAAAAATATGCATAACGTGGTATTAAAAACAACCTTATCTATAGTCTACATTTTTAAAATGGGTGCATTTCTAACCCATTAATTATATAAAATTGCTCCTTTTCTCCAAAGGTGAGGATGTTTTCTTGCATGACCAATCTTGGCAAAATATGTTCATTCTATTGGAAAAAGCAGTTAGAAGTCAACATTTTTAGCAGTCAAAATATGTAAAATACCATATCATGTATAGCAGATATATTAACCTGTGTCATGGCAATATTTTCAGAAATAACACTGTGCTGTGAATATTGTCAGATTAGAAATCACACTCAAAGATCAATGTAAATCTAATGGTGTACTAAGGCATGCTTTTGCTGCCAGTTGTAAGAATAGCCTTTTGGCCTGTTGTATGCTTTGGAGCAGAAATGTCAATAGCAGAAGAAATGGTAAGAGTTTTTATGCAAGAAACCTTCAAAAAAAGAAGGCTAGAGCAGGTGGTAGAGCACAGAGGTCCTGGGATGCATGAAGGAAGTGTGTTGTCTTCAGGGTTGTCTCGCACACAATCTGCAAGGAGGCAAACTGCATATGAAACAAGAGGTCAAGGCAGTGATGCTTTAAAAATCATTGTAGTATATGGAAGTGTCATACTATCTGCCAAAATTACTCAGGTCTGAATTAAAGGTGATATGTTACTTTCTTTCTCATCTGAGTAAGCCCTTTATAGGTTTGGTGTCAACACTCCCTGTCCTTACTGTTAATGTTTGGTGCAGTCAGCACCAACAATATGCATACTTACCTTGTACTTTCTGAGAACTTAATCTTGTGTCCATAGTACATTTCTTTGTCGTCCTGGACAACAGTGACTGTTCATTCCTTAATCTTCAAGCACAAGGAAGCCAAAAGAAGTTTGGGTTGTTTGGGTTTTTTCTCAGTACACATGCAACATCCTAAATTTGACTTCCCAAGGAATAGTTCACTTTTTCACACTGCTTGCCTTCTGTCTAGTAGATTTCATCAATCAGTTCATGCTTTTCACTACTTTCCACTTTGTTCCTGAGAAAAGTGCAATTCGTTATTTTGTGATGCTGTTCCCAGCTTCATAGGTGACGATGTCTTTCTTCAGTCCAGTCAGTTTCATATTTTATTTCACAGAACAGCAACAATTCTTTTTTACAAGAGTGAAAAGATATGGGAAAAAGTTAAAGTGAAATGCATGGGAGAGGAACATGGATGTGTGTAGTGGAAAAATTCAATGTGACAAGACATAAGGCTCAGAAAAATGTTGAAACTGATTATCAAAATGCAGATTTTATACTGTAGTAATCTTTCAGAGATGAGAGTAACATGTAAATGGGAATAGTTACAGCAAGATATCAAGGCATGGAGCCCTGTCTTGTGTTCTTTTTTGACTGTGTATATATTATTTTTATTTTTTTTGATCAGTGAAATCTCTGGCATTACTTATGATAACCAAATTGTTTTAGTTTCTGACACTATACACTAACGCCACTTCAATACAACTTATTTGCTACACTACAGGAAAATAGAATCATTGCTGAATGTTTGGTCACTGTTTTTAAAGCATTCCTATAGATAGGTTGCTTAAAATCTTAATAAAAGTGAATTGCAAACCTGTGACAGTGAAACAAACACTAAAAGATATGTTAACCTTTCCCAGCCTTTTGCAGACTGATAGGATAAAGCCTTCTAGACCTGGTTTAAAACCATTAATATTCCAATTATTCATACATATTTCTAGGTTTAATAGAGAACAATGTCTAGTCTGAGTAATGTTTGCTTAATTGTAAAAAATTAAACCACTTTCTTGTTTTGGAACAGTCGCAATTTTAATATAAAAATCTGTTTGTGTAAGCTGTGCTGGAAGAAGATAGGAAACAGTTCATCTCAATAAATTTTTTATAATTATATGATGCCTTTAGAGTCCATGTTCCATAAGCTCAAGTTATTGTCTTGATTAGTGCTTTTGCTGCCAGGTAAGTGATTTCTAAAGACTACAAAATACACATTTTTTACTAAATTGGTTGAGACCCATGAGATGTATTATTAAGTAGAGACCTTTTAGCATTTATGAAAATCCTCTAGGATTTAACAGAATTCTGGGTCTGTCATGTAAGCTCCTTAAGATAAGGATTTCATTCAATTGTACTGTCATTTCTAGTAATTTATTAGTGTTTCTTAGGCAAATGAAACACTGAATTGTTTTGTAGGAGAGAAAGAAATAGAGAATTCACACATGTAATGTTTACTCAGTGTACAATCCATTCATGACAGTAACAACTGAATAATTTGAACAGAAGGAAGGGTTATTCCTGACCTAAATTCTAGCAGTTCTACTCTCATATGAGGGTTTTAGTGTTTCGTACCATCTTCCTAGGTTGTATATTGTATAGTGTTAAAAATTTATTAAATAAATAGGGGTTATGAAACTTGCTAGTCTGTCTATAACAGTTTTTGAAAGGGAAATGTGTTGCACATTATGGCATTGAGAATAACAAGGAGAGAGAAAAGTGAAATGAGCTTTTGCAACCACTTTTAGGAAAAAATGTTCCTGTTCTTCTCTGGGGGAAAAAAAAAAATAGTTCAGACTTTTCAGCCAGTTCCACAAGACAAATTTTTAGTTTATTCCCTGTGTCACTGCCTCTACAACTGTCAAAGAATTTCCTGATGTTATCTGTGCAATGAAACCAGTTTTTAAGATTTTAATTTTGTAGTCGTAATACTCTTGATTCAATGTGCAGAAGAGTATTGACCCAATGCTATCTTGGCATTTTTTTGGGTCCTAGAACAGGCATTTTATTTAGAAGGCATGTCTGGAGTTTTGATAGTTTTACAAATCGATATGCATGCTTACAGCAGCCAGCCAAAGGTGTGATGTTATTGCACCATTAATTCAAAGTGGATCCCTGCAACAGTTGGGATATAAACTGAGATGAGCTCTTAGGTACCAAACTGAATCCTAAGGGTGACAAATTAAAGATTCATTATTAATTTTAATTGAAGAAGATTATTGGCAGTTTAGGAAGCACACTTCAAAGTTCTTCAGTTCCCTGTGCAAAAGAACACTGAGAAAAAACTATAGTGTCTCCTGAGAAAAGAGAGCAAAATGAAAGAACTAAGGAGCCTGTAGGAAGCAAACAATGCCAAGTACTGCTGATAATTTCTACTTAACAGGCCAATTTTACAGCTGGTGAGTGCTGTGTGCAGTCTGTGGATTACATCCATCCCCACCAGCATTGTACTTGACTTCAGGGTGGAGATTTTTCTCAGTACTGTAGTTGGAGATTTCTAAATATTGCCAGAAAATACATGAAAAAAGTAGTACTGACTTACCAGCTGATGAGAGACCCCTCTGGGTCTGTGCTGTGCTAATTTTTGTTCTACTATCTAGGTTGCAGTGTTCTGTTTCCTGTTTGTATGTATTTTGGATTTAAGCAATTCCTACCCCATTGATGCAATAAATGTTTGAACAAATGTAATCTTTGGAGAATGCCTTTTGTGAGGTGACAGCTGAAATCTAAAATAAGAAAGTATAGCAGGAGGGGGCAAAAAACGAGCCCACCACAGTAGCCAAAACTGGAAACAGAAAAGATCATTTTACTGAAAGTCATGAGCTGTAGTCCCAAGTTCACACAAGAGGTATATAGCTTGTGTGCTGTTGCTCTTCCCTTGCAACATATGTTTTTGGCCTGTTTTGATGGTGAAATAGCGCTTTTGCAGTCTTTCTGTCTGCCCAGTCCTTCTGTCAAGGCTGTCCAATGCTTCTTTAGCTACTGGCCAGCTCCTATGAAAGGAAGCAGCAGTCTCAGATACTTGAGTTCCTACAAGTTTTGGAGAGGAGACTACTCAGCAGGCGAAGGAGACAAACAACCTTAGGGAAAGGCAGAAGCTGCAACAAGTCCCACGTTCACCCCAGAAGGCAGTGGCTGCTGACCAGTCAAACTGAACAGACGTGCACATTCGTGGTGCCTATTACCCACCTAGACACTGGCAATGGAAGGCCATTTCTTTTGCTGAAACAGCACTGATCTCTCATGGTCCTCCTCAGCTCCCTGATATACAGTTTTCAGCTTCTTCTGAACATCTCCTACTATGCATTACACTTTTTTTTTTTTCCCTAATGCTGCATTGTAAAATACCAATTAAATTATCTTCCCATCCATCTGGCATCTTTCAGGGCCTCATTAGCAGTACCCCAGCTGCTGTGACAGGAAGGGCAGCACTCCCCCAGCTGCAGGGAGCAGAGGCTAGCCTGACCTCTCACGCTTCTGCTCTCCAGCCATGCCAATCAACACCATCTGAGTTTCCTTGTCACCCCTAAGAACAGATGATTCTCTGCAGCTAGAATAGTGGGCCATTATAGAAAGCTAGTCAGATATATGCAGGATAGGAATGAGGTTCAACAAGACCAAGTGCTGGGTCCTGCACTTTGGCCAAAACAACCTCATGGACCACTACAGGCTAGGGACAGAGTGGCTGGAGAGCAGCTAAGCAGAAAGGAACCTGGGGGTCCTGTTTGACAGGAAGCTGAACACGAACCAGCAGTGTGCCCTGGTGGCCAAGAACGCCAATGGCATCCTGGCCTGCATAAGGAATAGTGTGGTCAGCAGGACCAGGGAAGTGATTCTTCTTTTCTACTCAACACAGGTTGGGCTATCCCTTGAGTACTGTGCCCAGTTCTGGGCCCCTCAGTTTAGGAAGGATATTGGGGTTCTGGAGCATGTCCAGAGAAGAGCAACAAGGCTGGTGAAGGGTCTGTAGCACAAGTCCTATGAGGAGCAGCTGAGGCAGCTGAGGTTGTTTAGCCTGGAGAGGAGGAGGCTCAGAGGAGCCCTTAATACTCTAAAACTACCTGAAAGGAGACTGTAGCCATGTGGGGGCCAGCCTCTTCTCCCAGGCAACCAGCAACAGGACAAAACGACAGTCTTAAGCTGCACCAGTGGAGGTTTAAGTTGGACATTAAGAAGAAGTTCTTTACAGAAAGAGTGATTGGACATTGGAATGAGCTGCCCAAGGAGGTGGTAGAGTCACCGTCCCTGGAGGTATTTGAGACTGGATGTGGCTCTTACTGCCATGGTCTAGTTTACAGGGTGGTGATAGGTCAAAGATTGGACTCAAGGATCTCAGATGTCTCTTCCAACCTAGGAGTTCCCTAGAAGTAACCCAATAACTCTGTGGTTATTCCATGAAGTATTTTGTTTGAGCATTTCTGATTTTTGAAGACTTCATACTGATTACAATTACTGACTGTTTTCTTGATTAAGTTGTTCCTTGATTATCTCTCTGAAAGCAAATACTTTTTTTCTCTATTTTATTTGTAAAAAACCTGTTTGCTTTCTAAGAAAAGTTTCAAGGTACCAATACTAAAAAAAAAATCTTTGAATTTAGAACAAATTTATCTTATGTAAATGCTTCCATGTCCCACTGTATGCCAGAGTGTAGGCACTTGGAGCAGTTATCTTCTGTGGAACATGTTTTCTAGAAAGAGTCAATCTGCCAAGATGTGGTGTAACTTTCAGGTTCCCTGTGTTATCATTTAATACCAAGTCATCATGATGGATCGTAGATGTAGCCCTAATGTTATAAACCCAATATATAGGCAAAAAAGAGAGGAGTAAAGCACCTAATCTACATTTATGTTTACGTGTTTATATATTGTGTCAGAGAAGCTTTAAAAATTCTGCAATTTACACGCTGTACTTGTTATAATGCTGGTGCTGTACTGTAATGCATCTCAAGAATTCTCTCCATTGATAATACCAATAGATAATAATACCAATACTAACTTTCACTCAATAATTGCAGCAATTGGTGCTTAGAAAATTAAATGTTGCTGACTTTGATTCTTACACCTCTGTGGCTAGAATCATCTGTTTTTCTTTTCATACAGCAAAACTTGCAAATATATTTTAATTATGTAAAATGGAAGTTGACAACATTTCAAGGAGAAATGCAGTTCACACTGAAGTCACAAAAATGGAGTTGTCTTTTGTAGTCCTTGTAGCCCATCCAAACAGAATTTCTAGTTGTGCACATGCAGTTTCCCAGTGAAAGGGGACATTTAAAATCTCTGGCCCTAGATTTTTGAAAGCAAAATAAACTAAAAGTCAAGACTGATATGTGAAGTAACTGTAGTAGACTCTTCTACCCTGCAAAGAGGAGACACATAGCTGTTATTTCACCCCAGCAGGGTACCTACACAGGCTTGAGGCCACAGCCTCTGCATCAAGGCAATTTCTCTTCTCTCATTTTTTGTAGAGGTTTGCTTTCTTTCCTCATTGTTCATTTCTTTCTAAAAGAATTAATCTCTTCAACTCAGTGGTCAGCAATTCTCAGAGCTGCTAGGTCTCACAGAAATTTGTCACATTTTGGGTACAGCACAGTACCTGTGACAGGACAGGTTTACAGTACATATCAGTAGATTATTCCCAGTGGTTAGGAATGTCTTTCTGATTGGAGAAGGTGTGTACTGATTCCAACTTCATTAGTAAAAAGTTGCTCAAATCTGACAATGTCAGAAAAAAAAAAAAAAAAGTCTACGGTCTATGAAACCCTTTGTGAATGACATTCTTGCCTCTGCCTGCATTGGATCTTCTGTTGCTGGACCTGAGAAGCCAAGACAAGCTTATACTTCTTTCACTTTTTGCATCATGTCATTTCTGCCACACAGTGTATGCTCTATTTTCATAAAGTTTCTTCTAGGAACTCCAGCATGGAGTGCAAGCATGCAGCTTCCTCTGCTGCTTATGGTGAACGAGTAGTTCCCTCCTCCTCTGAAACCCTTTCCATAGCACACTCAACATTGCTCAGCCTGCAGCACAAGAGTTTCAAGTCTGTCGTGCACCTGATTCCTCTCTGGATATCAGTATTCAGAGCAGCTGCTTACTGTGATTGCCCCAGGCCTTTGCACATCTAAACGAGTTTTAATGTCAGCTCAACATAAGCACAAGTATGCAAGGAAAAGGTGTATGGGGGTAAACACAGGATGCCATTCCTACAAAACCTCGAAGAGTTTCTCAGCTCTTCATTCCTAAGGTAAATACATAAATGGTAGGAAAAGGAATAGAACTGAGGAGATGTGCAGTAATGTAGACCTGCCAATCAAGTATATTTTGAAGTCAGTGCATTCAAAAGGTCTTGTTTTCAGATTGTTGGCATCAGGTCACCTTATCTGATTCAAAATCTGTCAATACAGTAATGTGAAATTATGTGAGACATTTATTGTAGTCATTTTCTCTGCGCCAAGTGTGTGAATAATTTGAGCTTTTGTAACAAATTGTGAAGCTAGGAGAGCTGGGCTAGGAAGCACAAGAGAGCAAAAGAGCAGACAATGGCTATAGAGAGCAAAAATCCTTCACCATTGAGACTGCAGAATTGTAATGCAAGGTGAAATCATGCTTCTGTGCTGTTTTTTAGATAAAAGGCCTAAATGTTTCACTGACCATATCTCAGTTCTTTCTGATTAAATCCTTGAAGGAACAAAATTGACAAAAAGTACAGCATGAGTTGAACTTCTGCAATCAGGTTTATGTTGGCTAAGGGTGTTTCCAGAAAGATAATATAGTTAAAACTCTAAACAGAACAATATGGGGGCAACGTTCTGAACTTTGATCTTTCTAAAAAAGGTATTATTTACTTGCTTTTGTTGGTTAAAGAAATACAAAAAAACCTCTGTTGATTCTTTAAAAAAATTGTTTAAAATCATCATCCCTTTATTCCAAGATGCCCATTTATCTGTAAAAATTTTATTATGAAATGCAACAGCTTTCTATTACAGGTTAAGACGTACATTCAACCTTCCGTGGAAGAACAGTGGCTAGATCACTGTACTTACTAATAAACCCTCTTGGTTATCTTTATGCCTGAGTCAATTCTTCCATCCAGAAACCTACAGATAGTATTGCCCTTTAAAGGGTTACCTGTACAGATTCAATTGAGCAGGTTTTATTTTTCCTATACAAACCTGCAACTCATTTATGTTTTCTTCCACTGAGTCTCAGCTTATTAACTGTGACAGTAGCACAGGCATCTCTCCTTTAAATGACCCTCCAATAGCTGTGTTTACAAAGAGCATATATATGTTAACATTCTTTTCTTGCTTTCTTTCTTGCTGGTGTTTTTAAATTCAGTCAATATTTGGCCAAAGAGACAGTCTTATTTTGGAACTCTAAGCTCCAGATATGTACACACTGTACAAATTGTGGAGGATATAAATAAGTAAATTATGACATACCTAGTTCTTTCTTCTTCCCGTCCTCAGGTTTGGCTAATGCATTGTCAATGTCCTTTCCCTTTTTTGACAAATGTTTTTTGTGCAATGTCAATTCTGCCACAAGTGCTTCAGTTCACTTCTGTGCTTTTGCCTTTGTTCCTTTGTTTGGAAGTTGTTTGTTTTAAGCAATGTCTTCAGCCTGAAGCACTAGCTTCGTTAGATACATAGGTCACAAAGTCACAAAATAGGACATCGTCAGTTTTCTATAACATGTCTCATCAGGATGTTTCAATTTCCAGTGCTAATGAATTCATACTGGAAGTTTTTGTGAAAATCTTTATCTTTTTCAAGTAGCTTAAAGGGCAAAGGCCTACTGTACACTCCTAGTTTCTATGGGTTTCCAGGGCAGCACTAGATGCTCCCCTTTCTGCTTGCATTCTGCATCCCATTTTGTGAAGCAGTTTCTAACACTGCAATTTCAGGATAGTTTTAAGGTAACTTAGTGCTGTATGTGAGATCTATGTCCTCCATCTCACCTTCTAATCCTGAGATACCAGTTTTAGCTTTCACCCACTGCTAAAACCAGTCTCCATGTTCTTGCTCATCAAATTACACACAATGAGAAGAGAGATATTACCTTGATGCAGAGGTTGTGGCATCAAGCCTGTGAAGGTATCCTGCTGGGGTGATATTCAACACCTATGTTCTTCATCTTCTCCAGCCTAGAAGAGTCTACCAGTTATTACTCAGGCGTGAGGCAGACAAAAGTGATTGGGTAACCAAATAGCAACCAAATGTCCAAATGACATTTATTTGAAGGTATTAAAAAGAAATCACTTTCAGAATGAAGATTGTATATAGTTTCACAGGAGTCATTTACTGTGATGATCCACTATGTGCAGATCCCCTGTTTATCAAGATCATTTGACTTGGCATACTAAAACATTTTGCAACAATCATCTTCAGAAATAAAAAAAAAAAGGGAAGGGTAATATTGGAAGGAAAGGATTAGTTAGTTTTGTTAAATGTGCATTTTCCAACAACTTCAGTGTTTTCAACATTTTGCAAATCACCATTCACTACATCACACATGCTATTTTTTATTCTCCCCTTCACAGATCGAATTGCACAGAATATCATTAAATCTCATTTGGAGACTTGTCAATATACAATGGAGGAATTACATCAGCTGGCATGGCAGACCCACACATATGAAGAAATTAAGGTTTACCAGAGCAAGGTACAGTCCTGTTACATGCTTTTTCTTCTGCTTGAAATTGCTAATGGTGTAATTTATTTGGCAAGAATGCACTGATGAATTTCATATAGGTCAAAATAGGTTTCTAAATATCTCAAGGAACTAGTTACTGAAAGCAAAGGAGTGACACTTCATAAGAAGAAGCAGCAGCTTTCCAGGATATTGGTATCTTTGCTAATGTCGGAGCTTAGGTACAGTCATGGAATTCAGTTTTCTGTGCTTGTTATCACAGATCTAAAACTCTTGCAGAAATTCAGTTGACTTTAATGTGATCATGACTGGACCCTCTGTTGTAAGGATTTTAAGAAAATAAGACAAGATAATTTTTGTTTCCTTATAACTTTAAAAAGATACATCTGGTTTTTATGTGAATAAAAAATATCTGTCACTTGTATACAACAGATAATGACAAACTGAAAGTACTCCTTAAATTGAAGCTATTCAAAATTGGGTGGAAAAATTATGTCATTGCACTACATTTTTGTTCTGCCTCAACGATTCTCAGGTTAAGTTCAATCTGTTTTCCACTGGTACCTCTTCAGATGTAGTCCAGTCAAAAGAAATCTCTGCCTCTTTCACCAGCTTCATTAACGATGAGTCGTTGGTAAAACTTCAGTTGACACATTAGCTGGTCATGTAAGAGTCAGGAGAGATTCTAGCTTATTCTTTGAAGTCTGAGTGGCTACGAAATATTAGCAGGACCAAAAGAACATCCATATGTGTGTGTGTGTGTGTGTGTGTGTGTGCGCAACAAGAACTATTATCAAGGAATCAAAATCTTGATGTAATCCACTTTCAAATGGCAATGATATTTTAATTATATATTACTTTAAGTTTCAAACTAGCAAAAATATTCTGTTAAACAATTTAAGAGCATTGTTCCACTTCTTACCTAAGCATACTTTGGAATGTTTTGTGCCCCTATACTGCAAAAAAGCCAACATTAGAATCACATTTGAACATTGGGCAATGCATTCTGCTCCTTTGAAGAGGCAATGCCAGAGTTCAGATGACTGGGAAAATTGGCTTGTGAAAACAGCCTTATAATGAAAAGTGCTTGAGAAGCAAAGATACTGCTAGCTCTGCCTGGGAATGAGGATGGAGTCTGGGAAATTCACCTGCCTGCAAGGCCACTTGAAGAACTTAACGCACTGATGTATCTGCTTGCTCACTACTTTGCTTTTACATGTGTGTTTTCCCGGAAGACCAGGGAAGCTCTGTGGCAGCAGTGTGCCATTCAGATTACCCATGCTATCCAGTATGTGGTGGAGTTTGCAAAGCGCATAACAGGCTTCATGGAGCTCTGCCAGAATGACCAAATTCTCCTCCTTAAGTCAGGTGGGTAAACACTAGAGGCTTGAGACTGGTTTAGCACCCAGTACCCTAGAAATGTGCTTGGCTGTCTTGTTCTGCAAATCATATTAATTTTGAAGGAACCCTAATTTAAATTTGAAGGGGCCCTAACAGGCTCCTAGCTCTGTTTCACTAGGTACATTAAGCTTTTTGTATTTTTCCACATTAATCATGTTGCTGCCTCCTGATCCACTTCCCTCCACAGTTGATTGTGGTTGTTAAGTATGCACACAACCATTGCAAAAACTGCAGTTTCCAACCTGGCATGTGATGTAAGGACCCTGCAAATTTAACTGGTCCAGTCAGTCATCCAACACCCTGTGAAATCCCCATTTGTCATTAGTGAAACTCACACAGGCTCACTCAGGCCTGCCTCTGTGGTCATCTCTAATCTTTTTAATGAGACTGCAGAAATACCCTATAGCCAGTGCCCAGGAGGGAAAATCCCTGCTGGTGCCAGTTGTTTTCAGAATAAATGAGAGTAGATTACAGCAGTGTGCTCCAGCTGTGCTCTCTGTGTATGCCAGGTTTGCCCGTGTATGCTGGGTTTGCATGTGTGAGGGCATAAGGGCAAAGGGGAAAAGGCTTTCCTTACTGTCAAGGAACTTGATAATTTCTGTCCTCTGAAAGAATCATGACAAGATTTATCATGACTATGCAGTAACTTTGACAAGCTCAGGAGGACAAAATGGTATGACCAAGTGAACCACAAGAACTGCAGCTGGTAATTAACTGCGTTTACCCTGTCATATCAGTTTCTTTCTCCCTTCATCTTTAAAAGATAGGATGCTGTGTGAGGCAGCTCTTTAAACCTTAACTGCTTCCTATTTCAAGAGAGATCTCTTCATTAAGACTGAAAGGTCATGTGAGTCAGTACTCTGTACACAGAAGACTACAGCTCGTTGAGGCACTGCACTCTGATTGTGGGCACAGATTCAAAGGAAAGTGATATAGAGGAAAAGATATATTTGACTGTACTGTCAGAAAACACTGTTAAACTCTAGCATGTAAAAAAATATTCCAGATTTTATTTTTTGTTTTGCTGTTAACACTGAACAGGAGTTAGAAAGTCAGGACTTCTCTCTCAAAAGCATGTCTGCAAAAGAATCCTCAGATTCAGAGTTCATTTTACATGACATTTGAATTTAGTTAACGGATGCTTAAAATTTTTCCGTTCATTTTTCCAACTGCAAGGAGTAAAAGAGAAGTCTTCCTTTGGCTAATCAACAAACAGGGGTGGGGGGGTGGAGAAACAAACCAAGGAAAACATATTTTAGGGGTGTTCTTGATTTTTATTTTTCTTATCAGTTCTTTCACTTTTATTTTCTCTCTAAACAGGCTTTGTGATGGTCTCCCTCTCCAGCCAAATTAAGCTGTGATTTTTATACATAAAAAGATTTCATTATTAAAAAGAAGATTCAATAGATGCCTAATTTTTAGGATAAAATATTTCAAAATGAAATTATTTGCCCAAGTCTAAATTTAGATTCAATCCAGGCTGGGGGTTTTCTTTCTTTCTTTCTTTTCTTTTCTCTTTTCTTTCTTTCTTTCTTTCTTTCTTTCTTTCTTTCTTTCTTTCTTTCTTTCTTTCTTTCTTTCTTTCT
>JAWWEE010000085.1:4133996-4147611 GCA_035221455.1 Xenops minutus
TGGTTTCTTCTTTTTCTTCTGAAACCCATCTCTGACATGATTCTTCCCATTTCTGATACTGTATGTTGTCTGCCACAAGTTTTTCCTGAACCTTTCAATTTGTACATGAAAATTCATACTCTGATTAAATAAATTTTCTTATTTCCTGTTTGAAAGCTAAAATCTACCCAAGAATTGGTCTGGATTGAGGGAGGAAGAAACAAATTTGCAGCATGAGAAAACAGAATGTTCAGTGGTGCTGCAAGCACACTGTATTAATCATTTTTTATTCTCTTGAAGTCTGATACATCTCTTTCTGTGTGTTTTTCTCCAGAAGCTATGATTTGTGAGAATATAGATCTTAAGGACAACCTTCTCCACTTCAGGTTTGAGTTCAGTAGAAGCCATATAGGTTTTCAAACAACTGTGTCTGTAACTGTTATTCTCCCAAAAAATCTTCTATTTTTTATTGTTTAAAAGGAGCAAATTTTTAAATAATGAGAAATTGGCACTTCAAGATGTTTCAACAACTTATAATTCTTTTTGAATTATTAAAGATTCTTTTGAAGGAAGACAGTTTTTTTTAAATTTAGAATATATTTGGTCTCAAAATGTTAGCCTAGTAAATAATGAGATATATTTTTTGTAAATTTTTAAATAATTATATTCTCTTATTTTCAAAGAACTGTTTTGATCAATGTATTTATGTATTAAGACACTGAGATAACATGACATGTTTATCACCTAGCCAGTGTAAAGTTAGAAGAACACTGATTGTGTCAACAGAGAATAATAAAATTGTTGGGCCATGTTTCATTTGTATTCCTATATATACCTAATATCCTGTTTTAAACAAAGAGATGCAGAGCCAACATTATGTTCCTGTATGTTTTGTATATGTTAGTTAAACACTTCAGTGATCCTTTAATGCATCAAGACTCTTTGACTCTGAAACCACATCTTAATTACCGTGCAGTCCTTCCTCAGGGGAATTATGATTGCAGTGAATGCTTACCAGCATGGCTCACTGGGTACATCATGAGCATGCCTCACATCTGTGCATTCTTTATCTCTTGTTTTCCTTTTTTTCAGATCGAGCCTGGTTAATAGAGCCAAGGAAGGTCCAGAAGCTTCAGGAAAAGATTTACTTTGCACTTCAACATGTGATCCAGAAAAACCACCTCGATGAAGAGAGATTGACAAAGGTAAGTTACTAAAACAAAATGCCAAGCACTTCTTGGTCAACACTCTTTTCTTTTTGTAGCCATTTCTGCATGTACTGCCACATTAATGTAAGGTAAAAGTTGCTTGTTTGATTCTTGTCCCTATTTCCTCTTACTCCGTTTTTTGTTCAATATGGTAATCATTTTAATTGATACCCTATCAAGAATAAGACTGCCTTAAAAAAGTACCACTGGAGGCAGCTCCTTCTAAGTGTATTTTTGGCACTTGGCTAAAACTTCTGGGACAATTGTTTTTAGACTTTTATGTTAAGAACAATATCCAGTCCTTTGAATGGGTAGTTTTAATGGAGTTTAGTATACTGCATTCAGTTACTCAGCAAGATGCTAATGTAGTTAATTTTGGAAACTGTAATTTATACAAAATTTTCTTCCTCCCTTTTTCTTTCTTTTTCTAATTTAATGCCTCACAGTTAATAGCCAAGATACCAACAATTACTGCACTTTGCAACTTGCACGGAGAGAAACTACAGGTATTCAAGCAATCTCATCCAGACATAGTGAACACACTGTTTCCTCCATTATACAAGGAGCTTTTCAATCCAGACTCAACCACTGGATGCAAGTGAAGGGGATAATAGATTTTTCACATAGTCATGGAATGCATCACTATTAAGACAAAAAAAAAAATGTTTTCATGAAGAACTTCTTAAAAATGTCACTACTGCAACACTAGGAATGTCCTGCACCTAATAGAATTATTTTTCACCGCTACAGTTTGAAGAATGTAAATATCAACTCTGAGTGGGGATGTCTTTTTTCCCTTTTCTTTGTTTACTTTTTTCCATTTAATTTTTGAACTGATATTGAATATACAAATATAGGACACTGTGCTACCTTTTTTTTTAATTTACTTTTATTGGGGGATGTTTTGGTAGACAACTGTTCCTAGGCTTTTATTGTAGATATACATGAGAATAGAGCAGTACTTTGCAGTATTACTCTTGTTGTTTATTGTTCAAATACTATTTAAGAAAATTCCTCATATTAGATTGCCTTGTTCTATGCTTTTAGATAGGTTAATGCATGTGGAAATTTGTAACTGTCTTGGTAATTATGATGCATATATGGAATACATACATATATATATGTGAATATATATATATATGTAGGTATTATATGCATACATGCTGTAGGTTAAAAATCACATGCCTACATTTAAAGGATGCTCAGCCCAGCTGTCATGTATTTCTTAATCTTCAAGTAATGTATTAGATTTACTTTGGGCAATCAAGATTTGCTTTGCCAGTCAAGAGTTAAATTATCAGTTGCCAATGTGTAATGCAAGGATCACTTATGAGATATGTATAATGTAGTGCATGTGTACTGTCTGTAATTCAAACATCAGGAATGTAACAATGGTGCAAAAGCCTTGTCTGGATGATTTTAGTGGAGAGATGAATAGTTTCGGGGTTTTTTTATTTTCTTACTGTTGCAGGGATAGAATATATATAAAAGTAAACATAGGACTTGATGTCAGTAAAGGATCTGCAGTAAAAATGTAGACTATCTCATATGTACATTTTTCTGATTCCACACATTTTATTTTATATATATTACCTTCAAAAGTGGTTTCAAGTCTTGGTTTGTGTTTTGCTGAACTCATTAGAAAGATAGGTAGTAAGCTCAGTGAAAACCACAGCAAGCCTAAGATGTGGCTCTGAGGAATAGTGGCAGAGGAAGAAAGGGAGGGAAGGAGGAGGAAAGTCAAAGTGGGCAAAGTCCATGGTTGTTAAAAAGGACAATACTGCTGTTTCTGAAAGTCATCATCTAGATGGGACTGATAGTTTCCATTACACACAGAGATCTATGTATGTTTTAAACACATGCATATATGTATGTATTTATCTGTATGTATATAATTGTATATATATATGCATATAAGGGTTTATTTTAGGTTCAGGAGGAGAACAAAGGATTGCGGCTTTCTTTTGGTCTCTGAGTGGACTGTATGTGCATTTGCTTGCAAAACCAAAGGCAAACACAGAGAGGAAGGATGCCATGGACTTAATTTTGTGGATTAAGTTTAATTAGCAGTCACAATTAGTGTATCTGAGTTCTGCCAGTGATATAAAACATGGAGTTTTTAGGTATGGAAGAGGGATTCAGTTTCTGCTACAGCTCTCTTTATCACCACTTTTACTCATTGTGAACTTTTTCAGAGAAGACTCCTCCTGGGATGCCAGCAGAGGGCATAGAGCAGAAAAAAGAAAGTAAAGGCATTAGAGAAAAAAGAAAGTAAAGGCAGGATCACAAGCAGATACCTTTCTTTATTTCAAACCACAAAGAGGCCAGTGCAATCAGAGGCAAGGCAAGGAGAAGCATGATGGCAGGGAGGTCAAAGGACTTGCCCATCTGCCTGGCTCACAGAAAGCCCACGGGGACACAGGTGGGTCCTAGGGTGTGTGCAGAAACTTGGTTTGTTGTAGCAATAACTTAATGACTTACACAGCTCTGGTCTCAATCTTCTCTTTTCTGCATGAGCAAATAATTCACAGCCTATTACAAGTACTTTGTGGAGTTTTCCCTTGATTTTCTTCAGTTTGCAAGTTTGCCTACTTGTTTCATGACAGAATTGAGTCTAGACAACATCAGAATTTGTTTGTTCAGTTTTAACAATGTCAGAACAGGTACAAGAGTAGTTAGAAACTCTCAACTAATAAAATGTTTTTTTGTAGGTCCATTACAACTTAGAAAAAATCTGCAGAGCAAATTTAGTTGTGCTGAGAATTTTGTTGCAAATATGACTTTCTCTTCAAAATTACTTAGTCCTATAGAATAGCCATTACTAAAATATCCTTTCTGCTCCAAATTCAGAGCACATTTCTCTAGTCATTGCATTAAAATGTCTTCAGTTAACATAATAAAGCATTGCCTTTGATGCTTCTTTATACCATTCTAACTGTAAGACTGACATCCCTTTATAAGGTGATTTATCTGTTTGCAGTCCCATTTGCATGGCAAAACCATGAAAGGGACCCTAAGTCCAATTATTTCTAATATCAAAAAAATTAATTAACCATGTCTATCTACTGTTTGTGTGGATTTGGGAAAAAAATGAGTGAATCTGAACTCTAGAAGTGCTCAGTTTTAACTGCAGGGGATTCTTGTTTTCCTTATCTTTTCGAACACAAGAACACACAAATATATATTTGTTCGAAATATATTATAAATCTATTTTCAGTATATCAAAGGTAACATATTTAACCAACTCATAGAAATACAGAATAAGTGAATAAATACTACTGTTCACAGTGCAGATTAATAAGGAGGTCTGTCATGTTTATAAATAGTCCTTCACAATTGCGTGTTACATCTTAAAACCCTCTTGTTCTTTTCAAAATAAGCCAATCACTCCTTGCAATTTTTGAATTATTTCTTAGTCAAGATAAGATAACCAAATGAAGATCATCAGTGTAAAAGACATTATTTAATCATTATCTTCAGGGCTTTTAATCCTTAAAGCACTGATGATAAATGACTGCAACCTCATGACCTTTTCAATCAGTAATGATTATAGCCACATTTTAAAGATGTGGAAATGAAAGAAAAAATGTTAAATGACTTGTCAAGAGACCACAAAGGTAGCAATACCCAGATCAGGAATAAAAATGGAGTCTTGCCTTTTTTCCTAAAAATACTAAGACATTTGCATAAAAAATCTTCATTGCCATTGATAGACAGTAGCCTCTAAAACCAGTTACAAATATTGTCAAACAAGTTTTTACCCTCCAGTAAAGTTAATTATCAGCAGCTTGCTCTGTTTTTGTTACTACTACTACTACTACTGCTACAACTACTACAGGATTTGAGCAAATAGCATTATTGTTTATTTGAAAAATGAAAATTCATTTTTAAACATTATTTGTGGTAACTGTAATTATATTTTATTTAATTTTCTGTGATTTGGGATTGGCCATGTAGCTATAGTACCTCTTTTGCCCTTCACTGACTGAGTGCAGAACAAGAAATAATGATGCTACAGGCTAGATTTTTGTGTCTAGGTTTGATACACAATCATTTACACTTAAAATTTCAACTTCTTGATACTGGTTTTCACATGTCCAAGTTATCCATAGACTAAATAATAAAATGGCATGAATTTTAGTAAGTTCACTCACAAAATCATTTCAGAAAACCTTAGTTTTTCATTTTTGTTTGCTCTGGCTTTCTTTAGTCCATACAAGTACCTGAAGCTCTTCAATTAAATCTCTAAAACTGGAATTTGTCACATCTTCTTTGCACAGTAACTGGTTCTGCTTGTTAAGTTTTTTATGACAAGCTTTTCAGATGAGACATACTTTTTTATGATTGATTAACCCAGGACCTGTAAGAAAATGATATTTAAAGGATATACTGAAGCTACTACTTTTTCATTGCTCTCCAATAACTGAACTATATTGACCAAAATTATTCTTGGCATTGGGGAAGCAGATGTAGGCTGTCCATTAATATTATGCAAAGACAGTATCTTGGTGTAAATACCACTCTTGCCTAATCTTTGTTTAAAGAGTTTCAAGATTTATATTTCCTTCTAATGGAGAGACTGCTTTAGCCATTGCTAGAAAAGAAACATGGTAGTAGAAGGCACTTTGGTTGAGCAAACTTGTTTACAAAAGTATTATATGGTTTTTGATTGGCTTGTGATAGACAGCATTTAGGAATTGCTTCTGCAAGCTGTCAGATTCCCTAAGCTCTAACTACAGTCACTGAAAATTGAGGCATGCCAACACCACAAAAAAAGCGTGGTGTATTGTATTAGAATGCTTTGATTTTATGCTTCCTGTAAGTCATTTCAGCTTAGTTTCACAGGGATCACTTGTAACCTTCTGTTACACCCTGGGCACCAATGCTGTTTTGATGCCTGTGTGAGGTTATGGTGCTGCAGATGGAGCAGCTACGAGACTTGCCTGTGTAGCTGAGCTTTACTATGTGATTTTCTTTGTTCAATTTCATGGTGGCATCTTGCACAGGTCTATGTTTGCCTTTGGGAGAGTTTGCAGGAATTTCTGATATAGTGACTTCTATTCAAAGAGGGTCCAAAATGCTCCTGTGTGCTAACCTCTCAGTCTCCCACCATCAGGCTGGAAGCTTGGAAGCTTATCCAAGGCTGCAGCAGTCTCAGAAATTGATCAGGCAGCTTGGTTAGAAACACGCAGCTGATGGCTCTTGTCCCTGTTGACTTTTCCACACCTCTGAAGCTGTGCTTCAAATTTGAAAGATGTTCAGGCATCCCCATTTCTCCTCCCTCCTGGCTCTTCACTGATTGTGCTGTTTCCAGAAGAGCCAGGTCCAGCCTAGAAGGTGGTTCTTATTTTCAGAGTCATTGTCTATTGGACATCCTAGGAATATAGCATTTGGCAATAAGATCAAAAAGAAATGTGAAAGATTTTTTTTGTCCAAATTAATTATGTCTAAACACGTATGAAAGGAAAACCTGAGACAGAACTGTTTGCTTTTCCCTGGCCATAACAAAGCCTCTTCCAACACATTATACCTCCACTCTACAAACTAACTGCTGTCTCTGACATGTATTAGGAACAGTGTGTTGCAGACCCCATCTTCTTTCCTTTTTAAGTTTCATGCTTTGTAAATGACAATCACTGCTTGATGCAAATGTTGCACTCTATGTCACTCAGGGATATTTTGTTACTTAAAACAGCTATATAAATACAACAGAATAAGGAAGAGAATGTTAGAGGCTTTAAAGCGCTTGGGTTGAGCTGCCCATGTGAACATGACCCAGACAAGGCTTTGAAGCCAGTGATTAAAAGTAACATTGGTATAAATTGAATTCACTATCAGCATTTTCTCAGCTTGGTCTATCAGCATTTCCTCAGCTTGATCTCGCTTCACCCATTGTTTCAATCAGCAGAGTCCTACTAACCCATCAACTCATGGTGTTAAGGTCCTTTTGAAAACAAAATGCAAGTGAGCTTTATACGAGTTACTGAATTTAGACAACTGATGAAATAAAGTGCAGTTTAAAAGTACTGACTTTATGTACCATTAATGTGAGCTCATATTCAGAGTTGCAGCAGTCATGTAAGAAGAAAAATTGAGACATGAAATAAGTGTTAGTTTGTCAGCAATGGTAGGAACACTAAGCTACAACATGGAAAAATTACCATAAAGAACAAGTAGGTGTGAGCAAGTGACTAACAGCTACCATTTTATGTCAGGGATGCATAAAATCATAGGCTTCCCAGTCCCTTTCTCACCTCAAGTAAACATTATCCCATTTTATACTGTGCTAGTGTCCTTCCTAAAAGTTTGGAATTTGCTTATTCCTGGCTTTGCACTCCATGTTTTCTATATAACTGTCTTTAAAGAACACTCACAGAAAGATAAATTACAGTCAATGATAGTGCCAGTCATTTAGTTAATTTCATGTCTTCAGCCAGGAGGCTTTCATCAGCCCTGAGCACTGTGAATATGTATGTGAATATGTATGGTTTTTTACTCCCTCCATCCTCTGAACTCCCCAGACCTGGAAGACTGATGGGCAATTTCAAGAGGTGGAGAGTCCAGCATTCCTGTGCATCAAGGTTTTCACAATCATTCTTTGCCAACTGTTCCATAGCAATTTATACTTAAATCTTTCAGGTTGCTGGGAGCCATGCCCAAGGGACTGAAATTCTTGTTAGCATGATGCTTTCCCATAAAAAAGGACAGTCTTTTGGCCAGGGGATCTTGTCTCTCTTTCCTTTTCTTTTTACTCCTAGCTCCTAGTGAATGAGGCCTAGAGTGATAAATGATTCACCTTTGCACTTTCTCAAAGTTAATCTGTACCTGCAGCTTGCAAGGGAGGCTCCACACAAGTGGTAGGAGGCAGGCTCCTTCCTTCTCTTTCTTCATGTCCTCACATAGCTATGTTGTCCCTGCATGTGTTGTTCCTCATGTGTTGTCGATGAATGACTGTGTGACAATGAGCCCAACACCCAGTAATTTATCACCCCAGAAGTGAATTGGAGCTATAAAAGCCACTTGTGTGTGCAGACTGCAGCCAAAAGTCATTGTGGAAAAAACAGTCCTAAGATTTCTGCGGCGGTAGCTCACAGATCAGTAACTCACCTAAAAAAGCAGCCTGAATGTCTAGTGACATGATGGCTATGTCAGTGTCCTCCAAGTGATCCTTTATATTTCTTTTGTGTTGAAAGAATAAGGCAATGAACAAACTGCTCTGGGAAAGAAATATTTCCTCAGTGTTACTGCAGGCAGCAAGGACAATGCTGCTTATTTTGAGTTCAGTAACATGATGTACTACATTTATATATTTTCATCATCCTCACAATTCAATCACATCACACTGGAAGAGTGAAAGAAAACATCATTGGATATAGCAGCAATAAGTAAACTCTAAGTGTTTCTTTGTAACTGTACTTGCACAAATTATTTACTTTGCTTTCTGTACAATAAGAAAAAAATTCATTTAATGTAGCTATCAAAGTGTATTTGCATATTTGTTGGATTTGTTGACTATAGCTGCTAACTCGTGAACGAAGATACTGCTATTGAAAAAATTGTTTGTTCTTCAAGAAAATGCTGAGACATTTTTTTATGACTGCACATTGGCAGCAGTGAAGTGTGTTGAATTGAGACTCTGGAGATAATTAAAAAAATGGCTCCTAGGTTTCTGTATTATGAATGTTGGCCTCTTATTTGGGCAACAAGAATGCAACTGCATTGGAAAACAGGCATGGTTAACTACAAGGATGGTTAACTATGAGAACAGGAAAGAACAGGCTTTACCTTAAAGACTGTTCCAGATAAAACCAGCTTATTGGGGGGGGGGGGAGGGGGGGGGTGGGAAAGGCACTTAAACTCCTCTTGATTAGACACACAGCTTAATAGTCAAAGTAACTACATTAGGCTGTTGACATTGGGGATTCAGATTCAGATGCACTACATTTGTGGGTTTTTTTAATGTGTCACTTCAATGTCAGAACCAAGCAAAAAAAGGTGTTTTGTTGTTAGTAAGAAATGCTAACAACCATTAAACCCTATGGAGTGTGGACCACACATTCTCGTGCAGTATGTGGGGATTTATTTGTGCACTTATTTTTAAAAAACCACTGAATAGCATAGCTAGTGAACTAGCCATGATAGTCCTTGCCTCTTGCATGACTGCAATGTGATCTCTAGTATGCTACAGGCAACAGCTCTGTGATTGTACTTGTGGCAACAAATAAAGCACAACTGAACTCTAAGCTGTTATCAACACTCAGCTAAATCAAATGCATAGTGTATTTTGAGATTTATGTTAATCGATGTGAGATAAATCCCATGTTAAACCAATTACTCCTGTTGTAATGAATGGACAATATAAATAATATAGGAATCAGAATACCAACAAAATCCCTTATTTTACAGATTCACTCTCTGCCTCATCTGACTAACACTGAAGAAGTTACTTTACTTAAAAACTAAACAAACAAAACAAGAAGAAAGAAACCTGATTATGTATTGTAGAAATGTAGAAGACAAATAAAATATTTTTTCAAATGTAATTACTTTTAATATATGCTTGTGGAAGGTCTGATATTGTGTATGCTGTCTCTGCAATTTTTGGTGTAAATAACTTGGGACAGTGAATACACTGATTTTTCTATGTCTCTGTTTAAGCATAAGACTTTGTAATGTTTGGGGTTTTTTTTAAAGAGAAAAAGCATCAAAGAGCAAATTATGTACTTGCTTCCTTTAAGTGTAATGTACTCTTCAGTTTTTATGGAAACTGATTGTAATAGATAAAGCCTTTTGACCAGCTCTTGATATTTAGTGTATGCTTCTGTTTGTAAATAGGGGAAGAGTGGCGGGGGCGGGGGCGGGGGATGGAGTGGTGTGGGACGAGGGGGAGTATATGGGACCATCAATGAAACATGATCTCAGTGTAATAATTCCTGCAGACTGCATTTGGCTAATATGGTTTGAAGACAAGTTGCTCAGGCAAATAATGCTTCTTTACAGCATATGGATTTATGAATCCTTCTGGCAAATTTGAGGTCAGGTCACTTATTAGCTGTAATCTGAAGCCATAACTGATCTTCATCAAATGCACATTTTAGAGATTATAGTGGAAAAAAGAAATGTCCAGTATCACCAGTTATAATACAGGCAGGAGCATAAATAAAAAGTACTCGGATGCTTTTCTGACATCCAAATATGACTTTAATGTCTAGTATTTTGTGATTACCAATGTATTAAAAAAAACCCCAAAACATAATTAGGATAGATGTTTAGATTTAGATGGAGATTTCTAATATTTTTAAATATCCCTGAAAATGCTTCCTTGCCTTTAGAATTATGAGAAGAAATGATTTTTCATATACTTCCCACTTTCAAATATCTAATGTTTTTATCCTATTTCCAGTTCATTTTATTAGAATTAGACAAGATGTTAAGATCCAGGATCCAAGCACTGAGCTATTTGGTGCTTGGCTGTAGCTGTATTGTTGTAAATCAATTTAATTTGAATTTTAGGGGGGTGTTGTTTTCTACTTGGTAAGCATGTTTACCACTGTTGGTAATACACAAGTACACAGGAGTTGCATTGTCTGTCTAGAAATATGATAATAAATAATCTAATAAAATATCAATAACATCAAAATTAACTACTCTCAAAGAACAAATAAAAATTCTTTTCTAAAATCAAATGCCTCATAGATTCAACAGTGATTTATATTTTTTTTTTTAAGTTTAATTGTGTAATAATTATGATGTATCTTAACTGGCTTGTAGATGCAAAAAGCAAAACAACAAATGAATCATGACATACTGGGTAAAAATCTGACTCCATTGAAACCAGCAGTAAATCATTCGCTGACTTGAACAGAGCCAGCAGTTCATCAGACATTTTTATACCTGCAATTTTCTTCTGATCTGTCTCCCTTGTTTAATATAGGTGACCTAATTTATGTGTATGTGAGTAAAAAGACAGGCTGATTCATTTAGAAAGTGACCATTAAGGGTTTTATTTTCTATAATGAATTTTGTAGGACCAGCATCCTTGTCAAATGATAAGGTTTTATATTACCTTAGAATGTAACAGATTTTTGTCTTATTTTATGTCCTGGAAATTATTAGTTCAATGCTTTTAACATTACATAATAATGCACACACAATTTTTGAATGTTTTCTGTAAATGACAATCATTGTTGATGAAATTCCTTTCTTTAATGCAAAATTTAAAAAGTACTAATAGAAAATTAATTCTGTTGTGGGTTTTTGGGGATTTTTTCTGTCCTTTTATACTACCTGTATCTGTCAGAAAAAGGTACAGTGTGTGCATTTCCAAAAGAAAATAAACCTTAACATTATGTGTCCCTGCCTACAGCAGGTGGGTTGGAACCAAATGATCTTCAAGGTCCCCTTCCAATCCTAACCATTCTATGATTCTATGATCAGGAGTCCATACTTATTTGCATGTTTTCTCTTAAGCAATAGTTAGGTAATATAGCATGTTGCTTCATCAGCTAACACCAAAAGTAGTTCTGTTTATCAATTTAGATTGGAGCTGCACCTCTTGAATATGGAAATTGCTATACTTGTTCATTTATTTCTCTATTTATTTTTTGGGAAAGCCTCAGCTTGAATAAAACAAAACACAAGAAATGCGTGAAGACAAACTTCACAGTAATATAAGAGAATGCTACATTATTTAAAAAAAGAAACTATTTAAAATCATAAATAGATAATTTTTTTTAAGTTTGTGTATGTCTGTCAAAGCTGTAGAAAGTACCTTTCAAAAATACTCTATTTTCATTTATAGAACTCTAAATTTAAAGAAAAATTAAATTTTAAAATACAGTACCTAAAGGCCTTGTTTTGCAAACTGTAGACTCATGTTTATAGTGTACTGACTTCAGCAGGCTTGATGTGTACACTTAAAGCCAGCTATATGTTTAAATGTTTTTTTGTATCTGTGGTAAAATGACTGAGGATAAAAAGAGAATGATATGGAAATTACATGGTTGTACTCCCTGGATGAAATGTGGTCGTCTGAAAAAATTTCAGAGACGTGTAATAGGGAATTATTAAATAAACATGAATATTTCAGATGTCATGAAGCTGACCAGTTTACTAGCCATATGAAATAAATGGATTGTTGCATTGACACACATTATTTTGAAACATATGAAAGCCTTACAAGGCATAATTTACTACACTGTTGTGCTAATTAAATGTCAGTGTAAATGTCAGTCTGCACAGGCCCACAATAGATTTACTCTAAGGGCCATAAACTATTGTATACATTTTACACATTGTAGGTTCTTGAAGGTAGATGGATGAATATAGGCTTTCAAAAAAAACAATTATGAAATGCATTATACAAAACAATATGAAATAACAGCAGCTTTCAGTCTCAGAAGACTCCCTCTCTTACCAATAACATTTACTGTTGGCCTAGAGTTTAGATTTGTCATTTATTGAGCTTGTAATCCCCACAGCTCCCTCATTTATTTTTTTTTCTTGTGGCAGTGCCCTCGGGAGCACTGTTATATCAAATGGAAAATAAAAGAGCTGCTGGTGAGGTCATGATGTTAGGAGACAGCTCATCCTACCTTTGCCTTGTGTAACAGTCCTTACTGCCCTAATCAATATTCCCATCTTCTTGATTAAAAGAAAAAAGATGATACTTAATTTATTTTTTCGAGGTTGCAAATTATTTTTGTGCACAGTATATTTCATATTAAATATTTCTGGAGACACTCCCATCAGATATGAGGGGGAATAGAAGATTTCTCCCTTTTGTTCCCCATCTCGTATGTTTGCCTGCCATGAATGTTGAACTGCCATGACTTGTATTTCATGGTTATTTTAAAAAGAATTATATTTTAGTGTCATTCCACTATTTATGTCTCTTCTAAAGGTCCTCTACCACCATATTATTAATTATCTTCTCTACCCTCCCTCTTTCATAACAGAGGGGAGGTTGAAAGGCATGCTCTTGAAGAATCTGTGGAGTGTCAGTGGAATTACCTTGCATGTGCTTTTTAAACTCAAACCGTATACAAGGAAATAAATACCTTCTCCATGAAAATAAAGCTAAACATGTGCTTAAATAACTCTCTGAATGTAGGTCCCCATGCACCTTCGGGAAGTGCAGAGCGTTTTTGCAGCCATAAGCTGTACAGAAAAGTGCAGCTTTAAGAAATAAATGTTTTCAGTCCAAAACATAAATCAAAATACGATTATATAGGTAATTGAGAGGCCTACTGGAAAATGAGAACACCAAGTTTAAACACTGTATTTTTGATAAGCTGATTCTGATAATTGACTACTCATTTTAGGCAAGCAGATGGCTTGACATCTGTATATATATATATATATATATATATATATATATATATATATATATAACTATTTCTTGTCACTATTAAGTAATAAGCACTGTC
>JAWWEE010000085.1:4147711-4158919 GCA_035221455.1 Xenops minutus
ATATAACTATTTCTTGTCACTTTTAAGGAATAAGCACTGTCTTTGTCTTCGCTCTAAGGTTTTGAGATGTTATCAAATAAACACATACTATCTTGGCAATGACTACTTCATTATTTTGCTGTCATATGGGTTATTAATGAAATACACTCTTCTATCTGCTGTGAGTTATTTTTCCAGTCTCTCAGAGTAACTTGTTGTGCGCAGGTTAGTCTGAACTGTAACAGCATTTACATCCATAAGGGAAAACCCTGCAATCCTGTGATTTGACTGAAACAGCATGCTGAGAACCTGTGGCTGTTCACAAAATAGTATTTAAAGTTGTCACTTCTAACCTTCAGTGCTGCATGCTAAAGGATATCCAGCTGTACTAAAATGTGCACCATTGACACATTCTCCAAAACCTAGCAAAGCAGAGATATCATGCCTTTTACACACCAGTGAACCAAACCAATAGATTTCAAAATCCTTCTATGAAATAGGAAATCTAAACCTGAAAATTTTCTTTTTATTTGATAACATTCAGTGAGTGCAATGAAAATATGCTTTGTGCTTTCAGAGGTGTTGAACCTTAAGCCCCTAGGCAAGGGCCCCTAAGCCCTAAAACAACTTGAGGGCATTTGTAACTGAAGTTCAAAAGAAAAAAAAAAAAGGCAATTAGATCCAGTATTCAAAATTCTCCCCTAGGCACAGTTTTCCTCCGAGGAATAGTGCATTGAAAAGTATTAGAAAATTATACCAATATGATGCATTATTTCATTAAATTTAAAACAAAATGGTATGTCTTATTATGGCATTCTCTAGAAAGTCTAGGTATCAGAACACACACCACAGAAGACGAACAACAGAAGTTCTGTTTAAACTTCTTCAGTTGTTTAATGACTGTATACAACTCAATATGATCTATCGAAAGTGAACCAAATGTGCTCATCAAGTGCCTGCATCAAAAGCACTGATTCTTCTATTTTAGATTTACATACTTGAACCACCTGAAGTAATGACTGGTCTCGGTTAGCTGAGTTTGAGGCAATAAAAGCATCTTTTATTGTATCTTTTAGACTGCTTTCCAAGAGATTCTCTTTCCAGTATTGTGTTGGACTTGGATCTCTTTGACCTGCTGTAATGCTCTTTCCAATATGGAGCAGTGTTGCAATGCAGAAAGTCACTGACACGCTAGTCTCAACTCACAGTAAAAAATATTTATTTCATCCTGTCTCCAGCAAAGTGATGGAAGTAGAAATGCTCCACATTGTAGCAATCCATGTTTTTTCATTAGAAATTGTGGTTTTCCATAATTAAATAGAAAAAGTACTCATGTAATCATATGTCTCAAATATCATCCTTGTGGGGTTTTTAAACAGAGACTTGAAAATAAAAATAACTTTTTTTTACTTGATTTCCTTAGAAAACACTTGTAAGTAAACTGCAGAATAACAGTATTGCAGGAAACAAGGAAATGTTGATATATTTGAGTAAAGAGCAATCTTTTTATAAGAATATGAACCCATATTTACTATGAAATCAAGTTTACCTGACAATGATGAAATTGGTGGCACAAACATCATATTAATATAAAAATTCACCTAAATAAATGCATAGAGAAATTCTATAACTTTAAGTGCAAATTAAAGTAATGGCTAGTTAGAAATGTTTACATCTGCTACCAAACATTCAAGATTCTCTGCATAAATTCAGCCTGTTCAAGCTAAAAATCTTCCACTGAAATCCAGACATTGGCTGCACAAACCCACAGAGTGAACAAAAAACTCTCTGTCTTAAGAAGGTTGTTTGCTGAATTTTATTACTCAACAGCATGAAGATTAGGATGGTGCCAAAGAATCATTCAGAGCATGTGGGAAATTTTTCTATCTCATTATCTTTCATCATCATGTATGATGGTTCTGTTTCACTGATCTTAGCTATTTAAAATTCTGTATTAATCAGGAATTTCCAGCCTGTGGAACAAACACAAGCCTTTCAGAGTGCTGGTCTGTGTTATTGCACCTATGACAGTGGTTTTTAGCCCTGGAAGGGAGATGTAAACAGAAGACCTTGAAACCACATTCAGTGAACCTGGTTTCAATTCTACTCCTTGTGAAATTCAGATTACTTCAAAAAGTAGTTTTCATAGCCACCTACTTCTTAACTGCATCCCTGATAGCCCATAATGATAGAGGTTATAGCATCACTCATCTGAAACTAAAAGCAACATTAGAGGAAACATTCACTCCATCTCATCTGGCTGAATACCTCCATGCACATGCTGAACCTCAGGAGATAGAGAGTATGGAAACATCTGCATAAGTTCCAGAATTGACGCTTTGGTCTCAGAGGCTGTGTGCCATGTAACTCAGCTATAGGCTTTGCTCATCAATGCTACTGGGACACTAACATTCCCAAATAAGACACAACACTGTTCTTCCACCCCTATGTTTTTTCAGTTTGTTGAGCAGCAGCTGAGGGAGCTGGTAGTGGTCAACCTGGAGAAAAAGAGGCTCAGTTGGGACCTTATTGTCCATGAAAGGAGTTTGTAGCCAGGTGAGGGTCAATCTTTTCTTCCAAGTAACAAGTGACAGGATGAGGAAATGTCCATAAGCTGTACCAGGAGAGGTGTAGGTTGGATATTAGGAGCAAATTCTTCACTGAAAGAGTGATCAGTCATTGGAACAAGCTGCACAAGGAAGTGGTGGAGTACCACTCCTTGGAAGTACTTAAAAAGCATCTGGGGGCACAGTTTACTGGTGAACATAGCAGCACTGCACTCAGTGATCTTAAAGGTCTTTTCCAACCTTAATAATTCTATCATTTTGTGTTCTCCAGTGTTGTCTGCTCTTTCAGTGAGCAAAGATGAATTTTTTTGGACCAACATATCCCAAAGGGTCTTTTATTCTTCTCATTAACTCTAATGTAAGAATTCTGTCTCTGGTCCTAACATTTTGTTGAAGGCAGCTACAGGCATTTAAATTACTCAGATCACCAGTATCCACAGCCCCTTTTCTGGGTGTTATTGTGAAACAAGGATAGACCCCAGAAATGGTTAACTGGATCAGTAGAAACTGTTCAGCACCTGCCTTGCTTGAGTTTTATCAGAGAACATAAAGTTGTGTTCTGTTCAAACCACTGGACCTGATCTTAGAAACTATATATGAACAACCTAGTGCTGTTAATCAAGACTATGTAGACATTTGAATAGAGCAAAATGGCCTTAAGCCAGAAGTTTTTGTAAGCTTCAGTGACTAGGTCTGAACAATAAAAGTCAGAGTGTTCAAGGTGAAGAAAAGGAAATAAAGACCCCTAGAGTGAGGCCAAAGACTGGAAACGACCACCTAATCCTGATGCCAAAAGAAGATTCTGGAAGGCTCCACCCCAGACTCTGCCTAGTCTCCACCTAATCATTAATATGCATAATCAGATGTTGTAATCTTCTTACTATGCGAAATTATATGTTGTAATCACATAGTGAAATGTATAAAATGGCTCATTTTGCACTGTTGATCTGAAGCTAGTTTGTCCAGCACTAGCTGTCTAGCTTTCCAGTGCTGCTCGAATAAATACATTTGCTGCTAAAAGAACAAACTCTCTTAGCAGTTGCTTTCATACCAAGGTTTTTCGGCATCAATTGATTGTGGGTATGGCAGCAGGGAATATATGTTGGTCACCCACACCATATGGTTCACAGGACGATGAATTAAACAAAGGTCTTATCATCTCTCACACTGAGATCTGCTAGGAAGTACCAGTCAGAGCTTTTAGGTTGAACTCTGTCAAAACAGCCTACTTCCAGAGCATATAGTACCCTTAGAGATGCCACAATGAGTCAATGAACACAGTAGTACTGCTCAGTAACAAGGGCAATACTGGGCAGGAGTTTCTTGTTCCTGTGGGTCCAAACAAAGGCATACAGTGGCCTCTTCTGACCATAACATCTGTGGAGGAAGTCAAAAGCCTTCAGGCTGAGAATGGCCAAGTTATCATAAAGACTCTTAAATGTAGGGAAAGGGTTGATTCTTTGCAGGTTGGTTGCCACTTGGGAGGATGGGAACTGTAGTTTGCACCATGCCTGCGAGAAGAGGTCATCAAATATGCAAGATGCCTGGATGGGCTCGGGACTAAATGGTGAGGAGTGTCATGTATTTCATGCTGATGTGACCTTCTCTGTAACTGCCTCCCTTAATGTGACTGTCTCTGTTAATGTAGCCACCTATGCTAAAGTAACAACCTCCACTTATGTAACCACATCAGCTAATAGAAGTGTCTCCGGGGGAAGGGCATATATATTCATGGCAGCCTTAATAAAAGGATTTTTTGTTGCACCTCAGTTGGGAAGGGTCCCTGAAGTCACTGCCACACTGAAACTGGTGTTCAGTTTTGTATTTGTCCCACGTCCTAGATTCTTTCCAAGTCAGAGAGTCAGAAACAGATGACAACATGAGAGGGCACTGGAAAACAACAGGAAACTAAAGTAGACAACACAATATCTGGAAAGCTGAGAGCTCTATTATGTCTTCCCAGGTGTGGAACAGACAGTTCCATTGACCAGCTCCTATATCTTCACCTTTCACTGCTAGGAAAAGAAAACTCTTCCCTCACTGCCCCTTCATCAGAGAGGAACAATTGTCTCAAAATACAATGCAGTCTGTATTCAAACCAAGTCTGCCTGGAAACAGGAGGGAAGAAGGTTTTTAGACTGATGTTATTAGTAGTTTTTCATAGACATTAAAGAATTTCACGGGAAAAAGTAAGGGAAAAAAAGTCCAAACTAAGCCCAACCTTTATTAGTCATAAACTTACAATAAATACATACATACATCTGGATGACTATCACCTCCAAAAGCCTTGAAAGAAAATAGTTTTCATTCATAGTGGTATTAATCATGCTCATTCTATTTCTCCTCTCACTGCAAATCTGTGCAGTTTTCAGCTAACAAGAAAGGGTACTCCATTTGAGCTGACAAACCTTATTCCCCCTAACAGGAGGAACACTTAGCCTGGCATTGGCATCATTACATCCCAAAGTTAAAGGCAATGAAACTCCAGGAGTGACAAAGTCAAATCAGTTCAATTGTCTGATTTTCATACTCATGAAGTGGTGGGGCTGGCAGGGGATCCAGCATAAAACTTAAGACTTTCCAGAGAAGCTCCTTTAAGGTAATTCATTGCCCTCTACAGTAGCTTAAATCAGAATGGTCACAATAACTGTGGCTCCTGACATTTATTAAGAGCAATATTAGTGATTGCCAGCTGCTAGGCTAGATGTCAAAGGTGCATTAAGAGCACTTAGTTTTGATCTAAATCATTCCAAAGAAGTAGAATGGATTTGGCATTGAGCAATGCAATAAGAAAAAGATTGTGATTAATGAAGCAGTACAACTTAATAACATAAGTTTACTCCCACTCTGGTATTTTCACTGTCCAAAAGAAATTCTTTTACTTGCCACCCTTGCTAGGGACATGCAAAATGCTAGTCATCAATCAGTGGGCTATTAAAGAAGTTGCTTTTGCTTTCTCATCTTTAAAGCCAAAGGGGAGGGATAATAGGTTTGATAAACAGAGTTGTTCAGATAATGGAAAAATTAAAATAAAAGCCATCATAGAGTCATCATGGGAGCTTGGTGCCACAATCCTTTTTACTAAGCTGACTTCAGCATAAAGGTGGGGACTGGAACTAATGACTGAGATAGAGGAGAAACAATCTTTCTCTTTCCTGGGATTTTCCAACTCAGCATGGCCTAGAACAGCAAAAGAAGATGAAAGTATATTATTCCTTCTGCCTTATCATTTGAACAGAGGGCACACTACCAGAAATAAATAGTTAATATCTGCATTTTTGGACTTTACACTAGGTAATAAAGTAAAATGCATGCAGCTGCAAATTCAAAACAGAAATATAAATAGAATACAGTATCTAATGAATGGTGTATATTTAAAACAAGAAATGATGAGTAGAGTTCCGTCTCTACTTCTTGGTGGATAAAAACACCATCAGGCATGGAAACATTTTTGCATAAGCTCAAGCTTGGAAAATGGATGTGAATAACAATATTTGGAACAGGTTGCCTGAAGTTCTAGAAAACTAAGAACCTGATGGTTCTTTCAAGTAGCATGTTGACACAGTTCTTGACACATCTATGTTAAGGAAACTCCCCTGTCCAACCATCCAGGGGCCACCCTGACAATCACTCACTCTGAGCTGGGACTAAGGCCGCTTCACAACTAAACACTCAGCACTCACACAGTCAGACCAGGTTTCTTTACTGGCTCAATCCTAGATTTCTATAGCAGAGTCTCCAATTTCCCAATCCTTAAAATAATTTGATCTTGGTACAATAACCAACAAAATAACAGCTCATGCTGGGAGCCTCCAAGGAGGAACCCCAAACACAGGATACCTTGGGCTTTTATATCCTAACAGTCTATGCCTGATAAAATCTGAGTGTTGTCAGCTCCTGTCTCCGAGTGTCTGGTCACCTGACTGGCACCACAGATCCCTGTGCCCTTTTTTGTGCAAAGGGTCAGTAGTTCATACTTCAGGCTCAGGCTCAGCCTCCTGCTCCCCAAAGCTCAGCCTGTACCTTGCACTGGAGCTTGCACACTGAGCTACCCACACCAAATGATTCCTCAACAGCTGCTAGTAAAGGGAAGGTATTGTGAGACTTAGTTTGCTTTTTGGGATTAACAGATCAGTTACCATTGTGAGAAATGCTCACACTTAGCAACAGAATTTAGGGGGGACGAAATCTTTGAAGCAAAACTAAACTTTTTATTTAACAAATTCAGCTGAATTGGTGCATTGTCTGTCTCCCTCTGGTCTGGGAGACAGACAAAGGTCAGCAAGAAACAGAGCTTTTTATACCCTGTCCCAGCCAGGGGTCCCTACTTCTGTTTCTATTGGCTAGTACTACGAAGCTTACAATTTGGGCCAATCTGCCTACCTCCCCAAGACCCCCAGTCCGCCTCCAAAGGTGCAAAAACCAGGTTAAAACTGCCCCAAGTCCCAACTGTCAAAAACTCAACTATCCCCTCCTCCCTCTTGTCCTCTTTACCCATGCAATTCCTCTGGCTTCAGCAAACTCCAGCTCTATTTCTAACACCATCACATCTGTATACAGACCAGTTAGCTGCAGTCAAACACAAGTTCACTGCCTTGAACAGCAACCATGGAAATGGAAAGACTTACCTGTTTTGTATGAAGTGATTACCTGAGATTGAGAACAGCATGGAATTCATGCTGTCATGTTTTACCCCCAACCAGCAACCAAGCAACACACAGCCACTCACTCTCCCGGCAGTGGAATTAGGCAGAGAATTGGAAAGAAAAAGTTAGAAAACTTGTGACTTAAAATAAAGACAGGTTAATAAGGAAATCAAAAGCCACACAAATAAGCAAAGGAATTAATCTGCTACTTCCCATGGGCATGCAGATCATTTCAGTAAAGCAGGGCTCCATCACATGTAATGGTGAGTTGCAAAGACATCACTCCAAATGTTCCCCTCTTTTTATTTCTTCCCCCTCTACTTTATATATTGAGCAGAATGTCATATAGTATGGAATACCCCTCTGGTCAGTTGGGGTCAGCTGTCCCAGCTGTGTCTCTTCCCACCTCTCCATGCACCTCCAGCTTACTTGCCAGTACAAGAAGCAGAATAGGCTCTGTGTAAGCAGTGCTCAGTAATGACAAAAACATCTCCATATTATCCACACTGTGTTCAGCAAAAATACAAAACAAAACCCCATGCTAGCCACTCTGAAGAAAATTAATCCAGCTAAAATCAGCACATGCCCAGCAGTAGTGCTCTCTTTCTGCTTTTCTCTGAAATACAATACACAAAGAACGCTACACTAGTCCCCATCAGTCAGAGGTTCTCTCAGTTTAAGTGTTGTCCATGTTTTGTTGATGATAGGTCACCTGAGGTAAACTACTGTCCTCAGTTTGATGCACTATGGTCCTTTCCTTTACAGTAAAAAGGGTGTTTGGTCCTTCATTGCACTGCAGGCCCTGTGGCTTCTTCACTTGTAGCAGTCAAGCCGCACCTGCTACAACACAGTGCAGCTGTAACCTGGGGTCAAGTCATTGTGAAAAGAACCACATGGCAAAGGGTCTTTTGGGGGACCCTGCCTCTCATCTTGGGACCTGAGGCACTCAAGCTTGCTTTTTTGTCAGCAGCTGCTCCATGTCTGGCTAGACCCTCACCTGAAGCCTCTGCTTCATGGCTTGACATCAGACCTGCCTCATCACTGCAACACTGCCTGGCAATTGGAGCTCTTGGCAGAGAGAAATACAATAACAGGCGGGAGTGAAGCCAACAAAAGTTGTAGATAGAGTCTTCTAGGAGTCCCACAGCAAGAAGTCCAGTGGACAGAGGTTGAAACAAAGGAAATTACAATTAAATTCATTAAAAAACACAAATGTAATCACATACTGGAACTGGCTGCTGAGAAAAGTTGTGAAATCTCCTTTGCTGGAAAAATGCAAAACTTAGCTGGGATAAGACGTGAATACCATCTAATTGTAAAGGTTTTGTGCAGAGAGTTGGACCAGACGACCTTCAGAGAACACATGCAAACTGAGCTCACCTATTTTTGTATGCACCGAGGACAGTCATGGAAATCACTTGCTCTATAGAGATCATCTGAGGCCAATGGGAAATGCAATTAGATGCATGAAGGTCATTGCAGTTCAGCTGACTCCTATTGCCTGACCAGGGGTGATCTCAGGTCAACATCAGAGACAACAATCTACACAAGGAGCCATGTAAGGTCAATCACTTTTCTTATTTCCTGCCTAGCATCTAAAGTCTAGTTTCAATCCAGTGGATTTTACTGGGGTAATCTGAAGTCTAACTAAGTATCATTCAACATGAAAATATCCCACGTATTTTGTGTGGGATTGTCTGAGATCAACTTGATATGCAAACAGTTGACAAGGGGATCATTTGACATCATCAATGTCCTTGTGTGGTGCACAGGAGTCAACTGAAGTGAACCTGAGATCCATTTATGTCCCTAGAGGTAGTTTCAGGCTTTTGCAGCCTGAGGTCTTTTGATATCAACTTATCTATTCAGACATGTTATGATCCAATTACTGACAGATGCCTCTGCCCAAATTAAGATTCAAATGAGACTAAATGCCGGTTCAACAATTACTGACTTTATTTTCTAAATTAAGTGTGTAGAGGAAAAAGAGAAATAGAGAGAGCAAGGAGAGAGAGAGTGCAAGCAGAAGTTAGTCACCATCTGTGGATCCAGCAACACCCCATTGGTCCTTCTTCACCCTGAATATCTTATTGGTGGGTGAGGGAGCCCGGTTCATTCTTCTGTTGGTACATCCAGCACAGAGAGGCATGCTGGGTCCACAAGATCCACCACTGACTATCAAATCTTTTCATCATTTATACATTTTAACAAACAAAGGAATTAATGTTTATTGGCCACCAATTACATAGTTGTCTTATTAATTAGTATTCTGTCATCTATTGGTTAAATGATGCTCTCACTTCTCTTGTTACTTAGTCTGCATTCTCAGTCTTTCTCTTCATTTGAATCAATGGATTTCTCAGATCAGTGGGCCATGAGTTGGTGGTTATAGCCTCCCCTGCTGGAATTACCTTTTACCCAGTCAGAGCTGATTTCAGCACAGCTGCTGAGTTGGGATTACTTCTTTCTTCCGTATCTTGGGAACTCTGTCCTTGTGGACTTGTGGACCGTAAATTCAACATTCTTTATATCCATCATCATCATGCCTAGGCTTCATGAATTAAGATTTTGGAAGGGCTCTATCCGTGCTTGCTGCAAGTGTGTTGATAGCTAAAAGGGCAGATGCGAGATAGGCAAGTCCAGTTGCAAAAGACACAGTGGAAAGTCTCCATAGGCAGTATTGACAAGGTGCAGTTTTTTCTGTTTTGTCTTTTGTCCTCAAGACTGATTCTGCATATGTTCTAAAAGAAAGCAGCAGCATTGTGGATGGTGTGTCTCCATTTCTCCCGATTGGAGGCCAGAGTGGACCATTGGTCGTGGTCAATATGGCCAAGGCTGAGATGTTGTTTCAGGGAGTTCTTGTATATCCTCTTCGGGGCTCCTCTCTTGTGGCAGCCGGTGGCGAGTTCACCATAGAGCACAATCTTAGGGAGACAGTGATCCTCCACCCTGGAGACGTGCCCTGCCCAGCACAGCTGCATTTTCAGCAGCATGGCTTCAATACTGGTGATCTCTGCCTGTTCAAGAACAGACACATTAGTCACATAATCAGATCAGTGGATGTTTAGGATTGTAAGGAGGCAGCGCTGATGGAAGCATTCGAGGAGTCGCAGGTGGTGGCGGTAGATGACCCATGGTTCAGACCAATATAGAAGAGTAGACAGTACAATGGCTCTGTAGACACTAATCCGTGTACTTTTCTTCATGTGTTTATTACATCAGACTCTTTTATGGAGTTTTCATAAAGCTTTGTATGCCTTGGCTAACCAGTTGTCTATCTCTTTGTCAATCTTACCATTTGAGGAAATGATGCTTCCCAGATAGCTGAACTGCTAGACTGACTTAAGCTCTGATTCACCTATGGTGATGTGGGGATGAAGGAAGACTTCCTGAGCTGCAGGTTGATAGAGTGCTTCTGTCTTCTTCAAGCTGACTTCCAGCCCAAAGAGCTTAGCAGCCTCTGTAAAGCAGGATGTTAAGCGCTGCAGAGCTGCTTCTGTGTGAGCAACCAGGGTGGCATCATCAGCAAAAAGCAGTTCACAGACAAGGTGATTTAGGGTCTTAGTGTGGGCCTTCAGTCGCCTTAGGTTGCATAGGCTCCCATCAGTACAATAGTGGATGTAGATGCCATTTTCTTCATCAAGGTCTGCCATGGCACCTTGGAGCATCATGCTGAAGATTGCGAATAGGGTTTGTGCGAGAACGCAACCTTCTTTCACACCATTGGTTACTGGAAAGGGCTCAGAGACTGCATTGCCATATCCGACTTGGCCGTGCTGATCTGCGTGTAACAGGATGACCATTTTGAGGAACGTGGGAGGACGTCCTAATCATGCCAAGATCTGCCAAAGGCATTTTCTGCTCACAGTGTCAAAAGCTTTGGTGAGATCAACAAAAGTTACATAGAATCCTTTGTTCTGTTCCCTATAGTTCTCTTGTAGTTGTCTGAGAACAAATACCATGTCTGCAGTACTCCTGTTGGCTCTGAAACCACATTGGCTTTCAGGTAGAAGTTC
>JAWWEE010000085.1:4159001-4178413 GCA_035221455.1 Xenops minutus
TTTCAGTTTTGGGTTTGCCTGACCAATAGAGTGTATAGCCGGCGCCCTGTTCTTTAAGGCTGCCTACCTCATGGAGATGAACTTCACTGAGAGCAGCAATGTCGATGTTGAGTCATGACAGTTCGTGGGCAATTAGGGCAGAACAACGCTCGGGACGTCCACTATCCATGGTATCAAGCATGGTTCTGATGTTCCAACACGCAAGTGTCAATTTCAACACACCTTTGGAGGCAGGTGTATGCCTTTGTCTCTTTGACCACATCAGAAGATGGCCACAGTCAGCCAATCAGGTGAAGGGTGGAGATGAGTTTTGGTTAGGCCACGTTTTCTAGGCCCCTCTCCATGTGAAGCAAGCAGTGCTCTTCTTGAAAAAGGCTCCTTGGTCATTCAGGATGTTGCCGAACCAGGCTGTCATCTCTGGGATCAGCCTCGAGTGACCAATGCCTGCATGCAGGGTTGGGTCTGCGGCTCCCAGTGCACCTTATCACTTGCTGTTTCATACCTCACCTGTCGCTACAGGGCTTTGCAAATATGGGTGTATCCTTCGAGCCTGCACAGTGGATTTTTTAGGTGAGACGCAGCGTGCGCAGAACTGGCCTTACCCTTTACTCCTAAGCTTCATCTGCCAGGGCCTACCCAGCTTGGACAGTGACAGTGAAGCCTTCAGGATGTAGGTTTAGTTAGAGTATCCTTCTGATAGATGGATGGCCTTACAGGGCTAAGCAAGCTCCATCTGCCTGGGTTTGGAGTTAGAGTTGTCCTTCCCCTAGGATGGTTGCTGGGAGGCTAGAGAGCCCATTATGCCCGTGGACACACTTTGTCTGACCCTTGAGAGCTGACCAGCATGGAAGATCCTACCAGAGGCATATACCACCACCAGCATAGCTTGCAATCACACAAGGGCACACAAGCTTCTCCCCCACAACAAGCAGGTGTTCGTGGAGAATTCTTTGTATCCACTATCAATGGTACATCCTTCTTCCAAAACTCTGTTAAGCTCTCCATGGGTTCTAACACCCAGACAACAGTATCACCTCTATACAGTTGAATTTCAGGTATTCAGAGAGGTACATTTGGGGAGCTTTGTGGCCATTGGTAGTCACAGATGCCATCTGTCCTATAACTTGACCAGTGATATGCATATGAGCAATTGCTTCTCTTTACACAGTCTGTCACAGTGGGGAAATGTTTGGATGCATTAACAAGGATGTGCTAACCAGATCGTGCCTGTGCTAGGCCCGGAATTAGCACCTACCTCTCACAAAATCTTTCCTTCTGTGTTTGAGACAAGCAATTGTGCTCTTTAACTCATAACATGAGGTCACTTAAGCCAATTATCAGCCCCCATTTCCAGGGGCCATTTGAAATAAACTTGTAATACAACCAGAGGCTCTAAATATCATCTGGGGTGAACATGAGACCCAAAAAACTGCTTTGGGTCATTAGAGGTTAAATGAGAATCAATTAAGTGACACATGATCACTGGAGGTCATCATCACTACTCAGGAAGGTCATTTGAGATCAACTTGAGAGCTAAAAAACTGCTGTAGGGTCATGTGAGGTCAACCTAAGGGGTCAATTAACCTGTCTACAGTAGGGTTTATCTGGCATTATCATGAGACCCAGGTATATGCAAGGTGTTGTTTGAGGTCAACTAGGCCCTCATGTGGAGCCCAGGATCATGTGAGGTCAACTTGTCATGCAATTACCTCCACAGAGGTCCTTTAAGAAAGGAGGAAGGGCAAGTATTTAAAGTCTGCTTGAGATCCAATTAAGCAGCCATGTTTCATTTGAGATCTAACAGAGAGTCTGTTAGGGTTCATGCGAGGCCAGTGCAGCCTTTGTTCAGTGCGAAGAAGTCATTTAAGGTAAACCTGAGGTCCAATTCGTTGCTTGGTTTGTCATTTGAGTTCTACCTGCCCTTCATTTGGTGCCAAGGGGTCATTAGAGTTCAATCATAGTCCTTGATCTGGGATCATCTGAGTTCAGTCTGAGATGCAACTCTCACTGCATGATCATCTAAAGTCAACCATCATGGGCACATACCAACTCAAGTAAAAATGAGTTCAAATTACTCACAGGAGTCACATCAGGTCCAACTGGCCCCATGTTTGAGCGCCAGGCGCATCTGAAATCAACATGCTACCAAATTAGATAAAAGAGGTCACCTGGGGACAATATAACAGACAATGATCCGCTTAGGGTCATCTGAGGTCAATGCTACATGCATTTGATGCCTGGGGTCAGCTTTACATGCAGTAAATTGCCCAGGGTCACACTAGTCCTTGTTTTCATTCAACAGGTTATTTGGAGTCCAATTTAGAATGAATTAACCCACATATGTATCAACTAAGATCAATCTTAATTCCAATTAGCTACCCTAAATGATCACTTGGGGTCAACCTGGTCTTCCTTGATGCCCAGAGGTCATGTGAAGTTAATCCAGACCACATTTCTTTAAGGTCACTTGAGGCCAACCTTAAATCAGTTAGGAGAACAGGGGTAATTTGTAGCCATTCCTAGCTGACCACCCTGGACTTTCCTTGCTCTCCTGGATCAGTTGCTGGCCTGGCCATTTGCTGCTCAGACATTTTGAGAGGTCATGTAACACTTCGAATTTCATAGCAGGGGTCATCTGAGGAGGAGAATTTCCTTTTTCATCATCAGATGAGACACCTGGTGAAACAAGGTTACCTGGGTACAATACGTTATATAAATACTCTGTGTTTTAGTAGACCCTGCGTCATGCTACAGACCACAGAAACAAGATGACATTGGCAGTATCTCCAAGATGAGAGTTCAGTCAGGCAAAACAGAAGGAGAAAGACTTAGAAGTCAGACTGCTCTCTGTGCCCCAGCCTCCCCTCTTCTTCATCCTCTCTCCTGCTCTTTCATCTCCTCCACCATTCTGCCAACTATGGGTAGGTTGAGCTGCCTGCACAATGTCAAACTTGATTCTTATTTTTTCAATGACAACCTAAGAAAATGAAGGTTTTAGCCATCTGCCTAAATCCTTGGTAGAAAGAACACAGCTAGACTTACTTAGGCAGCAAAGACACTTCTTTCCTGCAGGACTTTTCTCTGATTTTTCTTCTTGAACCTAAGTGCTTTTTCACAATTGAATATCAACATCTAAATGGACCCATGTTATTTTAAAACACTGGTTTATTTGCTCTCTCCCTGCAAACATAACCAGTGCCAGGTTATGACCAGAGCATTACAGCTGTTTACACATTAAAGTATGAAAGACAAAAATAGTTTTTGCTTGGTTTCAGGTTAAAATTTTTCTTTCAACAATAGGTACCATAAATTAGGAGATCAAACTCTCTTCCAGAATAATTCAAGAAGTGACAAATACACTAAAGAAAAGCTGTAAAACAGTAACAGATCTTGCAAATGGTCTTGGACTAAGGTAAGGGCTGCCAACTCTGGTGTGACCACAGAAGGCCCAGGACACTCCAGGCAGGCTTTTCTTCATCTTTGGGACCAATTTTTCAACAAAAAAATGACTGGCATTAGCATACTAACAATGAAAAACAGAAGTAAAAGGCAGATGATATAAAATAACAGATTTGACAATGAAAGTCATGGAATGCTACTCATTTGTATCAGCTCCTTGTTTACGGTAGTGGCTATATCACATCACAGAACTAGAATTATAGTAAAAAAATATGACTGTCATGTTAAAGCAATGATATTTTTCTCAAACTGGTAGCAGTGATTTGGCTTACTACTTACCAAGTTTTCTGAAAGTCAAGCTTTCATCTCAACTAAAATAAAATATTCAGAGTTTAATAAACAACTAGTAAGTAAATAAAATATATCATAAAATATCTACTTTCTTCTGTAAAAAATAAATTTTGATTTATGACAGATATAGAAATATTCTTGCTAAAAGCATATTGACTATAAGAATAGAAACTAATGCTACTACATAATTCAAAAAAAGAGGATGTGAAAACCACATGATAAATATAGAAATAATAAATGTTTATTACCTTAAGATTAAAAATAACTGCATTACTTTCTGTATGTTACTTTCACCCATTTCTCTTGGTGCTCCAAATCATATTATTTTATTCTACACTTAGCAAGAACAAACACATTTTGAAAATGTTCTTTCTTTTGAAACAGCACAAAATTGACAAAACCACAACAGATACAAATCCATTTCTAGAAAACACAGATGTAATATCCCTTTTGACTTTATTGCAGTAACAATAAATGAGTAACCTCAAGTACATAATTTTTAAAAAACCTTCCTGAGTATGGTTTTCAATTTCTGAATATTTTTCATATGTTTTAGCTACATCTTCAATGCAGCTGATGCCACAAACATATTTTGCTTTGAATAATCCCAACTGAATTCCTAAATAAGGTTCTTTTAAGCTCATATTAAAAGGTGAGCTTATAAATACTCTCATGGTCTTTGTTGTTTTGTTTTTTCAAAACTTTACAGCCTGACTTATTTGAACTAAGAAAGCAAGTCTTTTTTTCCTGAACCTACCAGAAGTATAAAATAAGTTCCTCTATGTGCTTTTCAGCATAAACAAACATTGAAACTAATAATTGGTTTGACACACAAGTTTTCCTCTTCCACACTAGTTGTCAAGAAGCTGCAGAAAAAACATGACCTCCATACGTCTCATTCCACATGCACCACAGTTTTAGTATGGGTGGGGCTTTACTGCTGTTCCCACTGAAGGCTGTTGGTTTTTATTCATGTGTTCAGTGGGCATGGGCTTCAATCCAAGGTCAGTAGTTAGACATCAAAAGGCAATTTAAAGAATGCACAGGATTTGTAGTAAGAAAGACAGCAAGGATTCAAAGGATAGAAAAATATTTTTTCAAATTATTTTCATTATCATTTATTACTGACTTATGAAAAGGGAGGGGAGGAAGGCCTTTAACCAAATACTCAAATTTATGCTTTAGTGAAATGTGAATCAGCCCTTCCAAAAAAATAAATTAAAAAAAAAAAAAAAAAAGTGAGGCATAATTTATTAACTAGCAGAATCACTGGACTTTTTAAACCTAGTGTCTCCATGCATGGAAAACTTAGTGCTAGGATACAAATATACAATGGAACAATTTCAAATGCCTCCTTTTCTTGTTTCATGCCATTAAAACTTCACACTGAACAAAATTAAATAGCAATCATATTTATATCAATGATATTTTACCACAGATCAGTACCTTTCAAGGAATCTCCTATTTCAGTGGAAGGTAGTATGTACCTTGACAGATTCTAAGAAGGAATAAGTAATCTACACTGAGCTACATGTCATAAGAATTCTCACAAGTATTGCTAGGAATGCAGAAGTCACACACTGTTGAAGACAACAGGAGGGTTTTCAAAAAAAGATCATCTGAAGTATGATTTGTGTATACCTTCAAAACTTATAAAGAAATGAAAGGTGCTCAGACTCAGCCTGGTTTAGAGTATATATGTACTCAGAATTTAAGTCAGTGTTTGAGTAAAGAAATACTATCAAAGCAGGAGTTAAATTGTCCTTGACTTTAAAAATATATTTATGTGTCATTTAACTAAATTTAAAGGCATATTAACAGTTAGAGATCCTTTAGAGAAAGTTCTGTCTTTAAAGTACGTATGTATGGATGTAAGCATGTACCTCCTTAAAGACAGATTTTAAGGTGATAAGCATGGGAAGCAGAACTATTACCTTATAAGCAAGGGACCAAAATTCACTATCAGTCTGTAGAGATGCACGACAAGCTGTCTTCTGATTGACTGACTCACTTTCAAAAAAAAAGCCAAATGAAAGTATATATTTTGTAAAATGAAAAGTATAATCAAGTAGGGAAAAGTGTGGGGATTTTCCACCAAAATTATATTATAAAACTATACTTACAAAGAAGAAAAAGATCAATAGGAATCTCTTTTGAACACTTTAAGAAACTGCAGGCATCTCAGCTACACATAATATTTAATGCCATCATTAGTATCATGATCAAACCCCATGTATATGTAGACACTTACTAAATATACCAAATAATCATAGATCATAACAAAAAGGCCCCTTACATATTAAAATTTACTGTCAGCTGTGGTGGAAATATGATTTTGTTTCTTATTCAAGTATAAAGTTTTCTAGTGACTGATATTTGAACATTAGGTGTTTCTACTCAATACCAAAGTAGAAAGTTGCTTCAATGATACAAGTGAACTGTAATAAAACACCAGTTGTATTACAAATACTTCTGCTGAGCACTTCTTTTCAGTATTTACAAAAATCATATTGCACACAATTAACATTTCTGTTTTCTAAACTTCAACTAAAATCAGAGGACATCATTAGAAACAGATGTAGATGCAGCAAAATATAATTGTACCACTGTTAGACAATAGTTCTACTATAGCCTGACATTGACAACAAGTTAAATACCAAATGGAACATACTATTTTTTTTACATCTAAAATCTTTGTTCCAATTGCAACTTTAAAACATTCAGAAGCTAAAACAATATAAAGAAAGGCAAGTCCTAAAAGTCAAATCACATTCAAGATTATTCTTTATGTATTAAATATAGATGTATCAACTTCATCAGCTCAGAATGAGAAAATGATACTTGTGAGTCCAATTCCCCTTCACTGTTCAGCCTTGATATGTGAAAAGAATTCAAGGTGAAGTTTCTACAAATGTTTTCAGTTGTATCAATGACTATTGTTTAAACCACTAATTCAATACTCATATATTCTTGGTTTGCCTCTGCATCAAAATCAGTAATAAAGAGGAGTATTTCTGCAATTTTCTGGAGAGCCTTCTGTGCTCAAGGAAAAGTGATGATAGGGCTGAGTGGGCTCTGACTCTGAAAATAAATTATTTGCACATGTGTATACATTTGTTTATTTAATAAAGAGCAAAGGGAGAAACAACAAATTACTCCTTCTTGGAAATAAACTTGTCACAGTCTTTTTCCTATGAAAGCACCGTTTGGAACCATAATCCAAATTACAAAAAAAAAAAAAAAAAAAAAAAAGGCACCCATGGGACAGTTTCTCCAGCTAAGGGGTGACCTGTTCCTTGCAATTCATTGACCTGTATAAGAAATACCAGCACAAGAGCATGGAGGAGGAGTAAATAAAGTTAATTTTTTTATTCCTTGCATATAATGTCTAGCAAGGGCAGACAGATGCTCCACTCAGACATATGCATTTTGTGCTTTTAGACTGATCCTTGGCAGTGATAAAGGGCAGGTTTTCAAGCATGCAAATATATGGGCTCTCCTCAGAGCCACTGTTTCACAGTCGTGTGTCATACTCCAAAGGCTCATCTGCACCGCCAGCTCCTCTGGTGCTTGTTTCCATTTCTATTTTGAAGTCTGGACCATCCATTTCCATTGTGTAGTCACTTCTTAAATCTATGGCAAGTAAATAAATTCAACAATGCAGACAAGTAAATGTTTGAAAAACACATACACCTCAAAGAGTGTCCAATCCAATGACTGATCTGTTTGCTGTTTCCAGGAGAAAGAAAATCTGAAGCAAGGCAAATCAGAACCAGGGGCATGAGATTCCTTGAAGGACTTAATGGTGTGAGCTGATACCAGTGAACCTACCCTGACTGTATTCATTCAGCTGATTTTCCATTCTAGTATCTCTAGCTGCCACAGACACAAATCATCAAAATGAGTAACACTGCAGTTTCTGTTTCAGAAGAAAACAGCAATTATTATTCCATGCAGACACTCAAAGGAAAGAGATTTCCCCATAGAAAAAAAAAAAATTGTACTGGAAAAGCCACCCAGGAAGCAACCTATTTTGGCTTCAAGTCTTTAAAATCAGTCCCCCATCAAAAGGAAGCACATTCTATCCAACATAACATGAATAACTAAGCAGAGGCTGCAGCGTGTGATACTCTTTCCAGGACCAGGAAACCTCCAGTGGGTGTTCCCCAGTTAATGCATTACCAATTTTTCTATTGTTATTCTTTTTTATTCTAAAAATTATTGTTAATGTTATCTGTAGTGATGACCCTGGAAAATGGGCCAACATTTAGCAAAGGAAAACAATTCAGTGGGAAGAAGTTTTCATCCTGAATGCCAGCATCAGGTTGATGACCTCCAGCCCTTGCATGGATGCTAGGCAAAAGAGACGTATTCTCATATCTGTCTTTGCACATAACAACTGTGCCTACTCTAATCTTTCAGCTCAAAAGAATTTCAGTTCTTGCCTTTATAGCACACCTAGGCCTTTACTTTTACTGCACTGAAGAAGTTATACATGGATTAAAAATTAATCTTTTCTTTGCATACCAGGAAGTTTCAGCATCCTGCAGCAAGAGTTACAATGATGCTTTGCGATGAAGTTTCTTATTGCACCTTCTCCTAGGTTTGCTGGTCCAAATACCATTTTTCCAGATCTAAAAGAAATATTATTAAAAGATCAGTGAATGCAAAATAAAGCATGTATTACAGGGGAAGGAGAGGATAATGTTTTTTCTTTTTTAAACCAGAGATAAGTTAGCCCTTTGTATCAAGACAATCAACAGTTAATATATGTCACAAGTTTCTTAGCTCTGGGACAAGAAAACTGCAACTTCCTGTAAGCTATTAGCCTATATATAGCCCATACTACTTTTCTTTTTCTCAAAAGGGAGACAGGATAGACCCAGTAGTTGCTCCTGAAATGCTCAAAGGATGTCTGGGTGCACTGACATTTTGAGAATGCATGCTGTAACCTAAGTGACTGTATTGCAGCCACCACTCATTCCCATCAAGCAAGTAGTTTGGTTCCAGTTTTGATGGTGAGAACCTGGGAATACAGCAGAACTAGCAAGGACTTATTTCCACTTTATTTAAAAACAGAAAGGCTAACGCAAGCACAGCCCTAGTCACATCAATATGCAGCACATAAAATTAAAATAAAATAAAAATAAAAAAAAAAATAAAAACTGAACAGGAACAAACAAAAACCCAGCAAACCACAGTATGCTGCTTATAGGCCAAGTTTGAAAATTTGTTGGCTTTTTCCTGAGCTCATTTCCAGGTATCTGTGTTCTGACTGTAAGTGTAGAAAAACCTTCAGAAGAGTTGCTCAAGGAGGGAAAAACAGTGTTCACTCAAGGAAATTTTGCTGCTTGGGAGAAGATTTTTATCCATGAATAGCTTTATGTATGTCACTCTCCCTGCTTGCCAGGGAGGTTGACTCCTTGTTACAAGAAAAGATCAAGTTCTCACAGACTTGTCTGAAGGCCCTCACAAAGGTGCCAGCCAGGCCATAAGCACAAGGGGACAACACAGCCTGGGGTTTTACTGCACATGTGAAAGGTGGTGTCGTAAAAGACACCAAGAGAACAGGCACACTGCATCTACCCAGTATAAAGTAGCACTGTATTTGTTAGTGTTTTTGACTTTTGAAAAAAAACTTTTCCTTGATTCTTAGCTGTGGCCTGGTATATAGGGTACATGTGTGCATACAATTGGTCACATTGACCAATTCAACAATACTACTAGGGGATCCATTTGTGAAAGTGTATTGCATCTTCTGAGTGAAGCTGTCACAACAACAAACAGAAACAAGTTATAGCCACACATGTATTAGAAATACCACATAATTATAACAGATACAGAATGTGGTCTGAAAGAACAGTGTTCATTAATTATAGTATCACTCCATCATTATTCTCAAGAATTTAACTGACATTTTAAACATTATGGAATACAGCACACAAGAAACACTTCCAAAGAAACTTTATGAATGCTAGTGTTTTATTTTAATGATATGCAGAGTAGAAACAGCACATTTTAAAATCTGAAATCAATTACAGTTCTGAGAAGCTGTAGAAAAAGATTTTAACTCTCTCAAATGTATTTGTAATTCACATTAGCAAAAATCTATTCTCTCTAGAGAAAGCAGTTTTCAAATATGAAACTCTTCCCTTTCATTCATGAGAAAAGCCATAATTGGCCGAAACTACTACACAAAACTTAGTACTCTCTGATTTCTGGCAGATACTAGAGATTATATGTCTCCTGGATCCTCTGAAGACTTGTCTAATCATGCTTTAATTAATTAATTTAATTAATACGTCAAACAAGGCAATAGGTAAATTATTAATCAAGTGTCACATATACACTTTAAATGACATGACGCTATGCAACCATTTATATTCCTTGCTATAATCTGGTGAAATGCCAGTAGAAATAAAATGTACTTAGGTATTTGCTTGAGCAGGTATAGGAAATTGAGAAGACTCTGTTAATTCCAAGGCCACACCACCACTGTGATACTTTCTCTGATCTAAAATTACTCCATGTAAGATGCAGCAAATAGCACAAGACAGATGGATATTTTCTCACACTGTTGTGAGATAAACAAGTATGTTCTTTGTAACATATATGGGGCAATCTTTCCTCTCTACCCAGTACTAGCAATGGTTTGAAAGGAACATCGCATTTAAATTTGAAAAACTATTTCAAGAAATATGGGGATAATTGGAATTGACCAGCAGTCTAGGAACCACAACTTGTAAAGACGAAGGGGTAGTCTAATATTAAAAAAAAAAAAAAAAAAAAAAAAAGACTTGTTGATTTATTTTTTTCTCTCTGTTGACAATAGACAGAACCAGAAGAAACATTTCAATAAGAAAAACAGGGAAACTCAGACAGTAATGATATAAAACTATTGAAAACAGATGTTCTGTGAAGTTTTTAAGGTTGCCCTTGGAAGACCTTAAGATTTGTCTCTACAAGACTTTTAAAGCCAGGAATGACCCAGATAAACTCTCTGGGTCACTCTTCTGGTTATTCAAGGTTTGACTGTTTTTCCAAGGAGACAAAAATACCTAGCCCAGCTTTTCTATTTCCCAAGCAGGAGTAATAATGTGAGCTAATCGCATAAAATAGCCAAAACATGTCCTTCCTTTTTTGCAGAACCTAAGTTATGCTCCATAAATGCTTAGCAGATTGTACCGTATTGTTCCAAGCAGGTTACACAAAGCTGAAGCAGTGTGTTCTTTAATAGTTTGGAGCAACAAATGTTTATAGCAGACAGTAAGATATTTACAGGGCTTTACTGATGAAGAGTAAAGGACTGTGGGAGCTTCATGACAAGTAGCACCTTTCCAGAGAGGTGTTCAAGTAATTTATTCAGAAGATTTAGCGTTTAGTCCACCTGTTTCACTTGTGTAGATTTCTACAATGTAAGTTCATTTCACAGAGATGTTTTGTCTGCTGGCAGCAAACCAACTGGAAGTTGTTTGACTGAAAGTATAGTTTGGTAAAATTCAGTATTTTTTTTCTTCAAAACACATGCTAATGAGTAGCTTCAGAGAACACGGTCTCCAAATACTAAAAACTTCAGTCCACCAATATGTGCTCAAGAGCTTTCAAAAAGAAGAGTTAAGAGACCACTTCTGACTCCTTTTCATGTTTGTAATGAGATTTTTTACCTTTTTCTCACCTCTCTTGGCAGGTCTAATATATCAGTTTTTTCCAATTTGAAACTCAGAACTCTATTTTCCTCATCTCTGAATCTGCACTTAGTGAAAACTCTACTTGAATACACTTTGTTGTGGATTTGGCAAATAGTACCTCCTAAAACAAGCAAGTCTTCTCAATGTTTGGGCAGTACAGGAGTCTGCAGGGACTGCACTGTGTTAAAATATTTTGCTGTGCCTCAATTACATCTGCTTTTAAAGGAAATCTTTTTATGAACATTTTACCTTTATCATTTTATCACATGTAGTCATAGTGTCAGAACCTGTCATGGAATTTTCTGCCCCTACCAACACAGAGTTTGGGAGCTAATGCCCAACCCCCCACTACTAGCTAAAAAAAGGGGTGGCTGATTGCTTGACATTCCAACTTGTTTACTCGGGGGAGGTGAAGGAAGAGGGAGAGAGGTTTCTTCTTGGTGCTGGACTCACTTGTTTTGGCTGCTGTGAGCAGAAGCATCTTGGAGGGAGCCCTTTTGGCTTGGCTCATCTTCCCCTCCTGCCCCCCTAACCCCTAACTCTGGGCACCCTGTGCTTCAATGAGAGACAGAGAGTCATCACTACCTTGGATTTGCTACAGACTTCCCAAGGGAGCCGATGTCATCCGTGGAGGAGTTGCTGTCCCTCACTATGCCCCCGGCCCAATGCTTTTTCCGAACAAAGGACAAGGAGAGGGTCTACACTGCCCCACAGGGTCTACACTGCCCCACAGAAAAGGTTCCACCCCATCCCTTTGTGGCTGCTAGCCTCACATGAGTTTAGTAAGAGGGAGCCAAGATGAGCCCCAGAGAGAGGTGGGCCAAGAATGTAAGGGAACCTCTGGAAAGATGTGTGGGTTTAGGAAGAGAACCCTGTAGGAAAGCAGCCATCAACACCACTGCTTCTGCTGTCACTACAGGAGATACCATTGAAGAGCAAGGTAACAGAAAGAGAAAATGGCCATAGTTCTGATTCTGAAACTGGATTCATGATGAAAGTCTGCAATTTCTGTGTGTGTAGTCTCTCTAATTTTTTCTAAGTTTCCACCCATGATTTACCATGTCCATGTCATGGCGCTGAAATTGTAGCACGCTGCATGCTTAAATGCAACACTAAGGCCTACTGGAAAGATTAAAGAGCGAGAGGCCTTCTCCTCATCCTCTTAAGCCATTGTGGTCTCATATACTCCATGAAACAGTGCCCCAACAGGCAGTGGAAACTGGACTGCCACATTCAAATTACTTATTATCTCCTTCGGTACAAATTTGTGAAGATATGTACATCTCTTGGGTATGTCTTCCACCTCCCATTCCTGCTTTCCTTGAATAGCTCTGGAAAGCTCCTGTGCTCCCAGCACAGCCACACAGACTTTCCCCACTTTCATACACCTGTCACCACAATGCATGTTGATAGTTGGGACACTTACAATCCTCCAAAGCACAGGAGAGGATGTAGTCTTTCAACTGGCATCATACTTTCATTTAACCCAAACATCATGTGAAAAATAATTACATCTCCCACACAAAACGTAAAAAAAACCATCCTAAATATACAGACTGTTGGCAGAATGTCTAAAGCGAATGATAATTTCATCAGAAAGAAACCTACTTTTTGTCTTCAGGTTTAATCACAGATGGATCTGTAAGGTTTTCCCCAACACCTACAACAAATCAATAGCATGTATATGTTACAAAGGAAGATAGTAATGATTTCATAATTCTGGCACTTAACAAAAATGTAATTAACCATTTTCTGTAGATCTTAAGGCATCATAGTTGAAGTGTTCATGAGCTAAAAAGAAAATGCCATGAATATAAAAATCTGTTAAGTACTGGCAAGCAGGTGTAGTTCTTATTACAGTCTTGCCTTCAATTGCTTTGAGGTTTATTTATATGTAGATGGAAGGTGGATAAAAAGACAGTAAATATTATGTTGAAACTCAACTAACTAAGCAAAATGTGACCAACAAAACATCATTATTTTAGTTGGACTAAAGAATCATCAGACATGGATCTTGCCAATATCAGTAGATCTCAGACATGCATTCTCTTCAAGGTAACAAACACAACAAGCCACAACTTCATGATGTGCAATTGTTTGGCTCTGTTATACCTTTTTTCACCTAGGTTTCCAATGGAAGTATATTAAAAAAAATAAGTTCATTAGGATACTGAATCTGATACCTATGCTACAGTCTTCCGCATGACATACTACCCTTTATGAAAACCATTTTTTCTTATATCTGGAATTACTGTGCTTTTACAGTAATGAAAAATCTATGATCATGTGATTATATGATATGCAATTATTTTCATTTCAACACAATAAATTAATATTCTGCAATAAAACCCAGTAAATATTCCAGAAATAGCATAATGTGACTGGAATACCCCCTAATTGCAACACTGCAATGAAGGCCATTTCACTTGATGTAAATTTGGGAAAATGCAGTGTACATATGGAGATGGCTCCAGTATGATATAATAAATTGTGATATAGATTCATCCTGTTAGGACTCCAAGGGGAGCAGCTCTTGACTTTTCCTCAGCTCCAGATTAGAGAATTAAAGATAAAGACAAGCCCAAACTAGAGCTGATACAAGTTAGTTTGCGATGAAAACTGAGATTTTTAAATTCTCCATTTTTGAGTCAAGGGAATTGGTTTGCAACTGTCAAGAGTTGTATAAGAAACCGAGGCAAACTTCAGGCAAATTCTAGTAGGTTATAGTGAAGAGACACTTATTCTTTCTGTACCTTTTTTTCATGTGCAGCTAAAACCACTAAAGGCAAGGATGGAATTATAGGTTGACTTTGCTTAATAAGTATGTCTTTTTTGTAACTCACAGCTTTTGGATGCTGCAAAATGCAAATATGTTAAGTCTTTTACTACCTACACACATTTCCCTTGACAGAAATGACAAAAAATAGTGTTTATATGGTTTGATAGATGATATTTGTCTTCTGAACACTGTCAACTGTTTTATCTCCTCAAAATATGCCATCTTCCCACTTACCTATGTACAATAAAGTGATCATGTGCTCTTTGAAGGAGTCACCAGATTTTGTGAATAGCATTCAAGCTACAGTCTATGAAACTGTTTACAGATTTATTAATATGAACAATAAAAAAAATAGGACTGTAAATAGCAGTTCACACTCTTTTGACAGATTACATAAAGTATGCAATACACAAGGCTATACATGAATCTCTATCATTTATATATCTTATGAAAAATGAAAATACTTTAAATGTATTTTTATACATTATAGTATGTGGAGTGGGGTTTTTTTGAGCTGGCTGAAATGTTTCTGTACAGTTTATCTAACTTTTCTTTGCTCATCCAGACTAGAGGCATTTGATGCAAAATTATTTTCCTATTACATCTATTTTAACACAGACTCTTTCAGCAGATTCTCATTTATCAGTATCAAACAGATATCCAAGGGTTTCTTGAGCTTTGCATTTTCTAATGTAAGTGAGAATTTGACCCATTCCTCAGTACTAAATTCTCTTTTGAGATAATTGCTTTTCATTTGTTTTCAAAGAGTGGTCCCATGCTAGCAGTCACCTTGCAAATCCAGGACAAGGAGTTCCCCACAGGTGTACACATAGGTCCAGTGAGAGAAGGCCAGCATCAGCTCTTCCAGCAAGCTGCTGGGAGTAATCTCATCTCCATTGTTGTTGTTGTATTTCCGAAATTCACCAGTCATGTACTTTTCGATGGTCAGCCACTGGTTTGCTGAATGGCAGTAGATGAGGAAAACTTCCAGGAACCTGTAGATATAAATACCATCTATCAGGAGCTGGCAAGGTAATCAGCACCCTCAGAGTCAGCAAAAGGAATTATGCAGAGCAAATACAAGAAAAAGGAGGACATGTATTCCCTAGCAGGAGCATTTTGAACAGTAGGAAGTACAAAATGGTAGAGAGAACAAAGGCTTTCTTGGTCTGATAACCCTCAAAACAAAGTACCTGATCAGAAAAATACAGTTCATGAACAAACAACATAATTTGATTTACTCCAGCCCACTGTAAATGAGCTATGTCAAATTCTTTTATGTTAATTGTATAAAAGGCAATTCTTGTGTAAGTCTAAGGAACACCATGTTTATTTTGCCACCACATGCAGCTATAAAGACAAACTTCCAAGCTGCCTACCTTTCCTCTTGAAAGTTCATTAACTATCATTAGATATTATCATTATTATTGCAGTTATCATTGCAACCCTCTATGGAAACAGAGGCTGCACTAGACCTGGGACATGACTGAAAAGAGAAACCTTTGGCACTTAAAAGACACTGAATTTACCTTGGAGTATAGGGAATAGTATGAGGCTTCACTTGGTTGAAGGTATAGATTAACTTCTGGGCAGCCCTTTGCTGTTGGATCTCCTGAAAAAAAGAAAAAATAGTCTTATGAATACGACTATCATTTTCATGAAGCAAGGTGTCAGGAATTTGTCAAAACAAAGAAACATACATATGCACACGCACACACTGATTATGTACTGTTTACGAATGGGAGATAAATCTTCCTCAAAATGTTTTTTTCTTTTCAGAATATAACAACATGTCAGCTATGCTGAAGACATTAACAAAATAGTATCAGGCTAGACCAGTCAGTGTCTTCAGGTCTGAACTCACCCTCAGGCAGAGATGCAACACTGTGCCATCATGAAAGATCTTTTGCCAAGCTTGAACCACCTCAGGCAGAAAAGACTTCACAATAAATACTTGTCCCAACTTTAATACATTATTCTCAGACCAAGTACAAATGACCTTCATGGCCCTCCGCAGACCCCCATCCATCTCCTCCTGTGACAGAACTTGGATCATTGCAGCTGTACCATGCCGGGACCAGGAAGACATGCTTTTATCAAGATTCATAGGTGAACTTTCTTCTAGCTGATAGACTGTTACTTCCTCTCCAGCTTAGATAAAAGGAAGTTTTGTTAGCAAAAATCATATATTGCAGAAACAGGAGAAAACTACACTTTGATTTTATGTCTTTAAATACACATGCCACTTTGCACACCATTGTAAGCCACACTTTTTAAAAGAGAGCATTTTTATCATAACTGTTCATCTGTCTGAAAACTTTCCCAGCCTAAACTTGTAGGATTTAGTGCCTACATTCTTCTACTATTATAATGAGTGGTCCAAAGAGTTTGTATTAAACCTTTAAACAGGGATGGATTTAAGACCTCCTGGATACTTCCACAGAAACAAAGCACACATATATTCTAGTCTATAGCAGTCATTTAAAAGCACATGATTTTAAGGGGCTAGCATTTTTATCTGCAGTGTATGAATTCTTAGCGTAGAGTGCAGCTCCTTCTCTTTATGCATTAATGTGGCATTTTTAGTAAGAATTTTTTTAAGTTAATTAGGATCCGTAGAACACTTGCATTATTTTTTTTTACTGTGTTTCACAAAGTAAACCCCAAAAAAACAAAAAACACAAACAAACTAGCAGGAGCAGAACATCTGAAATTTTTCCGCATTGCAAAATAACATTGGAATTTCTAGGAAAAAAATAAAATCTTAGTTTAAAAATAATATTTAAAATAATCGTTTAAAATAATAGTTAAAAATAAATCTGTGGAAAAGTCAACGCAAACACATGAGCATGTAATAGTTATCAACTATAACATTAAAGGCCTTTAATTTTTTAGATGAGACTGTAGTCAGGAGTGCCACCTTTTGGTACAGACAGACAGCTGGGTTGTTTCAAAAGTGGTGACTTGGCCACGGTGAGATGAGCTGGTGAAAATACATTCAAAAGGACATTCCTATGAGAACAAGCTCAAGCAAATTAACAAGAAGCTTACAGTTTTGGTATCTTAAACTATGATTTGATTTTTTTTCTAGGAATTTCAATGTTATTTGCAATGCACAAATGTTTAAGATGCTCTGTTCCTGCTAGTAAAGCAGAAACTAGTGAGGTTTAACTCATTTATACTCTGTTTCTTCTCTAGCATTCCTCTCTGCAACACAACCATGACACTTCTTGGTTGCCACCGTCTGTAAACTAACAGAAAAGCAGACTGATATTTTAAATCTGCCTTTCCTTCTTGCAACTCACAGTGTTTGTAATATTAATTCATAAAAAAATAGGTTTTCACTGGTGAGTATGATAAGGTAACACTTATATAAAGATAGTATAACTAGAAACTTTTTCTAATCATACATTAAATCTTCATTTTATTATCTTTTGACAGTTTAATACCTAGAAAGGTGTCTCTGGGGAGCTTCAAAGATTAGAATGTTCAATATCTTTATACCTATATGAATTATCAGCAACAATCTGGTCTCAAGAAATCCTACGATGCTGCAAGTACCAGCAACTTGTCGCTGAGACAAAATATTCTACCCATTGAGAAGGTGGTACCTAGATCTCAAGTGTCTAGAGGCAGAGCTTTTTCTGCTCTAAGCCAATATTGCATTGTAATTTCAGAACTCTTCACAAAAATTTATGGATTATTCTCTACCAGTCTTCAGTTACAGCACAGTTCTTTTTTCCTTAATACAAGTCTTCTGTGCCAGGCTCAGGAGCAGTGCCCTTTAAATCAATATCTGATTTTCTTCCTGTTGGTATATCTATACATCTATTTACATCTGTCTGTGTCTATATGTGAAAGAGGAACAGAGTATCAAGGTTACGGGGAAACTTTTTGTTGTCTTCAGCTATCCTAACAGATATATAGAAGATGGAGTTAGATTAATCTCTGAGGTTGACAGCAATCACACAATGCCAACAGACACAAGTTATAGTAAGGAAAACCTCAACAATTACTGGGAAAAGTACTAGATTCACAACTAAATCAAAATCTGGAAGAGGTTGCCCAACAAAACTGAGGATTTTCCATTTATAAGACATATTCAAAATGCAATTGGACAGGGTGTCAGCAACCTGATCTAACTGACCACAAAGAGAGATGGACAAAACAACATCCAAAGTCTTTAGATTACTGCATGACTACATTCTATCTGTTTCATCTCTCAAAAAGAATTGCTGAACTTAATCCAAGACAGTTTCTCAAACACAGCCTTTAAAAAGGTAATGCACTATTTATAAAGCCAAAAGCATAACCAAGAAGTTAGTACTCACCAAAGAGCTGGACTGGTGTAAATGGTATGGTCTGAGCAAGTCTCATTAAGTTGTTTCGTTCAACAGCTGTAAACAACATAGATTTCACAGATATATTGAAAAAACAAGGTGCCTGAGTTTCAAAAACACTGGGCAGCATTATATGATAGTATACAAAGCCAAGGAGGCAGTAATGTGATCCTGGGTCAGATCTGATCACTCTATCCATCCAGCAACATCCCTTTGGACACTATTACAGTTTAGGAATGGTATTTCCCAATTTAGTGTTCCCACTGAAACACTCCAAACCATGTGATGTTCCCTCATGTACCCCTCCCCCTTCCTCTCCCTCCTGTAGTGGGATGGAGAAGAAAATTAAAGGCACAGAAAGTAAAGATCATGGGTTGAGATAATAACAACTTACTGAAAACAGCAATGAGATAAGAAAATTAACAGTAACACTACTAATAACTCAGGGTACAAGGCAAGCAAACAATTCAAATGCGAATGCTCACCGTGTGGAAACCCACAATACACAAACCTCAGCCATTCTACCCTGACCCAGAAGGGATCCTTTCCCTTGTCCCTGGAAAATGAAATTAGGTAGGTGGTACAGAATAACTGTTGGGTTCTAGCTATGCCCTCTTGGCTACTGCCAAAATTAACTTGTCCTGGTCAGAACCAGGACATTATCTACCCCTTATTGTATACCATTTATATAATTCCCCAATCCTACACCTTCCAAATATATATATTTATATACATATATACAAATATATAAACAAACACACACAAGCACGCAAAAGTGTCATTTCCATAGTCAATGGCCATCCCTCCAAGATGTCTGTTGAATTCATTTAGTCCATGACTATGGGTTCTAGCCAT
>JAWWEE010000085.1:4181526-4222458 GCA_035221455.1 Xenops minutus
GGCTCAGCCCCAGCTACCATGGGTTGAGGAGGGGCAGGTCCTGTCTGACCAACCTGATCTCCTTTTATGATCAGGTGACCCACCTTGTGGATGAGGGGAAAGGTGTGGATTTGGTCTATCTGGACTTAATCAAAGTCTTTGTCACTGTGTCCCATAGCATATTCCTGGAAAAGATGGTAGCCCGTGGCTTGGACAAGTGCACTCTCTGCTGGCTTTGGAACTGACTGGATGGTTAGGCACAGAGAGTGATGGTGAGTGTGGTTGCATCCCGCTGGTGGCAAGTCCCTAGTGCTGTCCTCCAGGGGTCAGTGTTGGGCCCAGTTCTGGTTAACATATTTATTGATGATATAGATGAGGGGATTTAGTCCATCATTAGCAAATTTGCAGATGACATTAAGTTAGGAGGGAGTGTGAACCTGCTGAAAAGGCAGGAGGGCTCTGCAGAAGGACCTGGATAGGCTGGAGAGATGGGCTGATTCCAACGGGCTGAGGTTTAACAAGACCAGTGCTGGGTCCTGTACTTTGGCCACAACAACCCCATGCAGTGCTACAGGCTGGGGACAGAGTGGCTGGAGAGCAGCCAAACAGAGAGGAACCTGGGGGTTTGGATTGACAGGAAGCTGAACATGAGCCAGCAGTGTGCCCAGATGGCCAAGAAGGCCAGTGGCATCCTGGCCTGTATTAAGAATAGTGTGGCCAGCAGGATGAGGGAAGCGATCCTTCCCTTGTACTCAGCGGTGGTGAGGCCACTTTGAGTGTTGTGTCCAGTTCTGGGCCCCTCAGTTCAGGAAAGATATTGAGGTGCTGGAACAGGTTTAGAGAAGACCAATGAGGCTGGTGAACGGACTTGAGCACAAGCCCTATGAGGAGAGGCTGAGGGAGCTGGGGTTGTTTAGTCTGGAGAAGAGGAGGCTCAGGGGTGACCTCATCACTCTACATCTACCTGAAAGGAAGTTGTAGCCAGGTGGGGGTTGGTCTCTTCTCTCAGGCAACCAGCAACAGGACAAGAGGGCACAGGCTTAAGTTCTGCCAGGGGAGGTTTAAGTTGGATATTAGGAAGAAATTCTTTACAGAGAGATTAATCAGGCATTAGAATGATCTGCCTAGAGAGGCGGTGGATTAACCCTCCCTGGAGGTTTTTAAGATGAGACTGGATGTGGCGCTTAGTGCCATGATCTAGTAATTGCAGTGGTGTTGGGTGAAGGGTTGGACGTCATGATCTTGGAGGTCTCTTCCAACCCAGTTGATTCTATGATTCTATGGCAAATAGTACAGTTGTGTTTCCACCCCTGGCACAGTCAATTCCAGGTGTACTGGACACACCTTCAGGTGAAAACAAACTGTGGCCTGCACTCTCCTGCCAAAAGAATGGAGAAAAACACATTAGCAATGTCAATGGTGGCATGACTTTGCTGCTTTGGACTCCAGTTTGTACTGAAGTTCCAGCATGTCTGGCACAGCAGCACTCAGTGGTGGTGTGATTTCCTTCAGGCCATAATAGTCTACTGTCAGTCTCCACTCTCCACTGGACTTAGGCACTGGCCATATGGGACTGTTAAAGAGCGAATGAGTCTTGCTGACCATTCCCTGCCTCTCTAGTTCACAGATTATCTCATGGATGGGTGTCATAGTGTTTCAATTGGTGCAGTGTTGTGATAGTGATCAACACCTGTTGTTCTTTCAACCTCCGCAGTCCCACAGCAGAAGGGTCTTCTGAGAGACCAGGTGAGGTATCCAACTGTCTAATTTCCTGTGCCTCCACAGCAGCTATCCTAAAGCCTAGCAGTTCCTTTTTGGGTCCTTCAACTGATTTTGTTTTGAGACAACTGCTATCAACACAAGTTGTTCCCCTGGTTCCGCTGCAGTTGAAATGGCCACATTCCCTGTTTGTCTGCTTTCCTCCTCCTGAGGGTGCTGTCTAGTGACGAGCAGCATCTGATAAATGGTAGCCAGGGCCCAGCACATTGATGCACCTCTCTGTAACTGCCACAGCATTTTTCTTTCAAATATTCTGCCACTTTATTGGCGTCCTGTAGTTCTTCACGGGTGATCTTCCAAACCATTGGAGCAGAATAATCCTTCAAAAGCTGACTCATTTTCTCCCACATTCCATGCCACGCTCAGAGCAGGTATCTGAATAACCTTGTCAGAAATCTCTTTTGTAACTCTAAATGTGGTGTAGACCATACGAGTGAGAACTGGCAAGCTTAGCAATAAGAACATGCTTTCCTTACATCCAAAGAAAATTCAAAATTCTGCAAAGCTGTTTTAACAGGCCTGAAGGAGGAAAAAGGGGTGAAAAGGTGGGGTAAATCATCCTCCCCTATTCTCCCCACAGGCTGGGTACAATTATTATAGAATCACAGAATATGCTGAGTTTGAATGGACCCATCAGGATCATCAAGTCCAACTTCTGGCCATATGCAGGACACACCACAAATCACACCAATGCCTGAGAGCATTGTCCAAATACTTCTTCAACTCAGACAGGCTTGCTGCTGTGAATACTTCCTTGAGAAGCCTATTTCAGTGCTCAGCCATCATCTGGGTGAAAAATCTTTTCCTGATATCTAACCTAAACCACCCCTGATTCAGCTTTGTGCTGTTTCCTTGAGTCCTGTCACTGGTCACGACAGTGAAGAGGTCACTACCTGCCCCTCTGCTTCCTCTCAAGAGGATGCTGAAGGTCTCCCCTCAGTCTCCTCTTCTCCAGACCGAAAAAACCAAGTGATCTCAGCCACTCCCCACACGGCTTCCCCTCCAGTCCCTTCACTATCCTTGTGAAGGATCCTACTTTGGACACTAATAGCTTAATGTCTTTTCTATATGGTGGTGACCAAAACTGCCCATAGTACTCAAGGTAAGGCTGCCCCATTGCAGAGCAGAGCAGGGCAATCACCTCCCTCAACTTGGTGATGCAGTACTTAAAGCACCCCAGAGCACTCCCAAAGGTAGTGTCCAAGGTAAGTGTAGGAGAGCAATACTGAATATACATCCCAAAGGACCCTCATTGACCTTGATATTATCACGTCATAAGCTGATATTTCACAGTACAGCAACTAATCAATCCTGATCCCTCTCCCTGCTCTGAAAGAGAGCACTGGGATGGGTGCGTAGTGCATATATGGACACACATAGAGGATGAGGTACCACAACCACATGAACAGACCCAGCAGTATTGTGACCAGTGGCCCCATACATAATACAACAAATACTTAGATCAATTTTTTTCAATCCGCTATGGTTGGGTCTGTTGTTCAACCCTTCATATCTCCTGTTAAGCACCAAATAAGGCTGTCATGTTTAGGAATGGTACTCCCCAGTTTGGAGTTCCCACTGAAACATTCCAAATCATGTGCTGCTTGCTCACTCCCACCTCCCCACTCTGGTGAGATGGAGAGGAGAACTGGAGGCACAAAAAGATAATGGACTGAGGTAAGAACAATTTACAGCAACAAAACAGCAATGAAATACGAACATGAACAGTAACAGCAATGCTGTTAATAACAGAGGGGACAAGAGAGGCAAACGATTGAGACACTAATGCTCATCATGTGGAAACTAGTAATGTGCAAACCATTGCCACACTACAAGGACCTGAAAGGTACCCTTTCCCCTACCCTTGGAAAATGACATAAGGTGATATACAATAACCTCCAGGTCCTAGTCATGCCCACCTCTGACTACTGCAAAAATTAACCCTGTCCTGGCCAGAACCAGGACACACATCCACGATATCCCACAAGCATCAACTGCTGCTCTTTTCACTGTTCATGAATTCCCTTCTTCCAAACAGGCGCACTGGTAGAGCTCCTTGCACCCTGCCTACAAGGACTGCTTCTGCTACTTCCTTATCCTCCTTCTTTCACCAAGGCCTGCTGCTGCTTTATGCTCCTGCCAATTTCTGTGCCGATGAGATGCACTGATCCCAACTGCTTTCCCTGTCTCATCCAGCTCAGAAACACCTGGAGATTTAGGACAGCATGACAGGAAAATCCAAGCTTCCCTTACACATAGCACTGCTTCTTCATCTGGGTTCCTTGCCAAACTACATTGGTCACTTTATTATATCTTCTTATCTGGCAGCTTATTACTCAGGCAGACACCTTCAAAACTTCAGGGTCAACTAAATATGTACGGATTTTGTCCTCACTGAGTTATCCAGGAAGCAGAGAGAGGTATAAAATGAGTCACAAAGAGAGTAAGAGGGTAGAACTAGGAAGCAACTCAGATGCTACAGTTCTGACTACCTAATTTGCCTATTCAATGATTGAAAACAAAATTAGCATCCAAAGCAAAGAGTGATGTCAGAGTTTAGAGATGTAACAAAAACTAATAGTATCTACAATGGAATGTAGCATAAAAACTACATATAGATGAGCTAAGTGATTTAAATGGACTAACCAAGCAAAGTAAAGAAACAATGAAGAAGGGAATGGAGACAGCCAGCCAAGAAACACCTAGTTATGCTATAACCAGGTTAATTGTCCTGAAGAAGTTCATAAGGCAGTCACTTAGAACTTTGGGGACTCCAGACAGAAAAGACCACTGGAGACCCTTAATGAAGCCCCTCAGAGAACTTATAAGGATATGTATATACACTGATAAGTTTTAGGAAATGTCATGAATATATAACAGGAATACAGGGAACAAAAAATTAATAATCACATAAGCTTCAGTGAAGATACCTCTGTGTACACTTTAGTGAAATGATTATCAGTGCACCTGGTGTGCTGAAATCATCCAGTGTGTCGTAATAAAAGAATTTCTGCCTGCTAAAGCTCACAAACTGAGTCTTAGAGGTTTCTTTTAAAAGCTGATTTTAGGCAACAAGAGCAAACCACAGCAGCTGTGTTTCTCTTCAGAGTAACTGAAAAGTCATGGTGGCAGTCTTACAGATCTTAGACATCATCTATCCTTCTTTAAGATTACTTCTTTAAGCAGAATTTAATTAGAGATTATTTAGTTCAGAAAGGCAGAACAAAGCCATGACTCATTAACCCATGAATTAGGGTTCCTCATTTGAGAAGATATGCACTTCAAACTAGTCTTGGAGCATGGACTTAAAATCAATGTCTTCCTTTGAAGCCTCACTGGGAGCACTTTCTGATCATGAAATCAGTGCAGAGCAGGGACAAGGCTGTGAACAGAGGATTTGCCAAACCTGTGCCATGTGCCAAACCCTGCCACACTCACTCTACAGTCTAGAGAAACTATGTGACATGGACTTGCACCAGCTGCTGAACTTGGGACAAAAATCTAGTTCTTTTGGGTGTCTAGAGAGGCAGAATTGTATTTGCTTGCTCAGTATGATAGAAAAAAATAATGTATAAGCAATATATGGTATAGGATTTTAGTGTCCAATTTTTGGGTCTAGTTTACTAAATTCTATCCTGCTCTTCCTGAGGAAAGAAAACCTACACTGCAACCTCTCAAAATATTTGTCAACTCATAATGGAAACCACTTTCATCTATGCTGAAAAGTCCTACCTTGTCTCAAACAGTATGACTGATGAGGGTCAAATTAATCACTGCAACAATGCCAACATGTCAGAGAAATTATTCCTGCATAGTTGATTAAAATCCAAGTGTTATTCCCAGTGAAAACCATATAGATTTGAATTTCAGGACGCTGCTATTACTTCTGGTTTACTCCAGTCTTGCCTGTAAAGCAGGGCAAGTCCTGTGGGCAGTCTACTGGCAATCCCCTGAGAAAAACTGAAATCCCTGCCTTGTGGGAAAGTCTGTAGTATACAAACACAGATTAGGTAGTACATGATCAATTAACTGAAAAAAAGAATTCCAGAAGGTACAAGGGATGGTGTGGGAGGTGTGAGGGAAAGTGAAGCTATAAACAAATGAGTGTCTCTTCTGCCCCCTCAGAAACTGGATGTGTATTCATTATTTCCACTGATATTTTGAAAGTATTTATCTACATTCTGCTCTGGATTTGCCCCAAATACCCAGAACAGAGCAATTATCAGCAAGAAAATAATTAATAATTCTCTCACTTAAGTGTTAGGCATGAATTAAGAGAGAACCTTCTAAGCAGTGGGAAATTGTGCAACTCTTCAAAATGAAAATCACAGAAGATGGCAAGGGGAGGACTAATGTTCTTTTTAATTGCTTAAATTTCTCAGCTATGATTCTGGTACCTCCTGCTTACCTGAGTAGTGATGATGTAAATCTTGAGACGTTTTCAAGCAGGCAAAAATATCTGAAATGATGTTTAAAAGATCACTATATTAATTATTATAGCAGATATTAATCCATGATTTTTTAATTCCTTTCATCCCAGACTTTGTCATGAAAGAAACTAATCACAATTACTGTCTCAGCATTTCAAAGTGGAGAATTCCTAATGGGCTTTACCTATATTGTAATGTACTGTATATTGGCAGGTTTCAGCCATCAGTGTAATACAGCCAGATGAGTAATTTATTCAGGGAAATGGTGGAAAAATTATGTTACTAACATCAAGAACATTTTAAGCCAATTACATCTCTGGGATATCAAAAGAACTTTGCTATCCTTAAGGCTTCATGGCCTCCTACAGGTATTTTTCACCTTCAGCCATTAAACATTCCATTAACTATACAATTGCACCAAAGTTATATTACTGTTCCATTAACCCACAGCATCTAACATGCTGCTAAAATATAAGCAGACAAACAATTTCCAAGGTTACATATTTAACAGGCTTGGTCAGATCAAATTTGGTCCAAAAATCTTTTTTTTTATAGAAAGAATTTTTTAACACAGACAAGATTAATGAGCATGTTTATATTAGGCAGATGAAATAATTTTGTTCTGCTGGAAAACTATCCTTCAAAATGCCAGATTTCAGAATTTATATATACTGTACTCCTATCAATTCTGGGAAAAAAATGTGATAAAAACGTTCACTAAAATTTTTGTACTTAATTTCTTCTTGGTGCATTGTATTTGCTTATACTTCCATATTTAGTAAAAAAATCTCATACAAAAACATCTACAGGTGTTGGGGGAAGGGCCAGCATTTTCACTGCCCTTAGTGATTCAAAGTCCCTTGTGCTTTCATTCTTGCTGGATCCAAGTATTTTTGTTGCATTTCATACATTGTAAAAGAACAAAATATTAAAAAGGGCCTTTTGAAAATGGGAAAACTGGATTTTAATCAAAGCAATGGTATGTTCAAGATAGCAGCCTCGCAACTCTGCTTGCAGCCTTATGCTCTGGCACTGCCATGTTTTGTGCAGAGATGAACCTTGAAAGAGCAGCACTTGAAGGGGAAATAAGACTAAGAGCTACTTATTTCTCCATCACAGTTACTCTCAAAAGGAGATAGATGCCCAGCTGCTCAGCCTCTTACAGCTAAGAGTCATGTCAGGAAAACTAGAAGATAGATTAAAATGCAACAAATACAAGCAAAGTTAACTAACAGTTTGTTTTTGAGAAACAAAGTCATTCCTCCCTAAAACCTTGAATTTCTTCATTGAGGACTTCACAATAATTTCAGTGCTTCACTGATGTCAAAATTTCAGGTAAACAACACAAAAATTTACATTTGTATTACACTAAATTTGTACATTTGAATTACACTAAATGCGAACTTGAAAAATGAAGCATACATTAAACGTTTTCTATCACAAACTATCTTCAGACATACACCTTGGTTTAACTCAGGCCTCTTAGACTGTCATGGATGAAAGCAGTACCATCACCTTAAAGTGTTTTTTCCTGATGAAATTACTGGGCAGACTGGAGTAAAAAAAATTTTTTTTTCTCTTAACATTAGGCAGTTGAGAGGAAAAACAAGTATTATGAACTTCCACTTTAAAGTACAAATTAATTACTAACACATGAAAAAATATCTGCACATTTCCCTATAACCCTCAACTATAGTAAATTAACTTCCTTTTGGATTTTGTACTCCAGAATTGTCAGACTGAGATTTGCAAATGGGAATTAAAATTAGTGACAATCAGTGGAAAACTTACTGTTGCTTTCCTCTGCTGTTCTCAACCTGTTTAAAAGCAAATACTTGTTATTTTAATCCAAAATTTACATCATTAAGCTAACACTGGTACACATCGATCACGTACAAAGAGATGTGATCTATGTGAACGCAAAACTCACAAAGGTCTGATCAGTAATCATAAAACAAAATAAGTCTCAGGGCAACTTTGCTCAATACAGCTATCAGCAAACCATATTCAGGTGTTGAAAAATTGACACGTTTCTTTCTCTGCTTTATGTTGAGCTGCTCTTGATTCTGCACTGCTGTTCATATATTTTACATTGCAATAACAGTAGCAGTTACAGACCCTTCAATCACATACACAATGATTAATTTTAATTAATGTTGAGATGTATTAATAGCTATGTGAATTAATACCATTATTTTTGTACGTACCAAAACATACTTTTTAAATTGATGGTCTTTTGGATTAATAAATCTGCTTACAAAATGACTATTGCATCAGCATTAACATTAAAGCAGGCTTTTACAGAACACAGAAGATATGATTCACCTCACAGACCAGAGATACCCCACTGAAGACATTGGACTAAATGACACAATCAGGACACTCAACAGCCTGTATGTCCTGTTGGTAAGTATGTGGTTTGCCTACCACCTACAAATGACTGGGTGTAAAATAAACAAAAACAAAAGCAAAACAAACAAACAAACAAAAACTCCAACCAACTCTCTAGCCACACATACTAGTATGCCTAACCCCCAAAAAAACCACTAACTTTTTTTCTCCTCTCCCCATAGTGAAATCAAATTGGACATGACAGCTTTCTAGTATCTTTGATTTATTACATCCACAGTGCTACAAAATAAGAGCAATCTAAAAGAAATTGATGAAAATAAGAAAGAAAAGAAAAGGAAAGGAACACAGAGACAGCACTGCACATGGTAAAAATACTCCTAACATTAAGATACTGATTAATCAAGCTGACAGGGGGTGGGGAGAGGAATGGACACCTCTTGTGAAACCAGTGTGCTTTCACCAAATATAATCAAAGCTTAATAACTTTTGAAAATGCATGAAGAAAACTCAGTTTTCGTATTTTGTGCAACTTAGCACAAAAGAGATTAATCAGAGAGTGAGAGAACCTTTCAGGATCTGCTAGCATTTTAATTATTTAAAAAAGGAAACATACAAGTTGCACAGCAAAAGCAAATGAAATTTTCTGTGCTCAATAGTTGGAAAAATGGCCAGTTAAAGATGGTCATAGAACAACAGAATCATTAAGGCTGGAAAACAGCTTTAAGATCAGGAAGTCTAACTGTCATCTTAGTGACCAAAATAGAAAATTGAATTATAATTAGAAATGAAAGGGGTGCTTATTCTACCTAAAGTCATACACTTTGTTCAAATGGATCTCATTTATCTCCATTAAGAGGGCTTTCTCCAAAGAATCTTAAAAAAACTGAATTGCCTTAACTCTTCATTTCACAGAAGTTTCTTATGCAAAGCATGAGAAACAAAACCGAAGCGGAAAGCTGCAGACAGTACAGATCTCTCTTTCAGAAAACTTATTATGAGTATCTTAATATGCTAATAATACATACGAGGAGTTCCTGTTTGGATTACTTTTCTTGGCATTTCCAAATCTTCTGTTAGTCAAACCCTAAAAAGAGAGATACTTTTACTGGTAAAATATGCACACCACTATAATATATATGCTGCACAGCTCAAAAAAACTTAACAATTATATGCTTATTATTAATACAACTAATGGCACTGACAGGCAAGTGAATCACAGCATTGCCACACCTACACTAAAATGAAACTAATTAACTCACATTGCAGTTTTTCATGTTGCCTCCATACTTTTTAATGAAATACTCAGTTACCTACCCATATCTCAATACACTCACAAAGCTTGTTAAAGGTGTTCTAAAATGGAGAGTATTAGAGAACTTTCTTCATGTTGGAAATTTCTAGTCTAGGGACAGACTTTACAGTTGTTGAAAATAAAATTCACTCTAAACCTCTATAACAGAAAAAGGTGACACATTGAAGGGCCTTCTAATGATATTTTGATCACATATTTTCCAGGTCTTTTAAAGAAATACTCAAATAGTCTTCTAAACTTTCATCAATATTAGATAAAATGGGCCAGCCAATTCCTCCTAATGTGCTAGACAGAAAGAGAATTATTATTCTGAGTAGTAGTCAGGCAGATTCCAATCCTCAAAAGAAAGAGATTTCTCCAACAAAAGTTCAGGGTCAGCTGACTTTAAAGATAAACCAACTAAAATTCAATTTTTAATTTAATCTGAAACTAACTTACTTTCTCTTATTTCTCTCGTATTTTGACCTCATAGCTAGCTCTGCAGGTACAAAAATCTTTAAAAAATCTTCCTACTAACACCCTTGCTTTGCTCCCTGCTATCCATCAGTAGGGATTCCTGAACCACTAGTATGTAGTGGATAAATCCAAGAAGCACCATTTTAGAAAAGATGCATTTCTTTAAAATATATCATACTCCAAGCATAACAGTTGGATGTAGCAATTTTGATATATTTCAGTGACAAATACTAACCTTCATAGTCCAGAGAGGACTTAGGAAGAGGGATAACAATTCAGTAGGTATTAGACACTGTATCTTGGAAGAATAAATAATTGAAAGATGGTGTTCTGAAAGTGACTGATTCTAACCTAACTCCAATATTGCTATTAATCACTGGGACTTTTCTGAGAATTTTAAAAATCTCACCTTTGAGTTTCATCAAAGAATATCTTACTGTGAGTTTTGAAGCACCAGATTGCTTGGTTCCTTTTCCTGACATGACTTTTATTTTGCTTGTCTGATCCTGTGTTTCACATTTCAAGGACTTATTGATTCAGAGTCCAAACTCAGGTTTCACAGAATATAAAATCAGTAAATTTATTTCTCTTTCTCTCTTTCATTTTTTTCATAGAAACCCCCACCATTTTTTAACATTGACATTCAAGCTCTCTTTCCTGATATTTGGGATCCAAATTTTGCAACACTCAGAACAGCGTATCTGAAATTCTTTGGTTCATTTTTATTTCTAAAAAAAAAAAAAAAAAAAAAAAAAAAAAAAAAAAAAAAAACAAAAAAAAAAACAAAACCAGGAAAAAAACCCAAAACCAAAGCAACCAACCAACCAAAAAAAATAATTACATTTACAGTGAAAAAATAAGCTGAGCTTTGAAAGATCACCATGGTATAACAGACAAGGAAGGGTACTTTTGCACTATTGAAATTCTTTGTTAATTTCCTTTTATACATGTGAGATACCCCTACATGCAGTGAATGATTAATTTTCTTCTATTAGCTACACCATTTTAAAACAGATAATAGTTTCCATAATCCAGACTCCTGCTCGAGTCTTCAGGAAACACAAATTGCTCTAGCTCCATCAAATTCAATGAGCCTATGCTGGTTTACACAGGCAGAGGACCTTTAGATCACAGAGCTGCAAATTAATTCTGGTAAATCATAAAATATGTTGTTTATAAGCCAGTGGCTAAGAAATCTACACTTTGCAATTATTACCAATATTTAACTATTCCTTTGCAAGGAATAACTATCTGTACGTGATAGAGTGAGGACTATGTAGCTACCTTTCCAAAATTTGCTTCTGAACCATTCTGCCCACAGGTGCAAGACCAAGCTGTATTCTCACCCATCACCTAATGCAACATCAACACACATGCTATTTCTGACTAACTTCATATTCAGAACCACTATGTGATTCAATAATTTAACATCCTACTTTGGTAATCATAGTAGAGTGTTAACAGCTGTTAAATTATTCATTTACTAAGCACACATACACTGTGCCAGCAGACAACAAAGTTCCTCATCTCTCGAAGAAGTATGTCATGACAAAGAATCTGTAGTGATAAATCTAGGAATGACAGCACAGGTACCTTGGGCTCATCCTAGCCAAAATTATGGACGAGGATGCACAATCATAATTCTTACCTCTTGAGAATGCCTCAGGTAATCACAGAATGGTATGGTATGCCTACCAATGTCTTGGGTTTTCGTTTTCTGATGCATGAAACTGAGACATTCCAAACCTAGCCAAAAGAGCACACATCAGCTATTTCTAGAGTGTAAATGAACAGTTCTATCACTTTAAATGAAGTATATGTGCAGTGCTATAAAATAAACATCTATATATCATAGTGTCCCAGCAAACCTGTAATGTGTTATAAAAAAACCAACAGAATTTCATAAGGATAAAACAAATGCTTTCCATTCTTTGTCAGCAGATTTGGGAGGAGTGCAGCCCTCCTCAGACCTTGAGGTACTGAGTCAAAGCATTCCTCAGTACTTCTCCCAGCAGCTCACAGGATGAAACCAGTGAGCCACATCACAGGAAATTTGAAAGATGAGATGAACTATGCATAGGATTTCTGAGAATGAAAGAGATGGAGAATTACTAAAAGAAGAGTAAGAATATCATTCCTTTTCATTCCAGAAAAGACAATACAGAATTTGTATCTTTCCCTTGGAAGATGTGTTTCTGAGCAATGAGAAATGAATAATGCAGGTAGAGGTTCTGCCAGCAAATACAGTATTGCAGCACTGCATGTGAGTGTAAATGTCCTGGAAAATCAGAAGTTTATTTTTGCAATTAACCAGGATGTTACTTTAGAAGATACTTCAGGAGAGGAGTCAAAGTCTTCTTTCTTCCCATTTATTCCTGAGGATCAGCACTCTGCTGTTTCCCATGCAAGACAGGCAGTGCTCCCAGAAATATTCAACTGACCTTCCATCCTACCCAGAACACTTTTACCTCTTCAATGATGCAGTGAATAACCAAGCCATGTGTGCTTGGAACCTATGACTAATTTTATGGAAATTAAGCCATGAGGAGAAAATAGTGGATGACACTTTGAATTTTTGAATTTTATTTACTTCTTTTCAAAAGCTGTACTGAAATTCACTCTTTGCAAAATGGCACATACTTAGCTGACTGAAATTAGAGACAGTGAGACAATTCTTGCTGTGTTTCTCTTGCTTGTCCCAGACATTCATCTCTGCAGGCTCTGAGATCACTTGAGTGTTCTGGGGACAATCATCCACTCTAATCACCTGACAATACAGAGACAAAACAATACTCAATTTACAGAACAATTAGCATCTCTGCAGTTGCTCTAACAGCCTACAATGTGGACCTTCAGAGCATCCCTGAAATGCCAGTGACAGAACATACTCACAACTGAGAAACAGATTTGCCCATATTTTGTTACAAGTTGCAGAAGACATGTTGCTTATGTCTATTAAATAGAACTGATGAAAGATCTCACACTTTGAACATATTTGAACTTCGAGACCTAATATGTTCAGAGGTATTAGGTCTAAAGTTCAAGTCTAAGGTCCTTTGCTGACCTGAGCACCTTGTTTAAACAAATGAATCTTCAGCATTCATCTCATTAAACAGTGATAACTCTTTTCAGATGACAAAGACCCTAGGAATTTCTTTATAGCTCAAAAAAATAGATTTTTATATTTGAACTCACAGTGTCATATGTATGGGGAAAGTTGCCCCATGTATATGACACATTCATTATGCTTTCTGCAACATGCTAAGTATTTGATGGATTCAGAGAGACTGTGGGACTCTTGCAGGCAGGAGATAACCTTATGATCTAACTTGTTTACAGTTGTATACCACCTGGATATGGCCACACCTTCAGTCTATCCTAGATCCTATGAAGCTTCCTCAAGTTCTCCTGCCAACCAAAGTGCAAGGACTGATTTATTCTTGTGTAAAATCAGTATCACCCTGGTATACTATCTAGCAAAGTCCTTGGGTGTCATGACCAAAAGGGAAATCCCACACATTTCAAACAAAACGAATATTGAACTAAAGCTAGACACACACAATAGATGTCCCAATCTGTGTGCAGCATTTTAAACTTATACATTTTCAATTAAATCACACTGTAGAACTCTTTTAAATGAATGAAGAAGACAGTTTTGAGATATGTAGTTCTTTTGCATCTGCCCATACCGGCACCTGAAGGGGTTTTTGATTCCTCTTTCTTCTCCCAGACTTTCTGTCTCTGTTTTGCTGGTTTGCTTTTGTTGCCTCACTGTGGTGTAGCTCACTGGATCGTAAAGACTCTGCAGAAAAGAGTCAAAAAATACCTTTAAGCTACAAAGCTTTTGTTTACTTAGATAAGACAGAACTGGCAGATCTCTAAAGTAAGCTGAGAAAGACTTGTGACATCCAAAGTTAATACTCATGCAGTTCAGTGCAAAGATGTGTACCATCACAAGATACAAAACAACAAATGTTAATCATCTCAGACTATTCATAATTAGAACAGAAATCTATTGTATTTCAGTTCTTGGTAAGCAAACTTCTGGTGGACAGGGAGGGATTTAAACTGACTACAGAAGTGTATACCACTTCATTCTCTATGCACCCATTTGACCTATGATAATACTAATGTATCTATAGGGGATTGTGTAATATATTTTGGCTCCTGCAACTCTTGCAGGAGACTTCCCCAAAGTGAGCACAATACCTCTGTCACCCCAGCTGTGTAATCACAGACAAAGAGATTCCACAAGATGGGGAGAATCAGGGTAGCTGACACATAGGTGCATTGCAGCTTGGATACCAGGCACACTTCAGAAATTCCCAACAACTGCCAGACCCACCACAAAGAAAGTGAAACAGTAACTATGCTACTACTATCAACTGCAGCTAATGTGCATCAAGTGTGTGCAAATGAAGCATTTTTATAATGCCTAGGACTCTCCAGTAAAAGATATTGTACAAGTGTAGTGTTTTATAATTACCACCTATAGACTTGGAGGCTCGCTCTGATGTCTCTTTCTTAGGGGACTGTAAGCTGTTGCTTCCGCAGAAACTCCAGTCCCTCCAGAGTGGACTGATCCAGAAAGAGGCATTTCGTTTCAGCTTGCTCTGAGAGATGCTGCTGTGATGTGACCTGTCAGAGCTGTAGGCAAAGGACTTTGACTCTATTAACTGGACAGGCCTGAGAGGGCTACTCTTGCAATTGTTCTCCCTGTCATAGGAGGAATGTATGCACAGGGCTTTCTTCTTTGAATCTGAGATGAAAATTCCTTTTTCATCACCTTCAGAGAACCCCCAGTTCACATAACCACGTTCAGTTTCTTCTCCACCACTGCAGGGGGATGCTGCAATCTCTTCAATATCCAGTGGTGGCTGGCGACTGAGAGGATGATCAATCTCTACAGTATTAGTCTTTTCTGATGGTAAATGAATAGCAAAGTCTCTCTGGCTCCAATGATAATCTTCTGTCTCTTCTTCAATGAGGGTGACACTTGGCAAGTTTTGCTGCAGCACAATGCTACTTTGCAGGTCACCTCCGAACATTTCATCCTTGTACTTGGCAGGAGTGCTCAAAAAGGACAAATTTAAGGTGATATCCTCAGACAAAGACCCTCCCTGACGATCAGGGGGCACCAGCAAGAACTGTCCGTATCTAAGGGTTGATTTAGTCTCAGAGAATACTCCTGAAGTGAGTGCGTCACTTTCTATCTGTACCTTTCCAGAGCTGTCTTCTACCCCCTTGTTACTCTCAGATCTCCATACATGGTTTTTGCACTCTGTTGGACACTGACTCCTTACCAAGCTCCGTAAGAGGGAGGGTGGCATGCTGTAGTACTGATATTTCTTGTCATACAAACACTCCAGGCTGCTCAAGGTCTTAGCACGGAGTGCATTGCTCCAACTATGGGGCAGTTTCCTATGCATTTGATGTTTTGTGTCTGCCAGTAAGGCTTCTTCCACCTGCAAAGTGTCTACAGCTGAAAGAACTTTCAGGATGTCCACTGTCAATGCAGAGAGGTCTTGCAAATGTCCTAGCTGGCTGTCCAGAGAGAGTAAAGACTCCTTGATATAAAATACCTTCTCATGCACCTCTTTAAGCTGTAGAAACATCTCATCCACTCTAGGTGGAAAAAGAAAACATAATTAAAATACTAAAACATAGATCTTTATGTCTGTTTGTAAGATGATGAAGGAGGACATTAACACATTTCAAAAAGCCAGTTTCAAACTGCTTTTTTTTTTTCTTTTCCTTTTTTAAATGGTGACTTTCAATGTTATAAATGTTTATATTTGACAAAACCCAGCCAACAGCCAGTTTCTCTTAAGGAAACAGACTTTTTGTTCAAGGAGTACCTATTTAAAAAACTGCTGTTTTCCTATTAATAGTCATTCATTGCCATTGAATTACTAAACCATAGACAGCAGGCTGAACAGACTATTGCTGCAAATGTAAAATGTTGTAAAGTATATTTCTTGTCAGCTAGTCATCCTGCATTTATACATTTCCTGTGCAAGCATGAGAAGGACAAGGCTCACACAAACCTAGAGGCATTCTTTAATCTCGCATTTCTCAAATACTGGAGACTGCTGGGAAAAGGGTCTTCCCAAAAACCTATTTGGCCTCTGGAAGCAGATTTTGTGCATCTTATGCCATTAGTTATCTTCAGGTAAAATTCAACTGCCTAAAAAACAAAACCTTTCCTTTATCATCTTCAAATCTCCAGTAAAAAGTGCAAGAACTTCTTGGCCTGAAATTATATAATTTTAACCAAATAATTATCTTCACATTTGTTGAAGATACTCTCTGGTGCTTTATCATTAAGACAATGATAAACTAGCTGCAGCCAATATGCAGTAGTGATTTTTTTGGTTTGTCACAAAGTAACTAAATGATATAGTATTAACCAATTGCTGAATAACATCAAAGACTAGTGTTTGAGCACATTTTTTTCACTTAAATTACTTTCTTGCATTAATGCTATGTAATGCCTTGAAGTGCTGAAATGCTGAAATCATTTGCACTTAGGAAACAATTCCTTTCCATATCTATATTTATAATGAAATCTTCTTGAAATAATAACTTTGCAGCTTTTGAACTAAGCTACTTATTTAACTTCTGTTACGGGGGATGCTTATTTTGCTTCTATGTTTTATTCTAATGTGCAGGAAATAAGATTATGAACAGGCAAAGACTGAGAGGTTATCTTTCTAGGCAAAACAAATATGTTAGAGGAGATCAGTGTTGGCATTCACTGAGACTTTTTATAGTGTTCACTTTTTTTAACTCTTTCCCTTAATGACAGATCTGCCATTGATTTCGATAGAATGCTAAATTAAGCCAATAGTGAGAATTTTGAAACTCTGTTGACAGTTGTGTATTAGCATTTTGCAAACCAACACATTATATTCAGAATATTGCTAACATGGTTTTATGGTTATTTCTGTAAACAGCAATTATACTCAATCACAAGTAACACTCTCACAGAATTTGTACACTGCTAAGCTTTTAAATAAAAACACATATTATATGCTGTTCTCTGGCGTGTTTTTGTAGTGCTAACTGGTCTGCAAAAGTGCAAATTAGCAACGCCTTACTGTACCCCTTAGGGGTACAGTACTGGCCCTTAGGCCACCTACACACTGCACATATCTGGGGATGCAACTCTGCCAGCAATGCTTCCCAGACAGACCCAACATGCACCTCAAATAGATACATTTCCATCAACTTAGCAAGGGCTACACATGTTCACACAAGGGCTGAACATGTTCACACATGTTCACAAGTTTGGCCAAAACTTCTCTCAAAATCATTAGCTTATCAAAGTCTTTTTATATGATAAAATTATACAAAGAACAAAAATCTGCAGCAAAACATGCCTCTCTGTTGTCAAATGGATCCTTTCACTGTCACTGGAACTCAGGCTTTCGTTCTTTTCATGAAAATATTTTTCCACACATTGTTCCTCAAAGTCATGAAGTTTCTTTAACTCCTCATCACTCAGGTAGAGCTCTGAACAAAAGATGTAGGAATCAGTATGAAGCATCCTAATAATTGCAATTGTTTATAAACATCCATGAGGAAAAAAATAAAAAACCTGTCGGAACTTTTTTACATTCCCTCCTTTGAAAAGAGTCAGGCTTAATTCTGTGAATTTGGGCTTATGTGTAAAGACTCAATATGCCAAATATAGGAAAATGAGTTTTTTCTCTTTTCTTATACAGGGAACATAACCACACTGACAAAAGTGTACTCCCCTTTAAAGCCTCAAAAGTACATACACAAATGGCTGCTCACAAAGATGTATTTTCTTACAAACTTTTTCCTTTTATTTATGTGTCACTTACAAGATGTAGACATACATATATAAGGCTTACAAAAATTTCACTCTAACTTGGTCCAGGCATTCATTTAGGGCTAGTCACCTACAACAATTACAGTCCTTTCAGGTATTCAAAGCAGTAAAGCTTTTTTTCACCTAATTGTGTAATATGTTCATATGTATAAAACATTAAGATGTTCTTAATTAACATTCATATGTATAAAACATTTATATCTTCTCCTCCCCCCTCCCCCCCAAGATTACTAAGGGAGAAAGAAAACACTCAAAAGTTTACAACTGCACAATTTGGGCTATTTATGATTCTACTCTTCTAAGATATCAAGACTCCTGAGGTAACAGACTGATTACAAAAAGAAATGCATATGGTGGAAAGCTGCTTCTCTGATTCAAATTCCACATTTCCCAAGCTCCACTTTTCTTTCCTTTTTTACTTACCAGAGCCATCACTTACTAACTAGGGGGGTATCTATGCCAAGCAACAAGGCAGTGTTTGTTACAAGCATGTAACAAAGAGCAGCAACGCATTGCTCAGCAGCCAATAACCCCGCAGTGCTCTGGGATTCCCCTCCTCTCTCCGTAATGAGACTTGATCATCTTTCAGGCTCTTTTCCCCACATAACCTACCTGTGGTGTTCCAGGATTTTACTCTTGGTATTTTCACTGATTTTCCACAGGGTGGCACTGGATCCTCATTGTGAAAACCAATTAATTATAACCACACCAAAACTAACTTAGAAGAAACTTACCAAACACTGCGTGTGTATATAGAGAAGGGACACAGAGGCATACAAACAGGAAAAAAATTCTACTTCTGAGAGAAGCATAAGCAAGGCATGAGCCCTCTTCTATCCAAGGACTTCTAGATGTGCTAAGCAGGGTTTTGGATTTCCTTTAGCCTGAGGCACCTCACAAGACACACTCTATGCTAAGTAAGTGACTTATGCTATTCATGTAAATCAGTGGCAATTCAAAGGCAGGCTGATGTATCCAGTCATGATGGAGGAACTGAGTCTGGGAGCAGTAGTAAAGCAGCACAGCATTGATTATTTAAGCCTGGTTTTGAACCCTGTAACTACCTGCGAGCATGCCAGGTATCTTCAGGGATTCACATTCAGCAGAGCAAATCCTAAGTAAAAACCAGGCAGGGCTTTTAGGCATGAAGGGTGTATATTGCACCAAAAAAGATGAGGCTATATAATACTATACACAAGAGTTCCCCAGTGTTTTTGTAGCCACCAGCCTCTCCTCTTTCTCATTTCCCTTCCTCACCCCAACCACCAATTCCCACTACTGAGTATTCATTCCCATCCTAGGCCTTGTGGTCACCTCCACTCAACAGCTAGGGCTATTCCTGGCAGAGCTGGCAACAGTGAGACAGGGAACTGACATCACCTTGAAGAGGCATTAGGAAGGACCCTGGGATGAAGAAGTCCAGGTGGGAAAGGTGCAGTGATAAACTAGTCTACAAAGGGAAGTAAACAGTGAGAAGTTGGGAAGTTCCAATGCTCTCTCTCTGCATCTGCAGTTACTGGATCACCTTTGTCCTTGGGCTCTGCATCTACTTTCCCCATGTAATGAAAAAGGAATTGTTGGTCTTTTCTTGACAAACATACAGAAATTCACACTTAAAGTATAGTTTAATTTCTTCAAAAAAGACTATTAATTCCTACAGAATAAGTTGCTGTCACTTTTTTCAGCTCAGAGTTGTGAAGTGTCTTGACTGATGCATAGTATGCAAGCGCAGCAAAGTATTCCCCTAATCACCTAGTCATTTTTTCCTTCAAGAATTCTCAAGCAGGCAAGCTAAATTCAGTTTTTCAAATTAAAACAGGCTGCTATGCAAAGAACATATTTTTGCTTTTTCCCTTCTTTTTTGGAACTCAACTCCAAGGTGATGGGAGGCTGACAATTGCCATCAGCTATTTTTTTTTTTTTGTTCCCAGCTTACTTAGTCCAACATCACCTTCCTCTTGATCCAGCTCATTTAGGGACCGATGGCGGAAGATGTGATTTATCAGAAGTCCGATGTGGCTCAGGAGGATGAATGGTGGAGGCAGCCATGGCTTCTCATGGTAGGTCATAATGTAGCGGTACCGGTTGTACTTCCACAGCTTGTTTGATATGGATTTCAAATCAAAATAAACATTACTGAGAACGACAGAGGAAGGGGAGAAGGAGGGTAAAACACTCCTGTGAGGAATACTGCCAATATAGCACAAGATGCTTCTGTACAGAACTAATCTGACACCGAAGAAAAGTCTTATTCCTCCTATTGAGGTAAATCTGCTTAGCAACTTCTGCTTAAAAAAGGTGCAGCATGTGCCTGCAGCTAGTGCACTGAGAATGAGACCTTCAAAGCTACCTAACAGATTTGGAGATCTAATTTCCATTAAATTAATGGGAACTGAACAAAAGATATCACTGAAGTGGCTTTGAAATCTCAGCCATAGTATTTAAACTTTTATGCATTAGCCTAACTGAAAATTCAACGTTGTCTGCCTCTTTGGACTGGAATAAAAGTAGGTACCAGGTTAAGGGAAGACTGGTCACAAAACAGTTCTGTGCACTCCCTCTAAAAAAAATACTTACTTGCAGATATATGAGCCATTCCTCTGCAAGATACTAACTAGAGCTGTAATATTATTAAATATGACTACAGTTGCACTGAATAATTTTCCATAACTGCTATTGTAGACCCAAGCACAGAAAAGCAATGTTGGGGTTTCTGGAACTGTAATTTCATTTGAACTGTCATACTACACACCCAGTATACAGTTACAAAAACATCAGCTTTGTTTCTGAAAGCATAATTAAATATATTGCTCATACCCATTTTTTGTCCCACTTCTGGAACAAACAAATCACTAAGTAGAAGATTTAGCATATCATCATTGCTGAAAGTTTAATTCCATAAATAATTCAAATTACAATTTCACATCTGTGTAGTAAAAAATAATAGATTGATTCCTCACCATAATTTCAGGAAAGGGAGTTTTAATTGGAAGTGGATATAGAATGAGTTTTGATAGTTCAGTTTTCTTGAATATTAATTGCTACATTTCTGTTTAACCTACAGCTGACTTCTTCCTCCACAGAAATGCTAAAATTCTAAGAAAAAGCAATTAACTACTTGGGTTAGGCTGCTCTTTAGTAATATTTTACAGAACTTTATCCACTACAAGGGGTTCCTTGTTAAAATTCTATAAAGACACTGATTAATTAATATTAGAATCATTATGAATTACTATAGAATTACTATAAAGATCCTTCCTACTTTGGCAGCTTGTTAAAAACACTAGTTAGATTTCAGTCTAGAATATATGAGATTGCATCCAACAACAGGAATTTTCAAATAATTTGCTAAAGGAAGAGCATACTCCTATGGTCATTATTCTCTTCCCTTGAACACTTCCAGTTATTTGCCAACCTAAAACTTGGGCTACCCTATGATGAATGTTATATAGGCTCTGAGCCTATATAACAACAATTGTAACTTCTAGAAACAAAGAAAAAATTACTTCAGAGCTGAATTAATGTTACTTTTTTTGCCAACTGAAGTTGTCTGCTTTCACAGTCAGACTCTTTTCAAATAGCAAAACAATGTACATGTCTTCTTACCACCCCTTTCCTTGCAGTGTCTTGCTACCACCATTCCTTTTTTATTCACCTTATTCCCATGGAAGACAGGATAACAACCACCACCAATACGCCCTTGCTGGGGTGTTTTTGGTGAAAGGCTTTTGAGAAATGCTGGCTAAATGCATTAGTTGCTGTTGCAGCAGAATACCAAGGTACCTACTTAAAGAAAGCAATAAGCAAGTTGACCATGATGATGTACTGCACAAAGAGGTAGACAGCTTGGAGGAATGGTGTGAGGAAGGAGCCAGGAGGACAGTCCTCATTGTTTTCACAAACTGGAAATGAAGGACAGGCAGAGCATAGTTAGCATGGAAATCAGAGCAGAGCACATCAATGGTCTGTGTTCTCATTTTTCCCGGCAAGAAACAGAACAGTGCTTGTCAATTTCACAGAGATGCATCACAAAACTTCCAACTAAAAGGTCAGCATCCACCTAAAGGAGAAGTGAAACCTCTTTATGCTACTGCCGCCCCATAGTTACCATTGCAGTTCAGAAGCTGCAGACATCACTTTATACATATCAGTTCTTACTCCACTCACTCCAGTTTTTTGTTAAGAGCTGAAATACATTTGGGAGATGGCACAGAGTCAAATAGGCTGAAATTTACTTTATTCAAATCTTTGATTCTTAAAGCAAGTGGCAGAGCTTTCATGGACTCCACTGTGGAAAGGACACAGCTCAAAGCCTGCTTTATGAGTACTGGAGTGTTACTCATTTAGAGCTTCATGCACAACTTAAAATCACATTAACTTGTGCAAAAGTATATACAAGACTATGAATATTTGTGGGATGAATCAACAAATCATAGAAATTAAGGGATCCCTTTTAATATTTTAAAATGACAAAATACAAACTTCTCATTCTTTTTAATGTCTAATCAAATTTTACATCTTTGATGAAATTTTTAAAGTGGTGGCTCTAAATTCAGGAAATATTCTGAGCATAAAGAGTCACTGAAGAAATCATAGCTTTATTTGGGAAGTGTCACATTTCTAAAGATTTAGCTTCAATAAGTGATTGAGCAGACTAAACTCTGAAACTGAACAATATGCTTTCATTAAAAGAATTTTGACTTATATAACCAAAATACATAGTCATCATGTGACTGTTTCAGTAGTAATAATGAATGCAATATTTTAAATTGTTTTAGTGAATTGGGTCTATGCTAAACTATGTATCTTAAATATATGTATCTATTTGCATACCTACTTTTCTGTTTTAGGGACTGTTTTACTTGTACCTATCAGGCAGTAGCATGAGAGTGCCTTCCATATGTAATGCTAAAATACCTCCTGGAGTGCCTGATTCTTCTTACTGAGACAGATTCTAACCATTAATTCGATACAGTGTTTTTCCTATTTACATTGATTGGTTCTATTTTTCCTATATTCACATGGTTTATCTGTTCAAGAAATATGCCAGGTAACTTCTTTGTCCCCCTTTTCCCTCTTCCCGTCCTCTCCTCCTCGCACCCCCACCCCTTAGTATTTTCTTCCTTTAAGGCAACTTTGTTGCCTTTTCTCCAAAAGATCAATAGCATTGTATTCACCTGACTGGAAATTCATTTCACTACCAGATCCTCTGACCATGAAGCAGCTAAGTATCAGTTCCTACATACTTTGCTATGAGATTTACAATATACTTAGTGTTTTAATTCGAAACACTAAATTTGGAAGTTTTAGAGCTTAATCTTTATTTTTAACAAAGAAGCTAACATTCTCAACTTTATTTATGCAGTATTACTCATTAAGGACATATATTTGCTGGAATCAGAATTGTTTGAGAAAGAACAGACTCAATAAGTAGTCAAAACTCTAGCAGCCCAAAGTGGGCATCTTTCTGTCTGTATTAAATTTAAGCTGTTGAACTGTATAGTGAAAATTACCTACCATCTATTTCTCCAGCATAGACCTCACCAAACATCATCCAGTAGGGCTGAAATACAATATCTCGTGCCAGAGTCCAAGAAGGAGGCTCCTCTGGTGAAAGAATTGCCTTTCGTGACACCCCAAAACTCAGCAGAACTATGGCCATCATGACCACAATGTAGAACATATTTGCTGTCTGGAAGAAATGTTTGGGTAAAAGAATTAGTTGTATTAATTATATGTCAAAGAAAGATACACTTTACAGAAATCTGCTTCTGCAAATCAGAATATAAAACAGGAGTAATAACCTAAAATGTTGGAGGAAATAAAATATTTTAGTTAAATGACCTGGACTACATGAGCATTTTGTAGAGGTTAAAATGATCCTGGATCAAAAAAACCACAAGTCTTACTTGTTTCTCACATCCCTCTTAGATCTTAAGCAAGATTTGAAAACGCAGAGACTATGATGGTGATTTTCCCCAGTGGTGCTTCTTTCAAAATGAGAGGAAGGAACAGCAGTGAAAATTATTTTGCCTTCTAACACTGAATTGGAATTATCATGTAAGAAAAAAAGTAAGCATGTAGACAAGGTAGTCCCCAGTAATGAAGGGATATTACAGTGAGAATTGTCTCTCTAGACCAGGCAGCAGTCCAGCAGCAGTTCTTATACCAAAAGAGAAAAAAAAAAAACTTTGATCTCAGAGAAATTTTGCCAGATAACATGGGATTTAATTGTTTTAATCAACAAGTAAAATAATAATGAAATGGTTTCCAAGAACTAGCGGAATAATCCATGCTAGACAGCCCATCTGCAAGAGGCAGTGATGACTTCTTCTGTAAGCAAGCTGGATCAGAAAATTAACTCCAATGCAATCCTTCTCTAAGGCATAAAGTAAAAATGGCTTTTTTAATAACTTCAAGTAATGAATAAATTAAAGAAAAATTAAACCTGATTATGTTCAACTTACAAACAGAAGTCATCACTGTATTGTCAGGTAGTACATTCGCTATGAATTATTTGGTGGCCTCTCCTTTGACCATCATTCTTTTCTGTCACTTCTCAGCTTTACATATTCCTGAATATATGTGCCTTAACTGCAAAAATATTGCTCCAAAGCACTATACTTACCATTTTCCCAATCATTGTCAGGTATGGGCCAGCATGCTGGTTCACAGCAAAAAGATCAAGGAGACGAGTATACCAAAATATAATATCCAAGCAGTAAAGTAGCCTCCCTGCAGTTTGAAAGGGGGGGTTGGACCAGCGCAAGCCAAAACCAATCATAAACAGGATGATAGCTATAGAATCAGTAAAATTCCAGTATTCATAAATCCACACTTTCAATTTTTGGCAGAATTTTCCAGGTTCTGAGATAAATACCTGAGGAGTAGAATGTCAAAAAGCCTACAATGAAATGCCATTTAAACCACAGATACCTTATTTAACTTTTTTTTGTCTGAACTATTTCATTATATTTGAAAATGTATCATTTCCTTCTCCCCCACCCCCATCCCCTCCCTTTTCTTTGTTTCTGTTTCAGGCATTTACTGAATATTGCCATTCATGATCAGTTGAGGTTTGTACTTAATCTATAGTGTCGTATTGCTCAAGTATGCCCCGTGAAATAGCTCTTCCTAAGGAAAAACAGATTTTGAACCTGAATCCATTCACTAAATGGTACATACCGCAGTGGAAGAGAGCAACCAGTATAGAGTTGCTATGCATAAGTATCATTATAAATTAACAAGCATTTTCTAGAGTAATGACTTGCAGCAGCCTTTTCATAAACTCCTAAGTCATGGAAACTACCAGCCTAACCTTGCTGATGGGAAAATAACTAATGCCTTTTATTTCAAACCGAAAATATAAAAAAAGATCCTTGAATTCCACCAAGGACATATATTTATATATATATATATATATTAAAAGGAAAAAAAAAAAAAAAAAGGAATGCTGGCAACTAGCAAGGTAGAGAATGAAATATTCATTCCTAGAACTGTGAGGTGCCTCAAAGGGATTTTAAGCTTCACTGAGCAAATGCGTGAAGTGGAATCTCTGGGTGGCTGTAAATAAAACCTTTGCACATTGCCACAAGTAAGGCAAATTACACAGTGCTATGTAAGCTCATACTGATAAGTACCAAGCAATGGAGAGATTTTGAAATGTTATGCCCTGAACTTGCAAGAAATTATGTATATGAACACATTAATGTACACAAGTGACCTGGACTAACTCACATGAGTAAGTGATTGCAGGATCAGGGCATAAAGCTTTAACAATTAGTTGATAAAATCTAGAGAAACAGAGGTTTGCAGCTATATATAACAAGCCCCTCAGCAGTTAAACAGCTGCATGTGTAATACAAAGTGTTCTACAAAGTCTTTGCCAACAGAGCAGAACTAGAACATGAATAAAGAAAATTAAGTAGAGCACATAAATTTCAAACTGACCCATGAATGATAATGCTAGAAAGAAGAGCTGATGTTTCTACTGTCCCACCACTGAGATGATGCAAGAGCACAACAGTGATTTCAAAAGTGCTTGCTATTTTACATTCGATATTTTTCTCAACGAGAGAATTCTAAAGTTGATTTTTTCAAAACTATCTCATGCAGACACAGAACTTGCAAGTTTATCTAATCTTGAATATATTTCCAGCATTTGTACTGCCCCTTGAAATCCTTCACCTCCCTCATACTAATGTCACAGTCTTCTGAGTGATGTGCATTAATATTAACTTCACTCAGAACTGTGGCTGGGGTTTTTTTGATAGTTTTATTCCTCTGCAAGTACAACATTTCAAATGCCATACAAAAGACAATTCACATTGCTATTGTTTACTATCTGCTGATTTTATAGGAAAAATAAGTTGGCTCGGATACAATAATTGGGGAAATACATAGCTGCATTTGTCCCCACACTCAGGTTTGGAAAGCAAGTTGTGTTCAGAAGCTTTGCTCTAATCAACTTCAAATAATTTCAAACAATTTTGATTAGAATATCTATTTTCTGTGCTCAGCATATCCAGCATTAAAAGCTGATGGTGTTTTTTATCCAAATTCATTTATAGAAGGTCAGATAGACTTGAGAGAGAGACCTAGATTTTGCTATGCTTAAGACCTATTAATTCATAACAATGTCCATACTCAGGTTAAATATCTAAAGAGAAATCCCATTTTCATTATTAGAAATCTAATTGTCCACTCAAAAAAATTAAGAAACATGGCTACATCAAGGCTCCAAATCTCTTTTCAGCACAGTTACTCTCAAGAGATCTGCACACTGCCACCAGCTCTACACAGAAAAGTACAGAATTAAGGACAAAATTTTCAAGGCCCAACCACTGGTCTTCAAATAAAAGTCTTCTAATAAATAAATTCCCTGTCCAATTTTTTCCTCTGCTAAATTGTCTACAAAAATAATGCAGGATTTGGCATTCTTCAGATTATGGTATTCTCTGGGTTATAATACATCCTCTACAGATGAGAAGTGTGAATGGAAAAGCTTACCTCCCTGACTTTTTCAATAGCAGTGGTGAAAATATAAATTATAACAAGCCATTCTTGCACACTTGGTCTTGGTCCCATCTTCACCAACACAGTGTAAGTGAAGAGCATGAGGAATGCCATGTATGATATCTACAAAAGACGGGGTATATAATACATTTGCACAAAAATCTCCAACAAATTTCTGCAAACATAACAGGTTATTAAGCTGAATATATGTATTCAAACTACTGGGGCACTGTCAGATTTTTGAGTCCAAAATCTTTATTCTAGTTCTCCAAAGTTTTGTTTTACTTTTTTTTTATGTGAAAATCCTTAAGCACCATTTGGAAATTGGTACTTTAGTGCTGAAAAAATAGGAAGAAGCAGAAGATAAGCTATTGTGGCACATGTTCACCAAGGCTCCAACTCCCATGTATGAGGCTACGTTATCCTGGATGTTGGACAGAATGAACTCCAGAGGTCCCTTCCAACCCTAACTATTCTATGATTCTGTTCCGTGATCTGCACATTATTTCTTCAATGTGAAGGCAGTACTATGCTTTCATCCCAACCTTCTGTTGGAGGTAACAATTTTCAAGGTCATATAAATCACTACTGGTTAATAAGTGCCTTCCAAAACTCAGGAAGAACGACATGATGTGGAAAACAAATATTTTAAAGGTACAAGAATAGGCTATAAATGTATCTTACACAATTGATTAACAACCTCTAAAGTGGTTAAGCACAGCCTGTTAAAGGAGTAAAAGTTTATGCACATGGTGGTCTGACTCAGTGGGCAGCCTGATCTTAAACATCCTGAGCTCTACAGACACAGGGTTACTAAAATTGATTTAATAAATGCATATTTTTCTGTAGCAAAAGACCTCTTATAGATTAACTCTTTCAGAAACAGTTCCTAAAGAAACAGATGTGAATGAGGTACTAAAAGTATTTTAAGGGCAGCTTCAAATCTATCTCTACATGTGCAATTGACCACTGTAAAAAAACCATGGTTGAGTTTTGATTTAGTTCCTTCTCTGCTGTCTTTTTTTTTTGTTTGTTTTAATACACTTAGATGATTTTAGTAGGAAATCTTTCCACTTAATTTTCAGAGAAATATTCAAATATCTTCCCATCCTACCAGTAAGAGACTGCAAATCTATGCTAGACAAAGTAAAAACAGAATTAAGTGGCATTTAAAAGATGAAAGGAAGGATTTGTAAATCCAAGTTCTAGAGTGATGACTAACCGTGTGAAACCAGAACTTGACAATTGGTGCATTGTAGAACTCATGGATTTTTCTAGTGCCAGGTAGGTTTCCTTGTCCACCATCTACTTGGCTTTCACCAGACTTCTGTGCAAACTTTTCCACATCATCATCCTTCTTTAAAAGAAAACAGCATTTCAAAAGTAAGAAACAATGGTCCATGATACCAAAGGCAGTGTTGTTTTAGAGGGAAGACAGGCACAGATGTCTAAACTTTGCTCTGGTCTAAACCATTACTGTAGCTTGCTTTTGTCTGGCTACAACTATCTCATTTGCAATAATTACCATGAACACTTTTCCCCTAGTAATATTAATTTACAATTTGATCTTATGACTACAGACAGTGTCAGCAGACCTGAGTCCACTCCTATTTCTGCCACACATTTTTTTTACTATCTTTGAGTAATCACTCTATGCCTCATTTTTCCCAGCTGTGAGATGTATATAAATAACAACTATTCAACACAACTGTGTTAGCTAGAACTTCACTAACAACTGTGATCACATTCTGAAAAAAGGAAAGAGCAGAATATTTCTGCCTCATGTATACAGTTGCACAGAAAATGTCAAGAGAGTAAAATTCTAAATACAGAATCTCATTGCTATTTTTGATGTATTTGATGTCTGATTAGAAGGTGAGGTTGAAATAAGTATTCTCTTACAAAGATCTGCCTATAAAAATATTAATAATTTCTTTATTTTCTACAGTAAAATAAAAACAAACTAACACATAAAAAAGCAAACATACTTCATTTTGTATTCACAATTTGACACTTGTTCAAATATGCCTCTGAAAGGCTGATTTTTGCTGAAACTTAAAAAAAGCTGCAGAAAATTGACAAAACCAGAAGTTGCTTAAAGGAGTTTTCAGTGATGAAGGAGAGCAGGCTGAGGGATGCACACACATACTGCTTAGTTGGTTAGACAAAGGTGCTAATAATGCCAAGCTTACTGGTTCAAACTATGAATAGCTAATAGCTGGGCAAGGCTGAGGGAAGTAAACTAACTTGTTCAGTTTTGTTTCAGTGCTGGCCAATTGCCTTGGCTAATATCAATGCTAAAATTTACTGCTACTGGATATCTACAGTGTAATTTATCCATCCCTATAACATAATGTTTCCTTGAGTTATCAGGGGAAAACTGATCATCTCAGTGTGTTAATATCAGATCTTCCAAGGGGAGGAGAGAATTCATCTCATGAAAGAGTGCAATTTCCAGCTGCAGCAGGTTATTGGAATTCATACCTGTTTGTGAAAGATGCTCTATATGGCACATATACACTGTTAAAATTGTGTAATTTTCTGTATTATTTCAAATAAGATTATTTAAGAAAAATCAGTAGCTTAGACTTTAAACAACACTCTCTAATACATAAAATCAAAAGCTAAACTTGTTGCTAGTACAGGAAGGAAGCAGCCCTATCTGAGGAAGATCAAAAAAGTGCTTATACACATTTTTCTGCTGCCTTCTGCAGACTGCAGGGGTGGTCCTACCTCAAATAATTACAATTGGCCCATCCTCTCTACAATAGCTGTTACCAAACCCTATTAACATAATTTTTGAATTAGGTTAGACAGAAACCACAGGAGACAATTACTTTGAGCGCTTTTCTGCATAAAAAAGAGAAAACATGAGTGTGACAACAATAGGTCTACTATTCTGTTTCAAAAACCCTCAAAAACCATCTTCCCTCTTTTATTGTACACAAATTGAAAGTTGATTGAGAAGGTCCCAAGTAAACTACAAAGTTTATCTGCTTTAAGGTGAGCAGAGAACAAAAAAGTTTGCTTCACAGCTCTCATTTAACAATCATGTTTTCATGGGTTAACACCTCACCAACATTTACCCTTTTGGATGGAAATCCTCCATGTCTGCCCACGTCTAGCTCAGAATGGACACTTGCGGAAATTGAGAGAGGGAGAGGCAGCAGCTAAGATGCAGAGCACTGGCCACTGCTCATGCAGAATGGGAACAAGGAGTGAGTTGGAAAGGATGGGACCTGGACTGCCTCAGTTCTGCTGCTTCCCTGCCCACCTGGGCAACCTGAATTATGCTTTATAGTTGGGATTTTGTGTATGATATGAAATCTTTCTTAGCTTATTTGGTATACAAGATTACATTGGTGTTCAAGATTGCATTGGTATTTATCTGAAGCTGGAATAGAATTTGTGCCCTAAAAGACTTGCAATTAATTTGTGTGAGGTTGAGAAGGATTTTCTCATTATGACCAGTAAAGGAGTGACCTTCAACACAGATGAAGTGACTTGCTCAAGTTCACTTCAGTCCATATCCAAATCAGGGATCTAACCCCTACGTCTTGAGAAATGGGCTCCAGCGCTTCCAGCTGAAGACCATCTTTTCACTCCTCAAAATTATACTGCAGTAAACAAATAAACTGATGCTCAAATGATGATCATCACAGACTAACCAGAGACAAAGTAGAGTTGATTTGGCTCTGATCCCCATGATACCATGTAAATTGGTGGAAGTCTTGAGACTGAGGTACATGGGACATTTCTGCCTTACTTTTAAACTCCAGCATCAAAATGGTGGGAGGCAGGAGAATACTCATAATGACCTAAAAAGGAGACACAAGATTCAGGAAATTAATTCAGCAGAAATTAGTTCCTCTATAGACCTGCAGTCACAGTCAGCCATGCATGATGTCAGTACAAACCCAGTGCAATTCCACTGGCCTGGGTGGGAGCCACTGGTGCTGGGAATCTCTGTATGGCACTCTGACAGACTCTGAAAAAGTGTATTGCTCTTGACTGTTTTGTGGCTTTGAAGAGTGCCCATGATATCTGGAGATGCTTACAACACTGGTCCCAGATGTGCATATATTAGCCATGTTCATAACCACAAAAACATGCATAAAACATCTACAGACCTTCTAAATGCGCAGAAAAAGCTAGTTAGAGTGATTTTACCTTAAACCAGGAGTTCTTCCGCATTTTCAGGCGTCCCATCCACATATCAGTCAGCAGCATCTGTGTGCACGTATGGGATACAAATGGCCGCAGGCCTACAGATACTGCTAGTTTTAAACAGGTTGAGTTGCTCCAGTTTTTCAGTTCATAGGTCAGCAATTTCATGGCCATCTGCTCATTTTGTTTGAATGCTTTGTCCAGCACATCTAAGGCAAGCTGCCCAAATTCCCTAAAGCAGAAAAGAATTAACAGTCTTAATTAACAGAATTAACAGGGTTCTATCCAAACTCAGAATAACTGCCACAAAGAGGTTGGTGTGAATACTCTGGTAACTAAAGTTCCCCTAGCAATCTCAGTAAGTATGCCTTCTACCATTTTTCTCATTGCTTTATCATAGTGATAAACAATATATCTAGGTATCAAATATACCTAGTGAAAAGCGTTTGAGGGAGTAAACCTAGCTACTTACTTCTAATCACAGGGTATAGGATCATCCTGATTTCTATTTTTTTTTTCCTAATCTCACTCAGTGATCAAAATGGATTCTACAAAGTTTTGTGTATATCCTTCAACAGATTCGTGACTACTGTGGGTAAGCATTGCAGGCAGTTGCAAAAGTCTCTTCTTTTAGACTGGCTTTAAAACATCTCTGTAGGGAAGGAAAGTACACCCCTTCCTTCAAATTAAGCTTTGGAGCTGCATATATAAGAAGGCAGTACATTTTATGGTATCTGAATCTCAGGCATGAAGTCTACAAAGCATGAAATATATTACTAACACAAAAAACTACCAGAAAACACTAACTGCAAATTACAAACTTGAAGAAAAGTCTTGATCTACTTCTCTTTTCATTCACTCCGTTATTTCAGGATACATTTTTACATTTAGTCTTACACAAAGCAGGACTTAAGCAATGATTTTAGTTTGTTTGTTGCTACTTATTATAGGTTCAAAAAGCCCAATACCTATGTGCCATATGGCTTTTTTAACAAATTGAACTACAAGGGAAGATGTAAGGGAAATTTCAGCCCTTCACTTGACCATTTAGCAGACAGTGAGCCATGCATTACTCACCTAAATTTTAATGTTGAAATATGCATCTAGGGAATATACAAATAGCTTTCTTTTTACTCTCAACCAGACTGCAGACCAGTACATAGATCCTGAAAGTTTTTTTTTTATACTCCACAGTCCATGGCATCACTAACCCTATAAACTCTTAGTGGATTAGGAAAATACCTAATCATTCTAAGCACTGCAGAACTTTATTAACTAAAGTGAAGGGAGAACTCATACTTTGAGTATTTCTTGAGTTCTTCTGAAGTGTCATCCACCATGCTGCTCTGTTTAGCTTCATGTGCCATTGCTCTGTAGAGTTTACAAGCCACAATAGCCTTGACCATGGCTTCCTCTCCATGCTGCCAGAAAAACCTTGCCATCTTCTGTCTTTTCATTAATACTGCCCAAACAAGGAGGTCATTATAGGGGTACTTAAAGCCAGTTGATTCATAATTCTCTGCACAGTTTATATCCTCTTTTGATTTCTTCTTACACTTATGGAAAGCACTGGATCTTTCCTACAAATTGGTTTAGGAAGAAAAAAACAAACAAACAAAAAATGCCAGTGAATGGTTGAGGTTCAGATTCAGAAGAATAAAACTGCACACAAATCTGAATTTCAAGTAGCAAACTGATAGCTATATATATATATACATATACATATACATATATGTCATAAATGACAGCTAGGATCATATTCAGATTACCAATGCTAGGAAGCTGGTAACAATAGTGAAGGAAAAATCCTCTTGATCTAAATCCATGCCATTTATAGCTTCCCTTTCCATAGTGTTGGGCAGTCTTCAAACTCTGTGACACCAAGATCCTCCTTTCACTCTTTTTATAGTTGTGTCATGACAGAAGGAAAAACAAAAGCAAACAGTAGACTAAAACATATACCATAGACTGGTGGTACTTAAAGATAATTTTACGGTCTGTCACACTTGTAAACTTGCCATACATTCATATCTGGATATTTCTTCATGAAAGGTAGCGAAAATAAATCTTACTAATATAAATGAGGTAGTCTCAGTGCTACAATGGGTTCATTTTGGCTCAGACTAATTCCAACACAGCCATTTAAATTCATGCTACTTTATGTTTTGTCTGTCAGGTAGATAGACAGACAGATATGAATGGCAATGTTCGCTCTTTTGTCATTCTTTCTTTGGAAGAAAATACTCTGTCCTCATTTTTCAGACGTTCAAAATGTACCTCTTCTTAGCAGGCTTACTCTAGCACTTTAATAAGCAATCATGAGATAACATCAGGAAAGTCAGAGATCTCCTGTTCCTTTCAAATAAGAGTTTTCACCCATGCTGGATGTTAAGAAATTTGGTGATACTACATTTTAGTCAATGAAAACCCTTAGAAACTAACGATGGATTGAAGTTAAAAAACTGTCACAACACGAGTCTGAGCTTGATTTCACCATTAAAACTTCAAGACCTGTACCTCATGGCCAGTGTGCAGCAAAGCACTGCTTCCACTGCAATTTAAGTAGAATTATGAAAATTAACAGCCTGACCAACCTATGTCTAAAATCTGTCATTAAAATTATTAGCAGCCTAATACATCCTAAGCAAAGTCTGAAGTAAGCAATTATATAACCTTGTATTTGTAAGGCTGTGTTGTTCTGAAGAACTGAGAATGCAAAGTACTTTCCGCAGATCCCATTCCACTGTCCATCCGATTACTCTGATGAAAGGAATGAGACAGGCTCTGAGAAAAGCTGGAGACCACTCTCTAGATCCAAAGGCATACCACAAGGAGAGAATTGCAAATTAGATACAAATATGTGCCTGTAGATATGATACATGCATGTACTTTCTGACCACAATAATGCATGTAGAAACTAATGTTATTAAAAAACTAGATGACAATCAACATAACTACCATTGGAGCTTATACTGTAAGGGAAAAAATAGCCTGTTTCACACCTTAGTTAAAAAAAAAATATTTATTTTTCCGAAACTCTGAATTCAAAACATTGATTTTCCAAATAGAATTCAGCAATTAAAACAACAACTGGGCTTGCACCAGGTTGAAATCATCCAACTGGAAGCTCTTCTAACTGCCAAACTTTTTATAAAATGCCTCAAGTCCTTTGAAAAACAGAAGTCTCTGAAGTTTTTCCTGGTCATTTCCTCTGAACATCTAGCACCCCGGTAAATTTTCTTGTGTGTTGGCTCAGACAGAAGAATGTTACCAGATGAATCACTAATGTTCTTCCCTGCAGTACCTAGGTATATGATTATATGGTTTCACCCATTCCTGTTAAGGTCATATTCAATCAGAAACAGTGAAAAGTGTTGCAACTGCCCAGATATCTTTTTTTAAGTATTGTATTAAACCAGTGACACACAGGAAACTTTGTGTTTCTATTCCCTCCAAGCAACAGTTTTCATTATTTGTTTCATTTTCTCTGATCATCCTGAGGTTCTTCTTTTAATCATGAAAGCAATTCATTGGGATGATAGGGTATTGTCTGATTTTTAACATATAGAACTATTTCAATCAAAGTCCAGTTCTATGCCAAAAACTGGTCAGAATTCTTATGCAGTGATGTTGAAGTTGCAGGGAATGATATTCAGCTAATTTATTGAGAAGTTTAGGTTGTTTTTAAGTTACTGGTTTTGGAAAATCAATAGAAAAAATGACATGCCCTAAGTCTAGTTCAAGGCATGTGGAATTCAGTATCTCTGTACTACAGTTCAAGCTGCAAGAAGAGAAATATGCAACTGCTTCAAAAAAGGGAAAATTTTGTTTGACACAGTCTTGATGATCTTTACTGATGGATGACAGACAGAAAACACAACCCAGCTACTGGATACAAAAGTAAATTTACTGAATTAACACTTAATGTAACAATCACTGGTAGATTTGGGGATTTGTCTGTTTTATTTGCAACCTCCCCACAGCTGGCAGAGAGATTCATAAACCAGACAAGTCTGACATACATTGAACTGATGCTTGTCAGGCAAACCACAATGACAACCTGAGCTATTTTCCGTTGTCACATTTTGGCTTTCTTGGTGACCAGTGGTAGTAATTTCAAAGAAGTTACCTTATGTTTTCTGCAGAGATCACTGTAGAGAATTCGGAAATGCTTCCTTGTGTAGCTGCTCCGATAAGCTCCACCAAGAAGGTACTCTATCACTAGTCCAATATCAATCAGTGATATCTTGTAATCCAAAGAAAGGGTGTTCTGAAACACCAAATGTCACAAACATTTCATGATGCCACATTACATGCAATGCTCAACTATGTCAGAGCCTTACTAAGGGGTAGTCTGAAAAAATATGCATCTGAGAGCTCCTGCACCTGTCAGGAAACTGTACACATTCATTAGGCATATGAAACTCCCCCAGAAAAGAGAAAATAGGCACATCCCATTTTCAGCCTGAAAAATGTGATGTCTACAGTTCACTGCACACACATTGCATAGGGACATATATTGCAATAATCACAAGCCCAGCTGCATTCAACAGTGTGGGTAATCGTTCTTCAGAATAATCAGGAACAGAAGAGAGACAGATAAAAATCTTCTCATAACAAGAGAAAACTAGGATGGTGTTCTTTGGTCATTAAGCTTGTTCATTAGTTACAAATGAAGAAGTAGTGAAGGATGTATTTGATGTTGCAGAGTAATTCCTGGAGATTGGAAAGAGCCTGTAGAGACCCAGACTGTCTTGTCAACTAGGACAGCAGGTGTACCTGCATTAGCTCTACCTTTTGAGTCTTTCAACATTTCTGTTTAAAGCACCACTGCCCAGCTCACCTCCACTGTCCTTCCCAGACCCAAGGTTTGTGACAAATTCTCTGAAGAACAAGATTATCTTCCATACAGATTTTAAAAATTACTGGTAAAACCTTAAACTGCAACTCTTTGAAGTGAAAAATGTGCTTGTACATAAATGAGATCTGAGACTTTATGTATTCCTAGCAGTATATGCCTCTCAGACTGTGAAAGTCGTTTTCTTCTGGACTGAGGTTTTTTTCAATAGACTTCAGTAGCAAGCCTCTGTACAGTCAGTTGAGGCCACCAAACCTTAAATAACAGAAGGCTTCAACATGTTGAGCATTCTGGGGCAAAAGCATGTCTTACAGAATGGAGTTTGTCAGCTCTGTCTTTGAGAGTTAGTTAGGCTAATAGTTCTGACTACCTACATTTGTAGGTACTTCTTTGAGCTAAGCTCCATATTTTAGGTAATCAGAGCAGACTGCAACATATCTCCATTCCAATGTGTAGCAGCATCAAAACTGGTCACACTAATGGAGAAAATATTCTGAAATCCATGATCACATCATTTTGGTCACTGTTCTACCTACTGTGTCACCATATTAGACTGCAACTGCACAACCCATTCACAGAGCACTTATGCATACTTACAGAAGGTCAGGTGACAAAGGCTTTTCAGTGTTTAGACCTGTGTGCAGATCCCAAGTAAATTTAGCTTACACAATGGCAGAGAAAGTTTTGAAACTGCACAGGATATTTTTTACATGAATTCCATTATTACATATTAAGTCCCAAAAGCTTCTCTTTAGATCACACGCTGAGTTTTCTCAAAGTGTCCTGAGATATATACAGGGCATGGATTTTAAGGGAGGGGTCATATCAACCACTTCAGTATTAGTGAGGAAGACAGATTTTTCAGCCTGGAAAAGTTAGATGCTTTTTTCAACACTGAGCTCTTCCAGATCTATTGCATAAATCAGACCTTGAATATGTTTATCAGTATGTGAAAACACAAAAAATAGTTTATTATGGAGACCATCTATCCCTATGTCTATCTAAAGAACAATACATGAGACTGACATGAGAATCATCCACAATAACAAAATCATACCACAAATTCAAGAGAATTCTCCAAACAGTTGGACTTACCATTTCATTTTATCTTAGCATTCATACCCTGGAAAGAGTTATCCAATTAATCTAGTTTTGGATCTCAGAATCCCCTGCAGTGAAGCCTAAATGCTTAAAGAACTGCTCATCCCTTCCTGGCTAAACAGTGCTGTGAAGTACAATGGGTAAAAAAAGCATGAAATAAATTAATGTTGTATACAAATAACAAAGCTACCACTAAACTACTAATGGAGCCAGCGCTCCATGCAGTAGTCAGCTACTACCACCTTCTGTCCTCCTGGGCAACGCAGCACATTAAAATATATCTTGTCACAGTATCTTTTTGTTATTGCTCAACAAGAAAATATTATTCTAGCTTTGGGGGAAAAAAAGAAAACCTTAAAACTGACGCCTAAAGGTTTCTCTGATTTTTGATTTTTCAATTTTATAGATGTTAGAAGTTATTGTAGATCTAATGTCCTAGTAAAATAACTTCAGTAGCTGAATGTTTATACATACTAACCCCATCCTGTATCAACCCCTTGAAATTCCAGTAGCTGTTTAGTCTCTATTTCAAGGTAGAATTGCAGAGAAGTGCCACGAAGCCTGTACCACAAGATAAAGACATGGACAGAAGGACCTCCAAATGTAAAGCTTTGGAAGGCCTCCAAGGACCCAATGTGCTGTGAAGAAGACAACGATGATGAAGGAAGGGTCCCAAGCCCCTAGACCCAATTCCTGAGGGGGTGTGCCGAGGGTGGAACAGGGCAGGACTGGGGGAAATAATGGAATGGGATTGGATGGACATTATTGTAAGGTCAAAGGGGGGATCCTGTGTAAATGTATTCCTCGAGCCTGGAGGCTCATTAAAGCTCCTGCTCACTTATCTTCTACTAAAAGTTGCCTGGAGTTTTTTTTCTTCAATCTTTTAGGCAACAAAACAATGAGCACAATTATTGCACTAATTCACTAAGTCTTTTGTACAATCGCTTCATAATGTCACTTTAGTAATCTGAGAAAGGGAATCTGATCTACATGAACTGCTTGGTCTGGAAATTAAAGTACCTGACCCTTGGGAGCCTCAGTAGTAGTGTGTTAGCTAATTGCTTAAGGGATCAGTGGGATTAAGATAAAAGCATTTAGCAGATATAGGACTATAATAATGAACCCATCACGTCTATTCCTAAAATTCCCTTTATTATCTAACAGCATTGTGGCAGTGGACACTGAAGTTATAAGACTGACATGAGAATATACCATTTTTGCTTCCCAGCTTTTCCTATGTCTGTTACCTGTTTCACATCTTGAACTAGGTAATGCAAAAGTAGATTTGATGGTCCTTGTTTCTGCAGTGGGAAAAGAAAATACAGTAAACAAACATCATTCTACATTAGAAAATCAATAGAGTAAAAGAAAGCAGCTAAAAAAATCTTCAGAATAAGCTACTGTAATTCAAGCTCTCCCATCAAGTCTCTCCGAAAATATTTCAACATCAATCTGCAACACCTCTACCATCTTAAATCATGACATATTTTAGAAAGAAACTGGTATAGCTTTGGTCTAGACAATGTATTTTCAGCAAGGTAAGCATGTATCACATACTGGATTTAAATCTGAACATATTTCTCATGGGCTTCCTGTGAGGATTCAGCCTGGTTCATGGCAATGAATCAAAAATAATTAGCTGGCACACCAATCCAAAAATCCTACATTACTATAAAAAATTAGAAAAACCCATAATTTTCTTTTTTTTTTCCTTCCCCAAAAATCCTTTATAAAAAATGTGGACTACCTATCAGATCTCTTAAGAAAAACACCATTGTTTCCAGGTTTCCTTATCTTTCTTATCCGGTGGTACACTGGAATTCCAAATACTCACTGTATTGTAGAGTTCTTCTAAACGAGATATGGTAAGAAAATGGTGCATGTTCACTCCATATTCTATTAACAGCTTCACAAAATCCACACGGTCCATCACTAAAGCATCCAGCATTGCCTGTTCCAAGGCACCAACCTCCAGATGGACAGAGTTGGAAAAAAAGCTCAGAAAATTACTTTTGGAATTAAATAAAACATTCCTGAACAGCTAATGGTCTATTAAACACAATTATTTATCTCTGTGTTTTCTTAATGTGCACAGTATAAAAGAAAAATATGCTGGAGGAAGCATCTGTGTAAAAAAATCCAACAAAGAAGGGAAGCAAAGCTGAGTTACCATAAACTCAACATCTGCAGAGACTTTTACAAATCTAACTTTAAAACCAGATTCTGATATTACATTCTTCTATGCTCTAATTTACTTCAAAAAACCATTGTATGATAATGCAGAGGGCGGAAGAAAGCTTTTCTTTTGACATATGACAAAAGCTATTTCCAAATCTCTGTATAGAACTGGAAGTTCTTTAAGCAGACTTTTTTGAAGTATGAGAGAGAATGTGTACTAGAATAAACTCTCTTAAAGAAACCATGAAGCAGAGATATACATACAACAGTGTCCAAACAGTGAAAGCACTCTGCTCATGGCACTTGCACAGAGCTCAGCAGGGTTTCTACATGCAATATAGCAAAGGAGTTAGACATATGAGGTTCATATAAATTCATGTAAAGTTTTTCTACAGAACACCTACACACAAAAAATCCAGTGGAATGTGCAGAAAGAGAAGGCTGTCACAGGGGCAGGTGCTAGTGTTAACCTGAAGTTAGTCCATTCCATGCACATACTGACATTTGACAGAAATTATGTCAAAAGACAACCAATAAATATCACAAAATTGTCACATATAAAGAGAATACTTATGCATCTATCATGAATTATTGGTGTTTCTCCCAGAAATATCTCAGAGTGACTGACCATTCTTCTATTACATTTCCTCAGTCAGTCCTTGAGCTGGAAGTATGTCTGAAGATCTTTAGACAGCCGTTTGGTAACTACTAGAATGACATTGTTTGGTGTGAAGTACATTTGAGATTGAGTTGACATTTAAGCAGAAACATAGTTGCAGCTAGTTTACAGTCTTTACTTCCAAACATCTAGGACCAGAGTTCTAAAAGAAATGGCCACAATCTGTGCATAATTGTGCATGTTTCCTTGAAACAGTTAAATAGACAGAAATACACTAAGACTCCAGAATCACATAAAAATTGCTGCTTAAATATGTAATTCAAAATTTGAATATACAACCACAATAACCCTGCAGAAGCTGTAGCCTTTTGTTATTGCAGATCTGGCAGCTCCTGGCAATCAGAAGGTCACTACTCTTTAATTAAGAAAGTAACTAATTAAAAGACAAACTGTCCTAGTTCAGTAGGAGGGACCAGTCATCACTGGGTGGGAGTGATAAAAAGCTATGTATTCTACCCCCTCTATTCATTCCCCAAGAACAATGGACCGTTCGAAGCAGCTGCCCAGGAAGCAGTTAGCGCCTCCACACCCAGCCCGAGGGGGTGTGGCTGCTAATGGGCCATCAACGGGTCAACAGTACCCCATGACTCACAGAGTTAATCACTCATTGTGTGAGTCCCCACCCTGGGGGAGGGACTGGGTGCTCCCTAAGAGTACATAAACGGGGCTCAGAAGACCTCAGACACTCTCATCGGATCCAGAGGAGCAGCGGGACCTCGACAGGAGGAAACCACCACTCTCGACCAGACCACGACCATCATTCTCCAC
>JAWWEE010000085.1:4222558-4256313 GCA_035221455.1 Xenops minutus
CTGTTTTCTAAATTTAAAGGAGAGGGATTATTTCTTGGCCAACATAGATATCTTAGTTCTCCCCTTGAACTAAGACACAGTAACACAAAAACAGGTTGCTAGAAAAGTCACACTTTGAGCAACAAGAAGAAACCCAGAGAGTCAACACTGAAGTGAAAGTAACTAGTCAGACTACAATACCCAGTGCCCTAGCAGGCAGCAATTTAGAAGTTTTGTCCAAAAATTATGCCTTAAAGGTCAGATATATAGACAATTTGTGAAAATAACTCAGATGTATAAGGATGCAGAAATTTGGCACAGCATTTCTGAATATTCATATAGTGAGATCAGTCTAACTACTCTGTGGGATATTTTTGTGAGTGCTGCACAGAGAAGTAGATAGAGGCCATTTAAAAACACCAGGGGAGCATGGACAAAGGTGCCAGTAAATTACTCAGATTTGATTAACAACTACTAAATGGAGTCATTCTACTTAGAATTAGCAAATAGTTACATAACACATTCATAAACTGTTAGCAAATCCTGGAAGTTCTCTGCAAGTAATAAATCATAAACAGATTTCATTTGCTTACAATATCAGGTCAAATTATAGTACGCATCAAGTCCATTCACATGGGTTTTGGACTGTTGTGGAAAACTACAGATCTCAGGAGGCCAAAAACCTGTTTCATGGCTGATCTAATAAATACAGTACAACCAGTCGAAACTATCATGTGAAAATTATTTCACCTTCTTCAGAATAGAAATATTCTCCTAGAACAAAGCTCTGTGTACAGACTGAGATATATAAGATCTTCTTATATACAGGAACAGTTACTATTTGGGGAAATGTACTTGCAAGATAATGGCTGACTGAAACTAACATCAGACATCCACAGACATTCTGCAAACATAAACTGACAAATCAGATTCATATGAATCTAAGTAACATGAAATGCTCAGGAAAAAGCAAAAAAACAAGTACAAGATAAAAACACACAAAGGTGCAGGATGTTTTGACAGAGAAAGGTGAGAGAAAAACCAAACCCATCAACTGGGGTACACATTTTCTGTTTTTCTTCCTCCCTCTTCCACTGTAGTATTCACATTCATGCAGCTAAACTGTGATTAGGAGGCTGGTTTGGTGCAAGGCAATCTTAGTTTGGTTTTCCACCTCCTCAGGTTAATTTTCATACTAATGAGCTTCCCAGACCACTTTACAATATGGTCACTCTGCAGGGGTAGGGAGGGAGGATTACAGAACAGCTGTAGTTTTTATTTATGTGGGATTTAATTACTATATTTTGTCCTATATTTTGAAGGACAAGTTAACTCTAGATACCCAGCTGGGTATCTGCAGGTTAGCAGGAAGCATTAAAATCCCCCCTGTGTATCTCCTTCCAGAAAACCTGCAAAACTCTTTTGAACCTCTATTCAAAATATACATGACACCATTCTCCTAGACAGAGTTGAAACTTTCTAAACAGATACCATGCAAATCACTTGCCTTACAAGGCCAGCACCATTCTGCATATCAGCCCTTTACAGTGATCTGATTTTAAGGAGTATTTTATTTAATTTTGGTAAAACATGATTCTTGTTTCACATAAATTTTAGAAGTAAAATAAATTGTGAAGCATAATGAAAAGTCAGATAATCCTGCTCATGCACATGACAGGACTATTTGGCACCAGCTTGCTAGTCATCAGTTTTTGGAAACGTGTTTTTTGTTGCTTCGGCTTTGAGAGGCCTTGAACAGAAAACAGATGTCAAGGAAAGTTCAGATTTTTGTTCCAACAAAGCTGTCATGCACGCAGAGTGTATGACAGGTGAGCTTTTTCCACTGGCCTCCTGGCACACTGTATCAATTACAGTTGAGCAAACTGGATAGTCACTCTGGTATACAGACTTTTTTCAAAGAATCTCACTGGGAATCTGTGAATCTTTTTCTTCAGGTCTATCAAGATCAAATTCCCTGAAAGGAACCACAGCTTTTGGATGCTGAACTTTGAAATCCCTGAGTCTGAACTTAGTAAACACTGGAGGCAAGGGGTACTTTTTTTTTTTTTTTTGGTCATCAAAGGGAACTACCCCCACAATGAAACATGCAATGGACAGATACTTTATCATAAAGAGTAAATACATTTATACTGACCATGATTGTCTTATTGTTTCTCATGTTCATCTCACTTTACACCTGTTTCTATAATTTCTTATCACAAATATACAGTACCCAAACTTCTTTGGTAACACCAGCTGAATGACAAATGTTGGATTGAAAACAAATAAGTAATACAGGCTACAAAATACAAGTGGTCTGAAAAGAACACAAATTACTTAAAAGTTTTAAAGTGATGCTATTTTTGTCCCTTACTTTCCCAAAAGCAGAGACTCAGAATGCTTACTGCAGAGAAGTTGAAAAATCTTCAGAAAACCTTTTATCAGGGATGTTTCTATTACCCCCTTTCTTCTCCCTATATTTTCTTCTTCTTCCTTTCATAGTTCTTACTGTCATCCATCGCTTTTGTCTCACTCTCCTCCATATAATCCACAATATAGCTGGAATTGTCTCTCATTGAAAGATCCATTCCTGGCTTTCACTACTCAGATTAAGACAAACTCATCCACCCAACGTAATTGTATAAAATTTTCTATTTCAAATAAATTAAGTGCTATCACACAATTTACTCTACTTATACTTATGTTAAGCATTCTCCAGCACACCCTTAGAAATGCTGCTCTGACCATATAAAAGGAAGAATATTTCTTTTGTCATTAGTTCCTTGACTAGGAATGCCTATTACTAGGTCATTATAAAAATCATAGATATATATTTATGTACTCTTACCTGATTAAATTCTGGCACACCTGACACCCTGCAGGACATCTGTGACAAAAGGCGGATAATTAATACATGCTTGTATAAAATAAGACACCTGTAATGCTATTCTCAAAGTATCAATTCAACTGTGAAAAAACTCTCATCAACAACATTACAGGTTGTCATCTGCACTAACCTCTGGAAGATGTAGTGGATAATTTTAGTGGATAATGATTTGTTTGTCATTTCACATCTCTGACTTGATTTGTCTATCAAATCCTCATTTCAGAGATGAGTTATCTATCTTATCTATGCTATGTTTAACTACATGCTCAAAACCATAGGATCAAAATCACAATTTTACATCCTCAGAAAATGTTCTCATTGAGTTTATTTAAGCAACACCATCCACTAGATACACAATCTGGAATGTCAAATTATGTTTGCCTTCCCAGGTCCTAAAACACAGATTGAGGATTTTATATCTTTCTTACTCTTTTCATACTCTACACCAGTCTGAGCAGAAACCTATCTCTCAGAAGAAGGGAAAAAACAGTACACCATTAAGTCCATGCAACTCAGTCTTTCAACTGGATACCATACCAGTTTTGGTTACCGGACTGAGAGCAACAAATCTAAGAAGCCTAGGAAGGTTAAATGTTGACAATTTCTAATTCAAATGAATAGCCTTATTTAAAATGTACTGATGACAGGATCCATGAAAACCCATAGACCAGCAATCACCAACTGGGACTGAAAAACATCATCAAAACCACACACAATGTCCATAAAACATTATTGTGATTATTTCTAAATATAACAGACAGAAAGTGAATTTCATAGTTTTACCTGTGTGGATCTTTTGAGTTGGGAATGATGTGTGCACATTCTCTTTTACTGAAGACCTCTTCAATCCAAGATTTGAGGGACTAAAAAGACAATTCAAATATAATTGTACTCCTGAACTTTGGAATATTATGCCAAAAATTGTGCTGTAATGACAATATGGCTACATACAAATAACATAACTGAGAACAATTCCCATCATGTTGGAATAGGATACACAATAAGATGAAACTACAGCTCTAAATAGTCCTAGCCCTTCACCTCCAAGCTTTACAGAATTCCACAGAAAGGTCAATATTAAAATTTATTGACACCATTAAAATTATTTAGAAGTTCTAGCAAGCACATGTACAATAGAGAAAGTGGCAAAGAAGAATCAGAATTAATTTAAGGATTTCTCTCTCCTTCTGCCAGAAGACTAGCAAATGACAGTCTTACTGAAGTTGTGTCAAAAAAGGCAAGATTTTCATTTTATCATGGTTGAGTCCTTCTTTTATTATTCTTAACAGAGTAAATACTAGATTCATCCTGGTCATATGTTTGCTGGGCTAGGACTACAGTGAAATACAAAAGCAGAGACCTAGACCTAGCACTCAGAGTGTATGACAGGTGGGCTTTTTCCACTGGCCTCCTGGCACACTGTATCAATTACAGTTGAGCAAACTGGATAGTCACTCTGGTATACAGACTTTTTTCAAAGAATCTCACTGGGAATCCATGAACCTTTCTCTTCAGGTCTAACAAGATCAAATTCCCTGAAAGGAACCACAGCTTTTGGATGCTGAACTTTGAAATCCCTGGGTCTGAACTTAGTAAACACTGGAGGCAAGGGATACTATTTCTTTTGGTCATCAAAGGGAACTACCCCCACAATGAAACATGCAATGGACAGACACTTTATCATAAAGAGTAAATACATTTATACTGACCATGATTGCCTTATTGTTTCTCATGTTCATCTCACTATACACCTGTTTCTAGTTTACAAATAGAGAGCAAGATTTCTAGGACAGGGCAGAACAGTGTCCTGGTTTACCGTTAGGTGTACAAGGCAAACAGAAATCAAATAATAAATATTAACTTTTTATTTACTCTTCATGTTTAAAAATAATTGTTCCTCTGTAAAAGTCACCTCTGTAAAAATACTTATGGTAGGTACTTTTATCCGTATTTGTTTTTAAGATGTGTCTTTCACACAATGACTTAGAGAAGAATTCCATTCATGAGAATGCCAGTAATTCTACTTACGAAGAGTACTGCTGTGAGCATTTTATGAATAGAATTCAACAACAACTCATAAAAATACCTATCTTCTATCTCCTAAATGGAATTATGGTTCTTAATAAAGCAGGCCCAGCTAGTCATGCAGTTATAGAGGGCCATGAGTTACTTGAACATGCTTGTCTGCACGCAGATATCCTCTTTCCTCCAAGATTAATTATATCCCACCTTTGGTTTTAATGTATGCTGAAACAGATCCCGACTGACAGACATGAAAGAGATAATTAAAAAGCACTTTGCTGGTACTGGTGTGCTTGTGTATTCTTCTGGGAGCAATTAATTGAATTGTCTGGTTGAGCTTTGAATTAAGGAGAAACAGTGAGGAAGATTCTCTGGGCTGGACAGAGCATTTGCACAAAAGAAAACATTAACTTTGAAAGTCACGTACTTAAGACAAAGTGCAAAAAATTAAATCCAGAGAAAAACACTGGAAGCAGTGAAGCAAATTTCATTACCTGAGGGCAGGGCTTTAGATAGTATTCTCCTGAGTAATCAGTATTGTTTCATGCTTCCAAGACCACTTAGTTCTACTTGCTTGAACTATCAAGTAAACACCAAAATGTTTCTAATACTACAATACTACAGGTCTCTGATTTTTCTGAAACCCATTACTATTTCTGATAATTTGTTTTCCACCAGAATTAAGGAACAAAACCCGTTTTTATGTTATGGCATGCCTCGGATAAGAATGACTTATTAAACTTTTCATCAACAGGAAAGGGTGTGACAGAATGGACAAGAGGTTGACAAGCCTTACAGCATTTTGAGGCCTTGTGAGAGACGAACAACATCCAACGGTTGTCATTTTAACCTAGTAGCAACACTAAGAGTTCAAAGAAATTTTGAGCAAGGCATTGGCATTTCACAGCAGCTCCCAGTGAGCTACTTTACCTCCAGCATGATAAACTCTGGAAATCAATCATTTTCAAGAAAGTCTTCTGCTATATATCACTGTTTGGTGATATATATTACTTACAGTCCTCAGCAATAGCAATATACTGTGTGAGTTAATGCTATAATATCTAATATGGGAGATGAAAAGACATCTCCTCTACTATCAGCTTTTTGATATCAGCTAAATTGTCCCCTAAAAGACATACTGTGCTTTAAGAAATTTCCATTCTCTACATTTCAGAGAGTGATTGGGGCGTAAGATGAAAATAACAATGCTTAAAATTCTGGAGGTTTTGTGCATAATTTTTCAATTTGATTCAAAAGCACTTGTGCTTTTCTGCAACTGAGGCAGTAAGGGCAATAGCTGATCAGGCCACTCTAGTCACAACGGTTTGGGCTCAAGGTCCAACAAAGCTGATGGAAGAAGAACTCTGTAAGCTTCAGATCACATGTCATGAATTTCTCCTTGCTACTACACAGGTCATTGAAAAAAAAGTCCCAATTATTGAAAATTAATAAGGTCACTATGAAATTTATTTAACCTTTGAATCTCAAAGCACAAAGGATGCTCCTCACCCAGTTGCATAAATACAGCACAATATAACAGCTAACTCCACTTCAGGATTCTCAGTAAATATGAATAAAAACAACATTTCAAAGTGCAATTTATACAACATTGGGAGTTTTCACCCTGTCTGGCAAAGAAACATAATACCTACAGATCTTTCTCCATTAATCTTTGCTCATTTAGAGTTTGCCAGAATACTGTCTATCCTACACTCCTTCACCTCTATTCCTGTAGTTTTCCCATTTTAAAAAGGAGTATTTATATAGCATATTATGATCCTCATGAAGCCTGTAATTTTAACACTTATTTTAATCTCAAATGATAGGCACATGAATATAACAAAAAACACCATTTACAAAGTCCACAATTTTTTTTCTTCAAGGAAGTTTCTCAACAGATCATACCACTGAAAAATACATATATTGAAATTCCAATCAACCATAGGAAAACAACAGGAAAAAGTAAAATGCAAGACTGTATCACTGTACTCCATCTTGTGAAGCATTAATTTTTAAATTTTAAAAAAAAAAACTTGCAAGATACACACTTACAATTATTCTTCATTTAATATAGATAAAATCTTCAGCGTGTAAAATCTGCAGCATAACAATACATTAACTTCTTAATCTAAGGCTTTGATTAGGTGTTTAAGCTAATTGTATGATCAGGAAAGGGTTTTAAAATTTCATGGTTTTTACAGTCATACATGGCTTAAGGGTTGGGCAAGTAAAAACATAAAAACAAGACTTCAGAATTGCAAACCTGTTTGCTCTTGGTTCCTAGTTTTGTAAAAGACCTCTATAACATGTATATCTCCTTTCACAAAACTAACATTCCAAAAGTGTAGTAATTTAATTAAATTTCAACAATCAATGGAAATTTCTCCTGTCACCACAGTGAGGTACATATACCTCAGCCAGCATGAACATGTATCCTTTCTGCCACCAAACCCCAAAGGAGACAAAAATACTTTCTGACTAGAAATTCCTGTTCTATCAAAGACCTGAACCCAAGTTTATATTGCAGCCTTCCTTCCAATTTTTCTCTAATGAAGTCCTGAAATATTTATTTGGGAGTTTTGGCTTCTCGTTTCTCTCCAGTCTGAGGATTAGGATTGCTGCTTATACTTTCCTGCCTCAGAAGAGGCTTTGGAGATTTCTAGACTGATTTAGTCAACAGAGTGGCAAGAGTTTGGCTCTGAAATTTAAGGCACATGAGTAGTTTTTAGAAAATTGCTTTAAATCACTTCTCCAATATCTTTAATGTCTGAGATCCTTGCATAATATGGTATTAAAGGGACACTGTCAGGTCAAATTCAGTTAAACATAACTAATGTTCAAAAATTAAGGTTTCCAAAAGTAAAGAAAGAGATCAGAGCCCAAAATTTAGGGAAACACCTGAACCACTCATTTCTTTCAAATCCTTGCTGATGGGCAGTGAGAGCAGACAAAACCTAAAAATCCAGCCTAGCAGAGAGGTAATTTGTCCTTCAAAATGTAGGAGTGCCCCCAGCAAGGCAGGTGACCGTGCTGGGGTCATGTATGCAGCGCTTGGCTCACCAGTGTAATGGGACAGGCCAATGCAGCCTGCAATCTCCTGCTCTATTGCTCCCTGCACTGATTTCATCACTCACCCATCCAGTAAAAATGGGTGAAAGCTTTGATTTTTGCTTTTGCTTTCTTCTCCCCCAGCCCATACAATCCTTCACCTCCACTCCTGTAAAGGGCCAGAGTCAAAGTCTGTAGATGTACTGCACCAATTAAACACTGATAAGTCATGGGTTAATGTGCATTCATCCTGCTCTGGAATTAGCTTTGCTAAATCAAATGCTGCAAGAAACATTCAGCTCCTTCAAGACCAGACAATAAGCACTGTTCACTAGTTGAATACCAAACTCAAGAAAGCTAGGTTACAGTGCCAATACAAAAAATTTTTAGTATCATTAGCTGTACGAATGTCTGCTTTAGAGTGAAAGGCAGAGATACACACATTGTCTAATAAAACACCATGTGCTCTGGACACTGTTTCAATTCCCTGCAAAAGGAAATTAAAAGGCACACTTCTCTCTGTCAGAATAATTTCACTGATTATTCCAATATTATCAATTCCTGAACAAAATAGCAGCAACTACCGTTAATGACAGGTCACAGCTCCAGACAGGTGAAGGTAATGAAAAATCACATGACTAGCCAGTTTAAGGAACAGGTTAGTCCACTTAGCCAAAGTACAGTTAAGCTGGAAAGTAGCCAGAACAATCAAGTTTTAAGTAGCTTACTGAAACTGCAATTTGTACTGCTAACAGAGAAACAGTGTTTTAGCCAAAACACTACTTCAAGAGCTGAAAACACCATACCTCAGCTCTGCATATACTGTGTGTGTGGTGAAACCAGTACACAATGTCACTTCAAAGAACTTGGGTTTTCTAAAAGAACGTAACTAGTAGGGCCAGTATTTCTGCATTGTTGACCAAGTTTGACAAATTTTTAACAAGAAAAAGTTACACATCATATACAACTTTTTCCAGTTAGGAAATTATTTGTTACCCTCAAAATGATTATATGAAAATAAATATTCTTTAAAAATCAACAAATAGTCCTGGCGCTAATAGAACTGCCTCAAGTATACAGTACCTGTAAAGAACCTTTACTGATGATCTCAATAATCAGAAATACTTGAAATATCCAAACTGACTTCTTTCAGTACCAGAGAAGGAGGGAGGTACTATTTTCAGGTGAAAGCATGCCTGTGAGAAGTCAGGAGCATACCATGGTCTATGACCAGCCTTTACTCATATACACCAGAGGAGGGAAAGAACTTCCCTTTATTACAGCTACTGCAAGAATCCGCTGCAGGAAGAGTGTCCTAAAATACTAAACCCTTTTAAAATTAACTACATATAGAGCAAGTCACTTGAAATAACATTAGATACCTGAAACACAGACAGATTTCTTGTAAGCTAACACTCAAGACTTTCACAAGAGCTCAGGGTATAAGCACATTGGTATCTCTTGAACCCTTACACCTGGAAACTCTTCATGGCAACTGGTAAGTTACTGGCAGCATTAAAGAGATTTCTAAATGAAAAGGGTGCCTTGCATAAGCTTTTCAGGGCAGGAACTTTCTGTTTCAGCATCTATTACATGCATGCTTACGATATGAAGTAATGTAACAATTGATCATTAAACAAAGAACACCACTTTGGATCCATATAGGATAGAGGTACATTGTAAAACTCCAGGGTCATATGCAGTAAAGTATGAACCCATGTGAGGTTTTCAGCAAACTCTCAGGTCATCTGAAATTTCCTTGTGTTCAGGTTACCCTGGCACAGGGCAACCACCTGGTTTTGTAACATAGATATGCCATGGTTCCTCTCATGTCCATCACTACAATACATGAGTACATCTGTTACTGATGGGCAGCTTTTGCCTTTATAGTCTTTCTTACCTACTTTTTTGCCCCAGTGTTCAAGACCCTGCACATCTGCGGCAGAATTATAAGTAATTGAATTTGTAAGAAAATTTTATTCACTAAATTTCAAAAAGGTTTACAAGAATGTTGTGCAAATAATTTCATTTGAATGCTTCTACTGTTCATCAGTTCACCATGTCCCATTATGAAGCAATTATCAGCTAATCTCAAGCTGCCTTTGCAGGCAGACTGCAGATTCCAAAACATTTTCCCCTTTTTATTTCAAGTTACAGCAGAATTTCTGTGATTATTTCCTCATAACTAATTCAAACTCATCCACTGTAACCATAGTCTCGGATGTTCACAAATAAACTGCCTAGACTAAAAAAAGTCACCTGTGCTAGCAGGATACATGCAGATCTAAGTCAGAGAGGGATAACAGAATTTCTTAGAACTCTTCAGATATGCTGAAGAGAGATTTTAGAATTTTTTCCTAAGAAAAATATGTAGCATGTCAGCTTCTCAGAAACATATACATTCAGTCTTCAACCCACAGAATGCTATGGCATTTTCTTTCACAATTAATCAACTGCACTTAAAAGCTAAATATGGATGTCTAAGTGCTTTTCTGGATTGAGGTCTTATATTAAAGGGTCGTAAAAGTGTTTCAAATATTTTGATCCCAAGTGTAGCTAATAAAACAAAAACTCTTTGACTTTAATGGGCTTTACAACATGGTGTTTGTGATCCAGAGTAAACCACACAACACAATTGGAAGAATATTTCTGAATGCAAATATCAGTGGGGCCATGACAACAAAACATAGAAAATACTAAAAATACTAAAAATAAAATCAAAACTCTCCTTTGTCAAAGAAGTTCCAGTTTAACTCCTGGAGCACAGAGCTAGTGAACTGACAGAAAGCTTAGCCCAATCTAAAATACTAGACCTTTAATTAATTTATTACTTTTTACTTTTTAAGTTTATTAAGTAATCGATTAAGGTTTTCTGCTATCCCTGAATATGTTTTACAAAAACACATCAAACAGCCCTTTACCAGGAGCACGCCCATCTCAGGATGCATGTGCTCACAGAGGGACCCCAGGTTTGCACCTGGTGGATCAGAGCAGACTATCCTGTCCCAGTGTAGAGCCCATAGCACTGCATCAGGCAGGAAAGGCTACCCAGGCCTTAAGACTTCTGCCAACAGCTCAGCTTCTGCAAAGTAGCTAATCACAAGAAATCTCAAATCACAATTTAATTCTTCAGCCCTATCCTTGAAACAGGTGCCAAAAATGTTGCTAGAAATCCTATCTTGGCATTAGACATCTGCAAATTACTTAAAAACGGGTTTCCTGAGCCATTCCCCAACAGGAAATACAGAAACTCTCTGTGACATATCACATAATTTAGCCTGAAGTAACCAACCTAAAGTAGGCTGCTCCAAACCCCACTGCTCTAGAAGCACGGCAACTGTTGATCTCACAAGCTGGGATCTCACTGTTTCATAAGTGTGGCCCATACAGGCAATGAAAAAGTCTGTGCTTACGGCTGATTGCAACCACCTTGCTAAAAACTGACATTTGTGTTACATTGGCAGAATTAAAATACAGCATAATACTGTATATCATCTACTATAAAGCCAATTCAATGACCAGCATAAAATATAGATTATTAGGGAAGTTAGTCCCTAAGTTCAGAAGTTAGGAAAGTTAGGCCCTGTTTTACTGTATCTCTTTTGGAGACAAAATTTGCCTGGTTTTATTAATGAACACTCCTGCCTGTCTCACTGACAGTATTTTGGAGGTCAGTCCCAAATGAAGTCAAGCATTTGGTCTTCTTTTTTTCAACTAATGCAATATAATCAGAAAACAGCAAATATTTAAGGCAAGTTAAGTATCCCATACGAAATGATGTTATTGTAAGTCATTTTAAAGCAAGGAAAATAAAGGCAGCCAAAGGAAATTACATTTCAGATGTATTATTTAGAGGGTCAATACAATGCTTAAAGTATCGTTCAGATTTCCACTTTGAGATCATTGAAAGGAGGCTCTTACTTTTTCAGCACTTGGTCTTAGCAAAGAGCTAATCAACTTGCTCTGTTTGAAACTGTGTCTCACCTAGCACTGAGCAATCACAGAGGTCAACAACACACAGATGCATTCCTTCACCAAAGGATTCAAAATCAGACAACACAAAGGGTTTCCTAGTTGAAACCAGGAGGAAGAAAATTATCTGATAGCAAATTTCAGAGCCCTCTTTCACTTGTTTTATATTTTCACAACACGGGGTTTAATATTGACTAGAGAAGTGACTATCTGAAGAAGAGATATATCTAAAGTATCTAACGTAGAAAGCAAATACAGTTTGCAAAATTCAGCTGGGGCAAGCATGAAGAGTCCTAGTAAGTCACAGTCTGACAGCGGTCTGCAACCTGGTCTAGAGGAAGTTGTCCCTGCTGCCTGCGGCAGGGAGGTTGGAAGTTGATGATCTTTAAGGTCTCTTCCAACCCAAACCATTCTATACTTCTATGATTCCATGATGTGATTGATCCACACACCTGAAGCCATATGACAGTTCATCATCACTCCTATCAGCATTCTTGTTTTTGCTCCACTGCCTGTCCCACACAGTAACAAAATCTTCATGGGCTTGACAGCAGCCCTTGCAGACACTACAAGACAAGACTGAAATTCCATTTTCCAAAGAAATACAAAGCTCAGGTAGTTTCTAAAGAGGCTGAAGGTATGGTCATCCCACCTCTGCATTTCCCACCTGGATGTCCCTCACCACTCTCCTCAGCTCTGCCCTCTACAACACCTTGCAAATAAAAAAGGTTTCCTTTTCAGTGCTGGCTCACTGTTAAATGTAAATCATATCAGTAACCCATCAAATATCACAGACCCACAAGCAGTCACCTCCAACCAGCTAGAGGAAGAGCCGGGCATGGCCTGGAAGCAGCCACCAGGGACCGCAAGGACAGAAATATCCTACCTCTTTGTCCCACACACCACCTAAATACACTCAAGCTCTCAATGAGGTCTTACTGCAGCTTCAGCCTTGTGTCCAAAACACATTCTGTGATGCCAGGTTCATCGCCTTGCTTATTGCAATGGAGGTTTCAACAGTAGGCAAAGGCATCCCCAAAGGCTTGGTTTCACTGTGGCCAGGCAGTGAGGAGTAGCTGTGGTTGCGTTTTATAACAGGTTACACAGGATGACTTGACAGCCATCACCACTGCCCTGCTGGCACAAAGCTGGCCTGCAGCTCCTGGCTGACAGCAGACTGGGCTGTGTTCCAAGGCATTCTCACCTGTCTGCTCCACCATGATGACAAGTCCTCTCCCTCAGGTCACAGCTCCAAACAGCATGCAACTTTTCAGCACCACTCTGCTCACCAAGATGCCTGTCTGCATCAGTGTTCAGATGAGCTGTGGTGGCACAAGAGGTGAGGGAAGGGGCAGAGAATGGGCAAGGAGGGTGCTGCAAAGAGAATGGACAGTACAACCTGACAGGACTGAGGTTGCACAGCACTGTTACCCAAACTTTCTGGAACAGTTGTTGGCTGGCAGGCAAAGAGACACTGTATTTCACAAGCACTTGGGACATACTAGTAGAAGCTCTGATATGCCACTTTGGGGGTTAACATGCACCAATATAATGTAATTAATTGCACTGGCTTATGGCAGTAAGACTCATCAAACCTGGGATCATTCCACCCCAGCCAGGCTGGTAAAATATTTATATCCATAACCTGACTTCAGCAATGCAGCCTAGACCAACTGACATTACAGTCACAACAGGCCACCAACCCTTCAGAGATACGACTGAGTCCCTCATGGACAATGTGTAATCCCTAGCACTATGTGATAGTTAGGAAGCTATTTTTATAATGAAAACACATTAATTTTTTCACACCAAAGGCTGACACCAAGGTGCAGCCACAGTGTTTACCAGGTTCAAGACCTGAAATAACCAAAGGATGGGAGGCAAGTGTCTGCTCAGACACAGTTCTTGTGCAGAGTTTTTCATTACTGACAACACTGAGACTTAATAAATAGGAAAAAACAGAAGCATCAATTTTATTAGCAAACTAAGGACTTTTGATTGGGACTCTTGACTGGGACAAGAATATGTCACACCCAACAAAGGGTTTTAAAAAATCCTTTTTCTGATTTGTTTTTATCATGCAGTTTCTGTTCTAGTGAAAAAAAACCTCCAGCTAGAAACTCCAGCAACTGTTTTTGGAGTTTGCTTTTCTGTTCCCATATGATGGACAGATGGAACTGTACAACTCAAAACAACATGTACCAGCAACTGCACTACAACAAAGATGCAAAGCAATGACAGTCCCAAGGAAAGGATGGACAAAAGTACTTAATACATCCTGCTTTTCTTACAGGATAAGCACAATGGCTCCTCAAAGGGGCCTCTCTTCTTTCAGGACTGGGAGGGGAAAGTATGACCAGCTCAAAAACTGAAGTAAAATGTTAGAGATGAGAATGTAAAGCAGAAGAACTGGTAATTCAAAGTATAGAGAGAATCACAAGGGTTTACCTAGAATGCATGTTACGCAGAAACAAGTTTATGTATTACAAGGATCAGGGGAGGTTTATACAGCCATTGATACAGCAAGTCTGAAAACAACACACAGGAAAGATCACAACTTGCCAAACTGCAGCCATCCAAGCTTCCTGTTGTCCTGTGAACTGCCTGAGGAGTCTCAAACTCATTACTGCAATTTTCAAAAAACTGGATTACCCTACTTGGACCTACCACCTCCCTGGACAGCATACAAAAAATCTATAGAATGGTTTGTTGGTGGACACATGCGGGGAGACCCACCTTTCCATAGTGCTACTAAGTGAAAAACAAATTTACTATAATCTAAATCAATAAAAGGAGGGATGAAGGGACTAATTTATTTAGGAAAAGAAGTAGGAAGACTACTGCACATAGTTCCCATTGATTTTCCTCCAGAGAAGGTTTCATTCAGCTTCAGCAGACCAGATTAGAGCCATACTGATGAATGAACACTGTAGGCCGGATACAGTAGTCCAGCACGGTCTGATCTGTGCCATCCTGTTTGTAACACCAGTCACGTTCATCATAGTGCTGACAGCAATGAGAAGTGACTGACCTTCCTTTCTTACTGCTGCAGCTTTCCCTTGACATGCTATCCTGTACTTCAATCCCACTTTAAAGGCAGTACTATAAATGAAGGACAATTCTGGCCTTGTGACCAGTAAAATCTGTTTTCTGTTATTTGGGGCACCTCCCACTGCAGTTATGCAAAGGTGAATAAGAATTCCTTGGGATGACAGAGGAGTGACATGCTGAAGCTGCCAGGCCCATGTAGTTCTTCACAAAGGCAGTCACAAGGTACACAAAGTTTCATTGGCTCCAGAGGGACCTGCTCTCTTAGGTGCCAACAACATTGTTGGAAACTGAAACCCAGGCACATAAATAATTTAAATGTTTTTGAAAACGTTACCTGCAGGCCAGAGTGAAGTACTGCATGCACTGCATAACTGTGTGTATGCACAGACAAACATATTTATTGAAACTACATTTTCCTTTATAAGCTGTAGACATTTTAAACTCACACACCTTTTGGTCTTTTAAAACTACTACAGTTCTTTTACCTTTCACCTAGGTGGACACAAAGGGGAGAAGAGGGAAGCAATAACAAGTAAAAATTATCTGCTCCATGTTTCTACAACACTAAAAAAAAAGAAGTGAAGGTCTTCAGAAGAAGAAATGTCTTGCTCTGGTACTGTTCCGCATGATTCTTGTTTTCTTCCTGATGCTGGTTACTTCCCAGGACAGCATACTTCAGAACATTCACAGCACATTTATCTCTCAACCCCTGAGCTCGTAATACTCAAGAAAGTTTCAGCATTTATTCCTTATCAAGCCATATAAGAATTAAGGAAACAGGTACAAACATAACCTATTTTCTGCTTATTGTGAGTTTTTTATACTCCTATATGAGCCTGTTACTATTTTAAATAAAGTTGTTATGTTATAATATAAACTTACCAAAGTCTGTAAACTGATTTCACCACTTCAGAGCATACTTTTAATTTTAAAAATAAATAAATAAGAAGTTAAAACACAATTATTGTATTTCCTTAAACTCATTTCAGGCTCCTACCAGTATGAGCTTATGCTTATAGGTAACACTGCAATTCCTCCTGGAGGTCCAATATACATGAACCTCTAAAAACTGTTTTGGTAACAGGAGTTTGTAGTTTAACTTCCAATCTTCACAACTCAAAACACTAGCTTGTTTTTTTCTTGGTGTACAAGCAGATGCTATGTATTTTGAAAATTATATTCATAGACATACTCAAAAATATTCCGCTGTAAACATATTTTTATCAGCAAGTAGATCAGAAATTAATACAGCAGATATATTGCTACAAGATGATCTCTGTGAAATACCATCCATTCTCACAATGTTATGTATAGTAGCCAAGCTCCGTTCTTAAACTCCCAACACCTGAGTCAGAAATGTTCCATCTTTAAATTAAAAGACAAAAGAAAAACAAACCAAACAAAACCCAAACAAAACATCACACACAAAAACAAACCCAAAGAAAACCCCAAAACCCAACAAACAAAACAGCTCAAATCAAGCACCCACCCCCCCCAAACTAAACAAACAAACAAAAACAATTAAAAAAACCACTCCACACCCAAAAAAACCTTTCAGTCAGCATCATGGTAAAAAGAAGTGAAAATTTACTAAAGCCAGAGGCATTCTTCTTGCATGGTACACCTAACCACAAGGCGTTCAAACAACACTAGCACAAAACCACCGTGCGTTGTCCACGCTCGTAGCGTGGGCAATCTTTTTTCTATAAGCCTTTCATTGCTAGTAGAACACATGCAGATTCCCGTGTGCGTATAAAACCACTCAAGTTGCCGTTTGCAGAAGCACAGGGGGCTAATCAGTATCGGCACCAGAACATCAGATCGCTGGTGAAACAGTTCCCTGTAGCCCGGGGGTTTCTATTTGCCGACAGCTAACCGATCTGCTCTCTCCCCTGGTAGCCTGGACTTTCAGACGGACCCCGATACCATTTACGGATTCGCCACTCATGACACGGTGGGTGTTGTGCACGCTGCTAGAAACATAAGGGCTTTAGCTCTGAGCCAGCCGCCCACCACCCGCTCCTCGTGGAGACGCCTTTTCCAGAGCCGAAGGGACCGTGGCGCAGGTGATGGCGAAGAGCATCGGTCTCCACAGTCCCTGTTCCCCCGGCAGCCGCCCTCCGTGGGCCACGTCGCCGCCCGTTCCGGGGAGGAGAGCAGCCGTACCCCTGGACCGCGCCGCCATCCGCTCCTGTCCCCTCGGGTGCCACCCTCACCTGCGGGTCCGCGCGATCGAGGGGCGGGTGCTGCCAGCGCCGGCCGTCGCCGCTCCGCCAGCGCCGGCCGCCGCGGCAGACGGGGACCAACGGCGTGAAGAGAAGATCCTGCCACGCAGCCATGCCCTCTGGGCCCACGATCCTTATAGCCGCGGCTGCGGCGGGGCGGACGGGCGGCGCCTTGGCTGGGCGCGGCGGCTGCTGGAGCAACGTCCTTTACCCCCGGCTCCTCGATGAGCTATGTGCTTCGTTGTTTCTGCCTACAGTACTGGAAGGTGTATACGCTTCCACAAGGCAGCGATGACGCTCTTCTATGCTAGGCGGCCGAGTACCGGCTCTGCCTTCGCTGCCGCACGCCCAAGAAGCCCCGACGGCCGTGCCGAGCGTCCTCTCTGCAGCCCGCCGCGGACACGTTTTCCCCCGAGCCCACCGGTGTTTTGCTTCCACCCTGACAAGTTCTTCCTCACGTCGGGAAACCGGATCGCAGGTATCCCGAAATCCGCATATGAATTTTGGCTGTGGTTTGCCTGCATCTCAGCTCCCCCTCCTAATGCTTGAGTTTTGATCCTGGTCATCTTTTAGGGTGCTGGTAAATTTGTGGTATAAGTTACAGCGTTCATGATAAACCTAACAGGAAGGCCCAAGGGGAAATCAACAATTCTCTTGAATTCTCAAGACTTGTATCATATGTAATCAAGGCATTATTGAAGGCAAAAAAGGTGAAAAAGTAGATGTATTACAACTCATGCCAATGAACTCAAGTACTGAACAAGTATGTGACCAGTGTATGAATTAAACATAAAGTGGTGAAATTTGGATAAAAACCCAAATTTCTGAGTGCTTAGGTTCTTGATCTTCTTAGTCTTCATATACTTTCAGTATCACTTCTTCCACACTGACAAAGAAAACTCAAAGGAGGAAGCTACAAGTCACTGTCTCTTGCAGGGTTGCAGTCCTTGAATGTCCAAAGGACCACAGCCATCAAACCAAACCAGGTACCTCCAGCAATTATAGCTCATTCTAGCAAGTGTGAACTAATAAAACAGGCATACACCATTATCCCTTTATTCTGAGTTTTGTTTTGTTTCCAGTCTTTTTATCTCAAACCTCACTTTTCATTCAATCTCCAGTTCCTCTTATCTCAAACTAGTCCCCTTCTTGTAATCAATATCAGGCACCAGTTATTTTGTTTCTCAGTTCTGCCCTCTCATCTGCTTCTAACCCACTGTTTCTTTTATTTTGTTGCCTTCAGTTGTGCCACTATATTGACTGTGAGCTCCAGTGTCCATTGGCTCTGGATTTTATCTGTATTTCACATCCACTTGCTCTTTCTAGATGTTTCTCCCATTTTCTGGTCTCTCCATTTTTCATGTGCCTGCACAGCCAAGTCTCATCTTCTTCTATTTTGGTCAGCTCTCCCTCCCCCTCCCCTAGAGGCTAGCCTTCGGACTGCCCTTTGCCAGTCCAGGAGACTGGGAGGAGAACCTCTGTGAGCACCAGGGAGAAGATACTTCCACTCTTAGTTCAAGAACCCCAAAAACTCAGCAGCCCCACAAAAAACCAGAGCAAAAAAGCCTGCTTGCTTCTTGGACATGCCTCAGGACCTTTTGAAATAGTGGCTGTCAAACTGAGCAGTGGTTTCACATAACTATTATTTCAAAGAGAGGGACAATAATAAAACTGTTTCCAGCCTCCTGCCAAACATTTTCTGCTTTTTGCACTGCTTTTGTCTTTAGACTTCTTATATTGCACTTCCTATACAGTACCTCTTAAAAAAGTATTAGAGTTTCTAATAACAGAATGAACTTTCAGAAATTTTAGCAGGTGTTGAACATCATGCTCATTCTTTACCTAGATACACCTTTTAAGATATTATTTTCAAATAAATTTTCTTAAACAGGTCATCCAGAGTCAACAGAGAAGCTTTCATCTCAATTTACTAGTATCATTGGTGTTTATAAATAAACAAATGTTCTTTTAATACAGTGTGTCAGTCACTGTTACCATGCCCACTCTTCATATGATTCTGAACCCTGTAAAACTGAGACACATGTATACCAGCACATGCAGGTGTACTGGACTTACTGGGACACAGCTGTGTGTACATATTCCTCTGACTGCAAGCATTTTCTTATTTCCAAGTTTTTGCCATTTCTTTCTAGGTTGTAAAGATTTTTTTCAGCCATATGAAATTCTCAGTCTTCTCCAGAATCAAGTCTTGCCATTTGTAATCTAGTACAAAACCTAAACATCTGCTCTGAAAACCCATGTAAACGAATTCTCATGCTATAAATTCCCACACCCAATTCCTCAGCACTTCTCTGATACGAAAACCAGTGTGGTATATTTTATAAGAGCCAGTAGTTCAGTAGTTCAAAGAACAGTATAACAGTAGTTCAAAGTCCATATAACTCTCATATTAGCCTGTTATCTCTAGAAATCAGAAGTGCTGCAACGTTTTCTACTTATCAATCCTATTTCTATAGACTTAGCTTAGGATCAGTGCTATCTTGCTTGTCCATCCTTTAAGTTTCTTTTTTGTTAGTTCTATATTTCTAGTGACTAAGCTGTCACCTCAACAGCAGCATAGCCAGCTCAATTCTTGGACACTCATTAGGAACAGTGCATTACACCTCCTGCTTTTCATGTCCCGAGTAAGTGAAATGCATACATGTCAAAGAATGACTGCATTATTTTATGAATAACCTTGCATTATTTTCAAAGTACAAAAATGTCATACCAAAAAGCAGTCTGAAAGGAGGGTAATATGCTTAACAGAAACCCTTACCAAAAAAGCAATGGCTTTGCTTTTCTGTTGTTTCTAGGGGGAGGTGTCTATAAAGGCATAAGCATCCACATACTTGCTCTGTTCTTTATGTTCTGTTAGATCATGGATTATGTCCACCAAGTACCTTGAAATGTTTTTTTTTTTTTCCATCTATTGTTCAATCAGGCAGAATCTACCAGAAAAAGCCAAAATTAATTACATCTCATGCAATAGTCTGTTTTAGAGGGATCTCCCAGTTTCATTGCTTCATCATCTCCAAGCACACTGAAGACCCTGAGTTTCATAAGACTATATACAAACCCCTGCCTTTGCCTTAGTGCCCTAGCAGACCTTCAAGAACTGATAATGTAGCAAAGAGAGGAGCAAGGAATGAAACTGGTAAAGACTACTTATAGATTTCTCCCCATTCCATATAATCATCAATAAATCAGCCTGCCTTTAGGCACATTTACCTCTATATTCCAAAATAATTAAAGAATTCTCATAACTTAGTCCAACACCAAAGGCTGACAGCAGATACCTTGAACAGTCATCAGATAATGACTATTCCAGCCTCTGCTTTAGCATGCTCTGGAAAGGTACTGTGGCAGAATGTTGTTCATTACAGAACAAAATATAAACCTTGTTTTACCATGCAAATTCTGGACTACAGCAGCACAGAATCTTCTGCCTTGGTCTTCCCCTTCTGTATACATCACATAAAGGCAAACTCCTGGATTGAGCATAAGTCACACTTTATTGCTTATTTCACAGGATGCAAATACATAACTGACTGCAGATCTGATTGTAGTAAATCTTCCCTCCTGCTGCCCACTGCACACTCATATTAGGAACTGATCTGCCAACAAAGAAGAACATTACACCACTCATCACAAATAAAACTATTTTTTAATTAAGGTTGAGATTAGGTCAGTGGGTTAGAACATGGTGCTAATAACACAAAGGTTATGGGTTTGATCCCTGTATGGGCCATGCACTTAGGAGCTGGACTTCATCCTTGTGGGTCACTTCCAATTCAGTGGAGGCAAAAAAATGTTCATCATCTACTGGTTCACATGATAAATGTGCTTCAAAGGAGGCAAAAAGCAGAACAGTTTTGAATATTGAATTATACACAGAAGAGGGTGCCTTGTGTTCTTTTGGTGGTTTTTAAGCAGATCATCCAGAGGTTGCAAGAAGTAGTTCAAAATTATTCAAAATAGTTATGACATTGTATGTAGGTGAAGAATTACTTGAAATCAGCAGGACAGTCTGCAGAGTTTATTCTATGAGAAAAATTGACTTTTCACAAGTTTTTATTAGAGTTTTTAAGTTTTTTGGAATGTAGTGGTGTAGGTTTTCTCAAATAGATGGTCACAGTCACAAATACCCAAATATAATTTTCTTTAAATTCATTCTGAAATACCTTTGAAGTCAGTGCAGATCCAAAGAACAAAACATGATGTTATGGCTTAATGTTGTTACAATCATGAATAGTTTGTACTTCTAGTGATGGTACCATGGACTAGAACAGGATGTCAGAGTCTGGAATTGGGAAATAATAGTTCAGGTGTTCTCTCTAGTCTCTGTTACTCAATTTTCTTAAATGAGGTAGGAAAATTAGTGAAGGCATCATAAGAGGACTCAGTGTAGGAGTGTGTTTGGCAGCTTTAAGATGTAGTAACCTCCGTCTCTTGAGAACAAATCCTTCACAGTGATAGAAAAGCCCAATGTACTTCTGGCAGGGCAACAATCATTTAGAATCATTTAGATGGAAAATACCTCTAAAATCATCCAAACATTAACCTAGCACTGCCAAGTCCACTACTAAAAAATATCCTTAAGTGCCATACCTATACATCTTTTAAAAACTTCTAGGGATGGAGACTCAACCACTTCACTGAGCAGCCTTGTTCCAAGGTTTGGCAATCCTTTCAGGGAAGAAACTTTCCCTAATATCCTACCTAAGTCTCCCTGGCACAACTTGAGGGCACTTCCTTTTGTCCTATCTTGTTACTTGGGACCAGTAACAGACACCCACTTCACTACAACCTCCCTTCAGGTCATGGTAACAAACAAGATGCAGGATCAAAGGATAACTATTGCAGTCGTTCTAACCTGAACATCCAGTGACTCTTCAGATGATATGTGTAGCTAAACATCAACACCTTACAATTTTTTTAAGTTTCTGCGGAGTCTTTCTTGATTAATAGCAGAATTCCTGCTTCTCAGAAGCAGTGTTAAGGGTTTTGTAGAATAGTCTCAGGCAACAGTTTGCTCTGCCATCGCCTGTATCCCTAAGAGTGGTTAACAGATTTTTTCAAAAGTATTCAAAAGTATCATCTTTCAGAGTACTCCTAGAAGATGTGAACTCACTCTGCCTTTTAAGCTCCCTGGACTGAGTTAAATGACAGGTGTATGACTTCTTCAGTAACACTTTGTCCAGGTGTGACCCCTGTAAGAAAGTGATCATAGAGTCAGAATGTTAAGGGTCTGGAATGGACCTTAGCAACTATCTAGTTCCAATGCCCCCTGCCATAGGCAGGTCCATTTCAAATGCTTAACATTCTGACTCTATGATCACTTTCTCACAGGGACTATAGAGAAGATAGAACTGGAAAGAGGTTTCTGTTAGTATTCATACTCAAAGACGTGTCAAAGCAAATGCTTTGATCTTTAGAGGAAAGGATACAGGCAGAAATCTTTCTGCTTTAGGCTGAGGGAAAGAAAAAAATCCACATGACCTCTAGTTTGATCTAACCAAAAATTATTTACCTAAAAATCAAGAGCTAAACACTGATAAACATACAGGAAGCACTACGCTTCTCTATGAAAGAAGTCTGACCTTTAGTGACCCATAGCTGGAGGAAAACCTGAACTTACTAGGGCATCTGCAAAGCACACTGAGCACACACATTCTCAGAGTAGAACAAAAGACTTAAAGCACTGCCAAATTATCCAGTGCAAGAAGATGGGCTGATTCATGATGAATAGTATTGTCTGTTGTCCATGCCAGTCCTCCAAAGGCTTGGGGCAGCTGAAGGCACATCCATGTTTTTGTGATACTGTGCCTTTAATAACTACTTACTGCTCTGCAGGTAAGTCATACTTGACTGTGTTGGCTTTCACACGCTGACCTAGCAATTGTCGGTCTGGGTAAGGGTTCTCCTGTCAGGTACAGCTTGATGGCAACGCCATGGCACAGGGGGCAACTGACCATATAAGGATTCACCCCTACAACCTGTTTGACCGCTGCTTGCTGAAAGCAGCAGGCTGTTGACTGCAGGCAGAAGTCCTATGTAAAATTGAAATGGGAAGCATTAGCTAGGCAGAGCGCTGCTATGATTATTACTGCTTTCAGGCTGTCTTTTGAGGAGCTATCCCATAATAGAGGATAGAAATATACCATAACATAAACCCTCAAACATTAACTTGGCTGTTTGTTGCTGGCTGCTCTAATTTCACCTTTAGGTACCTGGATTTCTAAAAGGAAAGCAAAGTAAACTTAAGCTTACTTCTATTCAGGAAATTAAGTAGTTCATTCCTTCCCTGCACCAATCACCTCTTTTTAAAACATTATTCTAACTCAGTGTCTTAGACTTTACATATTTTTTAAACCAATATGTGTTTGCTAATTGGTATATTGTGTTTTTAGTTTATAGTTTTTATTATCACATAAATCAACATAGGTGATATTTTAAGTAGTATTCTCTTAAATACTTGCCTCAGATGAAAACATCTTCAGTATTTGTCCTTTCTAAGGAAAAACTGACCAACGTAAGAGAGGAAACAAGTTTGGTTGCATCCTTGGCTCAAAGTGGTGTGGCTGATTATTTTTTTAAAATATATCATCAGATAGACCCTTGATTTTTTTTAAGAAAACACACTAGAATACTTTTGTTTCCTTCTCTACCTGAGACTTAAGATAAAAAAGCAGCTGTTCTTGCAAAGATTAGCAGAGTTACTGCTCCCTGTCCTGAAAGCACAAATCTATAGACTGACACTGTAATTAGAAACAGCAAATCAGAATACATCTAAAAAAAATCAAATTCTACTACTATAATCTATCATAAAACATTACTACTAGATTACAGAGAATTTCAAAGACCTTATCTTTAAAAGGCAGACTTTCTAATTTTTGCTACTGAAAATCTAATAAGGCATTTTTATTACTCTTTTAAGTCAGACAGAAGCTGGTAATCAGCACAGAATGTGGTCTGAAGAATCTGAGTAAGAAAGTTTTTCATCGCTGAATTCATTATTTAAAAGACTGGTAATTGCAAATTTATAATTAGCAATTCTGACCTCACTATAATTTGAGACCACCTGAACAGAAATCTCAAAATGATTTGTGATGGGATTAATTAGCACTGACAAATTCAAGATATTCTCAAATAAACTGCACAACATAAAAGGGGGAGAAAGGAATGCACTGAAATGCAAGTACCAGAACCTGTCTTGCCTCAAAATAATGAGAAAGAAAAATAATGTGGAGCCTGTTCTACCTTTTGCACCATTTCTTGTCGTAATACCAAGTGGGAAAGTAGGTAGACTTAGTACCTATTTCTTTGACTCAAAGGGACTCCAGTGATTAAACTGGAGTACTTAAAGCCCTTTGGGCACCTCTGCACTTCATGTATGGACTCTAAGGAAAAAATCCCACCATACTGGACACCAAACCCAGTACAATTTCCTCCTGAAGCTTTGACACGTTATAGAGATTTAAGGCACTTTGTGTTTGATATGTCCAAAGTATAAACAGTTTTTGCTTGTAATCCTTACCTTTCCCTCTTATATCATACCATATTTCATAATAATACTTTTGAATTACAAGTTAAATTTAAACAATTCAAAACTGTCTTTGGTGTCCCTTTATTTGCACATTACACATTTGGAAATACAGAAGTCTGTCTGAAGTAGCTTTTCCTCTTTTCAACCATATGTTTCTCCAATTTCTCAAAGGCAAAAGTAAAAAAACATGGGTTACACAGATGGAACCCTTTGTGATTATTTGATTTAAAAAGCATTGCAGTTTCCAACTAACAATCATGAACCAAAGGACTTTGGTAGTTTGCTTTATGGCAAAGTAGTTCTTACTTAATAATTATGCAATCAGAAAAAAAAAAATCAGTTTTTTTAAAATTCCAGGAATTAAAAGAAACTGAAAGTAATTTTCATATTCTACAAGCTGAACCATCAAAAGGAAATATCCAGCATACAGTATGCCTCAGAGAAGGGCATTTGACACTTCTTGAAGATCCAGTGAAATTAATTACTGTACTTCAATGGAGATGGAAGTGCACCTATGTACTGCTTAAATGAAGAACATTACAAAATTCACCTGTGCAAGAGAACAGTGAGTAGGTGTGGCTCATTTACATTCACAGCTCTGCGTGAAAGGCTTTTCTCTGGCTTACACTTCACTGAAGACAGTACAATACTATTTTTCTTGATTTTTCCTCAATCCTACACTTAGTAAGTCACTTATTTCATCATATTCCAATCCAAACATGAACTCCAAGTATTTGTATAAGAAATACAAAGAAAAAAATGTAACGTTTATCCAGTTCATATCCCTTCTTTCAAAAATTCACTATTCAGAAAAAACCAAGAAAACTACCATCCACCACAATTTTTTTAGAAGCAAAATAAAATTGCAAACAAAAATTTACTTTGCCTCCATCTGCTTTCACATTTTTTCCCTTGGTAATGGTAACACATCACTTTTAAGAGAACTGGTTTTTATCTTCAGTAGTGGAAAAATTATTTATTATCTGTATGGCTTTAGGGGAAGAACAATGATTTTTAAGTCCTTAGAAATCACTGAAATTTGTGAATACAATTTTTTTTACCAAAAACATTTAAAACATACTTATTAGCAACTAATGAGTTCACCCACAAATGCAGTAGCAATTAAAACAACTGTTAAATATACTATGTATCAAGATCAAATTCTCTAATACAAAAAGCATGAAGTAGGAATTTTGGTAAGACTACCAGAAAAACCATATTTGAAATTCCTCATACACGTCAAATATATTACCTATATACAAGCCTCTGTACCCATATACAACTATTTCTTCATGAATTAGTTTCTAATGAATTACCACTTACCTTTTTCTTCCTCATATTATATTTCAAGTAGCATTCAGACACTGACCAAGGTTTCCATCCAACACAAAATCAGCTAAAGCTTGTTCCCCAGTTCTAAATAAAGGAAACAGTGCTATTGAAGCAGTGTAACAAATTCCCATATACTAAATTGATCACTGGATTTGGTTGGTTGTTTTTTGTTTGTTTTTGGGGGAGGAGGAAGAACTTGTAGAAAGAATTAAGAGATGAATCAAAAACCCTTGACACAACGTTTTTACTCTAGTTATGCTGAAAATCTTACCATCAGAAACTTGTGACTTGATCTGCCTTTATTTATGTATCACGGTAAGGAAATAATTAACATTCGTGATGTCATTGCTTGAATTGCCAGGAGCAGTTCAGAATAAAAGCATATCCAAACCATTTTTCAGATTCACTGCAACTTACTGTTTATGTGTATTGCCACCTAGAGATTCAAGGTTATAATTGTAGCTGTGGACATAATTAAGCCAGCCCAGGCATACTAGTTATTATGAAATGCTTCTTTGAGCCTAAGTTTTGCTGTAGCAAACAGTTGAGTTTTTGCAGTCTCACACTTCTTACCACAGCCACGGTCAGATGCTTTCCCAAAAGTGTACATGAATTTCCAACAATTACTCTGCTATAACCAGAACATACTGGCTAACACTGGACATTAATTATCTCTGGTGTCACCTGGAAACATACATTTGCACTCTTCATCTTCTTCAGGAAGAACCCTGTGGATTTTCCAGCAACCTATATACATAAGCATGTGCTAAATTCTTAGCCTTGCCAACAGGAAAAAAAACAGTAATGCTGTCAAAATACTGAGAGAAACCTAATATGTTTACTATTGATATTCGTATTCAAATTACTGTACTTCTGCCATGCTGAAGATGGAGATAATGCTGAAAGTATTAATTCTTTTCATTGATCTGCTGGCCAATTATACCTGCACTCATAGGTTGCATTACTTCCTCATCAGCTATCTTTCCTTCCCCACCTTTTTTCCCGTCTTTCTACCACAGTCTACCTACCCAACACATCGTCATCTGTGCAGCATGTTTTTCAGAGTAGTTCTTCACTTTCCTGATTTGTACTGAGCTTTAAGCTTCTCCCAGAGGCCTATCTATCTTGGGAGCCATAAATATGAAGGAGGCCTTCAATAAACAGAAATCAGACAATGTAAAACAGGTCTTAAGTTTAGAATTATGCAAAGAATTTACCAAGACATGCTGAATGTACTACTTCGGTGTTTAGATCTGCTCTGAAACACATTGAACTCAAGCACTTGACTTCTCATGATTATGCCTGTACTTTTGCTATGCTACTTGCAGATGCAGCACTCTTATCAGCCTGGGTGGTGTCCAGATGTGGTGACCCTTTACATGTTCTTACACTTGTGACATTGTTTTTTTTTTCTTTTAGAGAAAAATATTTTACAGAATAGCAAACTCCCACGTACTTAGAATATAAATGTTTTTTTTTTCTGAAATATAAAAACATATCGACAGTTACTATGTAGCTACTGAATTGTCTCAGAACTTGTGCTGATGTTTCTTTATTTTAAAAGAACATTTTCTTCTCACTGGATATTAATGCATATGCAAATTAAAACATCTTAAACTTACACACAGTTAACATAGAACTTTTGAACAAAAGGTTTCTGGAAAAATGGATAAAAAGTCAAGATCAGCATTTTGGTAATTCACCTTGACATACTGCATCTCACACTAGCAGACACTGAAAAATGTAATTTTTTGATCACACCTTTTGTCAGCTCTAAAGCAAAGTTTATGCAACCTATCATCACTCCTCCTTACCTTGTCCAGCTTTTTGTGTAACCAAACTCTCAGAGTACTTTGCAAAATTTTTCCAAAGCTTTTAAATTTACCTCTATTTGCAAACAGATGAATGGAAAAAATTAATCAGCTTAGCAAACGCTCTGAAAGTAGCTGTAACATTCCAGCCCATTAGACTCTCTAAACAAACTAAAAGGAAAGTGCTTGCCTACAGCATAATTGCAAATGAAGTAGACATACAGCCTACAATACACTGCAAGCTTAATTTGTTTTAAATGGCTTATTTTGTTATAGAACAAATCAAGCATGTACTTCAAAGACACTAATAAAACATCTCCTGTCCCATGAGTACAACAGAAAGACAAATTTTAATACTAAAATGCAGCCTATTGCTAGAACATATGTATTGCCTATGAACCTTCAAGCAGATTTTAAGTGACTAAAGTGTTCTGCAAAGATAGTAACTAATAATACACAATTCTTGATCCTGAGAATATTTCCCCACAAATATAGGAACATGTATATTATCTAGGATAAAAAACCCCTAGGTAATGTAACCAAACCAAACACCTCAACAAATTAATAAATCTAATTCTTCACTAATTTATTTTGGTTAGAGTAAATATGAAATAGCAGTTGCATTCTTGCCAGAAAAGGTTTTTAAAAAAATTTTTCAAGTACCTCTTAAGACAAGTTGATGTATTTGGACTTTAAAAAAATATGTTAAAAATGTTTGAGAAAAATACATTGTCCAAATATGTATCCAGCTAATCTAATAGAAGGTAGAAGCATATCCAAACAAGCATCATGAAATGCTTGCGCCAATTCCTTTCTTCAGCAGGTATTCAGAGAAGAATAGGTATTCAGAGACCCTAACAAATGAATAAGCAACAAAAAAATACAGATACCTATACAACACAAATACTGGAAAAAAGTTTCCAAATATTTACCAAGAAAGTTAAGCTGACTATTTTACGCAAAAAGACCTAATAAATCAACAAAATTATAGACACAACAATCTTAAGAAATAAAGTCAAGAAATTCACACAGTAATAGTCCCAAAGTTTTCAAATACATGCAGGTAAAACTTTATTGTCCTTTAGCAAATACATTATTAAAAAAAGACTAAAATTCAAAAGTGGCCTTCTTTAGTGATGATTCCAGAAAAAAATACAATATTTTCTATCTTGAAAGACAAATCATATTTGCAAATTCTAACAGTCTCCCCATACAACTTCAATCTATTTTTAAAGACATGTATTTCTAACGGTACTTTGATTTGTAAATAAATTGCAAATCACAAGCATTACATTTGTACTTCACAGCAAAATACACTAACTCAATGAACTTCCGTAAAAACTTTCTGCAAAATTCATAGTCTCTGCAAAAACTACAACTCAGTCCGTAAAGTCTGAAAAAGTGTATGCAGTAATTTTAATGTTGCATTTACTTTTCTGACACATCTGCACAAACCTGCCGTTTAGATGCTACTAACTGGTTCAGACCTAACATCACAAAGACTAAGAATAGCAGTAATCTGAAAATAGACCAAAACCCTAAAAGCTGGGTACCCACTGTTACGTATAATATGAAAAAGGTGAAAAAACTTTTTCAGAATGAGAATATGAAAAACTTTCAAAAGAATGGCAGCTTACAGAAAAAAATATCCCCTTTTCCTTCCCCCTCTCTGCCACAAAAGTTTTTGGTTTGCATAGAAAAGGGAATGTTTTGTCTGGTCTTGACAGACTCTTATTTTTTGGTTTAGTTATTACACAGAAAAAAATCACATTAGAAATCACTACAGTTTGTGTGCTTTATGATAAATTCACATTAAATATTTCACTTTCAGGTACCACAGTTACGTCTTTTTGTTCAGGACAGACAAAATTATTTTCTATTTCTCTGACATGTAACATATCCATCTGTTTCTTTTAATTGCATCCCAAAGTTCTAATTTTCTGTATTCTTCTTCTAGTCTGCCTCCACGTTTTCAAGTATTCTTTTCAGGCATTTTAGCCTCCTCCATAATGCATGCCTCCAGAGAGCTTACTATTAAATACCTAAAACTGATTGTCCCATCCACTTATGCAACTCAGACTTGCTTTTGCAGACTGCCATAACAGTTTCAAGACAGCACAAGCGTTCTTATTATTCACTTAGGTAATTAAACCTGTATCCCAATGGAAACAAGTTTCTTGCGAGTAGATGTACAACTATGAAACAATTATTCAGGTTTCCATTTCAGTCTCTGTGGCATCAGTCCTCGAAGAAGTTTTAACATTTGATAGAGTCTCTCCATCTAGGTTCTGAATATCAGACAAATCAATAGCAGGCAGAGGTGCTCTCCAGTACAGGAATGAGTTATACTGATAGAATTCTTCTTCTTCTTGCTTTGAAAAGAGACAAATAGATAAAAAGGAAAAAAAAAAACATTAATGTATATCCCAGCAGTAGAAAATAATAAAAAGAAACTTTTTATGTAAGAAACTAAAACAAGGACTTACTTAGCTGTGACATAACAGTTCTTGTAATTTTCTGATTTTGAAGTAAATCAGAATTTTGCCTTTTTAAATGCTCTTGCAAAGAACTATCATACAACCTCTGTGAAATACTTCCATAATTACACCAATTTCTTCAACTTACAGCCTTTGCACAGAAAAATACTGAAAACTTGTGCAATTATTGGACTTTGCATACAAAAACTGCTCACTCTTTTTTTTTCTCGTAACAATATACAAATTTCATGCACATTTAGCTACTTTACATCAACCCAGAGGATGATAATTGCAAGAAAAATTAAGCATTGAATAGTGTTTCCTTTCTGTGTCTTAATTTCATATTCAAGAGTGCAAAGTTTAAAAACTAGAAAGTAGTATCAGAAAAAAACTTAAGAGAAACATGTACTTATCTACTACTTTAATATGGCATCACTTTTTTTTTTTTTTTTTTAATGTCCATTAGAAAACCCACTGCCTATTTATAAACATGTTGTGGTTATAAACAGTGGTCACATCTGTGCATGTTTCTGTGGAGATGATACACAAAAGAAGAATTCATAAGTCACTCATTTGGTCTTAAGTATATATTTTCTTCTGGTATATAAAAACAGTGAATGCTGCCACAAACTTAAAACAATTAATTTCCATATAATATTGGTTCACAGTTATCTAACATACAATTAGAATTTTTAAATATTTTACTTTACTGTCTCAGCCATAACAGGTGTTGAACAGAAATATTTTTAACAAACTGGTATAACTTTTTTGGTATTTCTCAGATCATAGTGCAGCTTAGGGGGAGGTGAATGCACCACCACAATCCATGCCACAATTAAAGTCAACTTCTCTGGGCCTCTATGGTATGCCTCTTGAAAAAATTCATGATTTGTCTGCTGGCTTTGCAACAGAAGAAAAAAATGTAACATTCAAAAAATAGCAGTCAGTATCCCTATACCCTCTCAAGTACTGAGAAATTATGCATCTTGCCACTTCTCAAAAGAGAGTATATGAACATTCACCATACTTCCTCTTTAAAGAATACATTTTTCTATTTGTTACCACACAGACTTCTCCTGAACTACAATGTGTTGTGCTAGGTAACCTGTTTCTACTGCAAAACCCTCCATTATTCAAGACTAAAATAATTAGGAGAGGATGAAAAGTGTAGATGTTTCACAGCAGCAAGATGGCTGTGCCTGTAGGATACTACTAACGTCAATTTGCTCATTGGGAAAAGACCGTCTTCAGAAAAAAATAACAAAAATTTCCATTAATGGAAATTGAGACCAAAACCAATTAATGGAGTGCCAGTGCAACAAAAGGATTAACTATACTGAAAATGGAAAAAGGCCAAACTAAAAGTAATTGCACACATTTCTATAAATATTCTTACAAAGGTTTTGTATTGCACAGCATTAACAACAATCAACAACGTGTGGAAGGGATGGTTTCCCAGTCTGTACTCCAACCTAGGCAGCCTCATTCACACAGAACTGTGCAGGGCAGGTGGCTAACAAATTATTTGAAAAAAATCTCTGTCAATGGAGTTTCAGAAACTGTCAGCTACTTTATGTTTAATCTGAACTCCCTTTATATTTTAGTAAGTTTCTGCTCATGCTGAGAGCTAAGTACTTAAAACCAGAACCCTGTACTTTGTATGCAGAGAGTAAATGACTGCATTCTTGTCTCAAAGGTATTAGAATCTTAACCTTCATAAACACAAAATATGCATATTTAATTTTGGACTCTGACTACATACTTGATTAATCTCAAAACCATTCAAGTCTACAGAGCAGCAGTATTTCAGTGTATTGGTAACTCCCAGGTTCAGTGTGAAAACAAAAAATACTATCAAGCACAAAGACAGGCACAATGCTAAATATTCTTACCTAAAAGGCAAAATAAAATATTAACGTTCACCTAAATTTCAACATAGGTTTTGAGAAAAAGTTCTATCAAGATAGGTAATGTAGCAAGCTCAGAGATACAAATGCTCGGTTTCTACTGACTAAGTAATTTTTAAGAATAGTCTTCCAACTCTAGTTGCAAAAGCGTGCTTGCAATTAACATTAAAATAGTATTTCGTCTCTGGCAAACCGTAATATAATTGGAACTGCTTTAAATTTTAACAGTACGGAATTAAGAGTAATCCTGATCAAGCTTATAAATGTAATGAAATACATAAGCCACAAACAGCAAAGAATAATCCCAACCTAGGGACTGTATTTTCAGAAAAGTGTAAAAATCATCATCAGAAATATCTTTATAAAAGACTGAAAATATACAGGTAGGACATAAAAAAAAAAAAGGAAGAAACATTCTTGCCTGAGGTGTTAACAAAATTTTATTTTAAAACTAGAACATCTTTTATACAATACTGTACTTACAGAAACAACCTGTTAAAAATACAGTCCTACAGAAATATTAATACTCTTTAGTGTGTGAAAATTCAAGGAACGTATGGTCTTCCTACCACTGCTAAAGCTTACATAACTATACTGAATAACACTGGGGATAAGTAAAGAATCCAGAATTATATTTGTGATGGAGTCAAATTGTTCTTAAGAGATGCTTCAAAACACACTTGCTCTCTCTTCAAAAATTAAATTCTTGTGTTTAAATGTCACAGCCTAAAAAAGGCTGTATACTTTTCACAGGATGTAGAATTTTTCCTCAATTTCTTCTTGCTTTAATTCTACCATCCATCATAAAAAAAATCACTAACCAACCAACAAGAAAAATCACAAAGACAGAGCAAGAGAAAGAAAAGCTACTATATTCTTTATAGATGGGTTTACAGATGAGTGTTATCCTGTGAAAGGCCCCAGCTTCTCAAAACCAGAGCCTACAATTGTAATTGAAAGTCCATCTAACCTCATTAGACTTTCTGCCACTTCTGTATCACTTGATCTAATATTGTAGTCTTACTTAAAAGGTCCAGGTGGGATGGAAAATGACTTAAATACATCAGACTTCTAGGTAAGTGTGACATTTGATCTAGCATTTTATTTTCAGGAAATTAAAACTTTATTGGTACCAAATTTTGTTTTCTGAACAATTGTGTAAAACACAGTCAAAATGGAAAAAACGTATACTGTTCAAAGTTAACCAGAAATTTCTTGTATACCCTGATCATTAAATCACTGATACCCTTCCTATGACCACCGTCTCCAACAGATGTTTTGGTTAAAAGACAGGTTTGGTATTGCTATTAAAAGGCAAAACACGAAGTTTAGGAAGCCTGAGTCTTACACAACAGAGATGCTACCAGAATAACCTCTCCAAGCTTCCACCGCCCTGTTGAACAGGGATGAGGCTGAGGATAGACTGTGGTGAGAACTCCTGACAGGCTGTTTCCCGTCAGTTTTCCCAAGGCGGGGGGGGGGGGGGGGGGAGGGG
>JAWWEE010000085.1:4278389-4294729 GCA_035221455.1 Xenops minutus
TTGTTAGCTGCTCTGAATGCAAGAAACTACCTAGAAGTATAAAAATCTACAAATTCATGAAAACCCTACGGCAACAGGATAATAAAACTCAAGCAGGAATACTGAACTTCTGAGGATCATTGCTGACAAGCAATGAACTCCAGCCCTTGACACAATCCTTAATAAAACTCTACCCTGCCTCAGACTCACTCTAGCTCTGTTAAGTAATACTTCATACTTCACTTATAATAGTACATAGAGAACACTATGCAGCTAGAAAGCATATTTTGAGACAATATACAACCACCATCTACCTCTTCTGGATATAATACATTCTTGAATGAAGTTATTTTTCAGTTTTCATGATATGATAGCAGTCTGCATGGGAGTTTAGGACCAGGAGGCTTTCCTAAGACTAACAAAATTAACTCTGCCCATTAATTGGTCTAATGTGCAGGAGAAGCCTATGCACCAAATACTGCTTTTCTTTTCAGAAGTTACTGTAGCTTCCAGAAAAGTAAGAAATGAACCAATCTCCTTCATTTTCCTCACCTCCTCAAACCTCCCTAAAAGTAATTATTAAAGACCTCCACACAGCATGAAAAGATTCAACAACACACTGCATCAAGACAAATAGTACTGAACTTAATCTTAGATAGAATATAAATTTACTTTCAGATCTAGGGCTGGTGACAGAACTAAACTCCTTATGTAGCAGGAATAAAAGTATTATTTCTGAATAACTTTTTTCAGCTGGATTTTTAAAAAATCACTTTAAAATCTATCTGCATTTAAATTGCAACCATAGTGTCAGATTTATAGGTGAAAATTAAGCAAAGACTGCTAAGTTTTGCCAAGATCTTAACAAAAATAATCCCACTAATGGTAGAAGAAATAAGGAAAAGAACTTGCATTTATTCTAGAATTATTGAGAAAATGACTGTGAGGTTTACCCAATAATCTTGAAAGGATCATCATTGCAAAGCAATAGCTATTGCTAACAAACTGCAAAGTTCACACTGGTCAAGGTATGCTAGCTAGGTATGCACATATATGAGTACACCCTTGTCCCTCAATTCAAGAACTGCGTTATAAAAAAAAGGAAAATTTGGTCTAATTCCTCCACTTGTTGACCTGTATTTCAAATGGTCTGCACACTTTACATGAACTAGAAGAAGCCTTGCAGAAAATTTCTGAAGCTAGATATTAGAATGAAGATCTAATTTCCTTCTGTTAATGAAGCTTACATGAACTTCATGTAAATTGAGTATTACTTCATGTAAATACTATACTCTCAGAAAAGATTGCTGTATAACATTCTCTATTTGGTCTGCAATGTGTAGGATTCAGGCAGAACATACACAGCTGGTGTAGTCTCAAGGAAGTCAGAAGAAGTTCTGCAGAGTGCCAAGTATGATCTTACCCTGGCATCATTGTCAGAAAGCTCATCATTCACATGAGGATCTTCATATCGGTCAGCCTACATAAAGAAATAAAGAAAATTTCACTGACACTAACATTCATTCAGTTCACTAAAGCTCAATATTTTATAGTTCTGCAGAACCATTCTCATACCAATATATAATTGGAAATAGGTACAGTTATGTCAATCATTCTGTGAATAAAGCTGTTTTATTTGTAATCAATTAGATTTCACACTTCTAAGGCCATCAGCACCTTATTTCTGAAGATCTACATAAAAATCCCCAGGAAGTATTCTCTCTTGATGTGAAATTGCAGGCTTAGAACCTGTGATCTGCTCCCTGATAATCATTAAGTAAAGTCCTTTCAAGTTGATTTGAAAAAAAAAGCCTGAAAATCCAAACCATGCATATGGGTGTATATCAAAAAATAATCCTGTGTACATGTACAAGCTTCATATATATGTACTCAAAAATCAAATATTTATGCATTTTTATTGGGAAGTTCCAGTATTAAACTCAGCTTTTTACCATAAATTTAAGAAAAAAACCCTTTTTCCACTTGTTAACTCCCTGACCTTGTCCCATTATCTAACTACTGGAAACATACCTTAACAGCGGGACAAAAGGTTTATTTCTCTAATTGTAAGTATTTCTTCTTTTTCTGTTTCTAGTCAATTGATATGACATTATGCCTGTTGCTTTTTTTCAAGTCCTTAAAGAGAGCACAAAAGAAGTCTTAGAAGTGTAACTGATAAACTATAAATATGTTTTACAATAAACAATAATTTTTTTAAATATATTTTAGATAAAATTTCATTATAGTTTAAGAAAAATTACAACTGGTCTAGAATATGAAATAAAAAGCAATGCAAGGAAAAAAATATTGCCCAAATCTTTATTTATTGTATATGTCTCTAAAATGTCTTTATATTGATTTTTTTGCTACAGATTATGTAACTGTAGTGGGTTTAGTTTGGGTTTTTCCTGGTAACTGGGTCATAACTAAGGAAGTAATCCATATCGTTTCTTTATGTAAGCAAAGATATAAAGAAGGGAGTCAGAAGTCAGGAGGCAATCCTTCTTCCGGCAGGGTTGGAGGGCAGAGGAGCTCCATGCGGTCGCTCTGTTGTGGGAGTGGGCCGTAGGAGTCTGCGGATCGGCCAGCTGGGTTGGAGGAGGTATCCTGAGATTTGGGAACAACAGTTGTTTTGGTGAGAGGGAAGTGAAAACTTGTTTTTCTGTCTTTTTTCTTCTCTGTATATACATATATAAACTGGTTTAGTTCTACTGAAGTTTGGTTTCACGGTTTTTCTTCTTCTTCTCCCCCCGCACCCCCTCCTTCCCCTGTGGCCAGGAGGGGCCTTAGGGGTCTCTTTCCTGGGCCCTTTAGCTCTTGGCATTCAGCCAATTTTTCAACCCATCACAATAACTCAAAATGCTTAAGAATAGCCTACCTTGACTAGAGCAACCAGAGCCTTCTGAAAGTCACCAGATGTGTCAGAGATAATGTCTTGTGTCAGATCTCTCTTCAGCACTGAAATCAAATTGTATTTTGTTTTGAAGTTACCATCTAGGTTGACCAGATAACCTTTAAAAGTCCTTTCCAAACCATTCTAGGATCTTTGTCAGTCTTTCCTTAGTTCCCCACTTAAATATGCCCACTAGAAAAGCAGTTATTTTACTTTCTCTCCTTTAGCTTCTAGTGAAGGAATATATTTATACGGTACCCTGTAAACCCTGAGATGTGCTGTGAAATTAGAAGTTAAACCCAAAATCTGATGAAAAATATCCTTCTCTAAGGTCTTTTGGGCAGCATTGTCTTGGACTCTGCTTGTGAAATACAAAATGTTTTTTTTCTGAGCCACTTTTTATTTTCATTCTTATCTCTGGCTGTTCTTATCAGTACTGAACTCAACCACTCTTCTGAAAAATAAAGCTATTAATTTGGGTTTCTAAGATTTTTTGAATGGAGATGTCTCAGAAAGATTGGCTCATAATCTCTGAAAACGTGATTTAATTAGACAACACAGTGAACTTGACATGTATGACCAATGCCACATTACATTTTAGTATTTTCTTCAAATATATTCCTCCTGTAGTTCACTGGTTGCTTGTACTGGTAACATTGCCTGTGTTTCTAACTCAATAAGCTTTTTTATCAAGCCTAGTGATATTTTAAAATGTTGGCTAAGGTTTAGTTACAAGGGAAGAAAAGCAGCTGACTTTTACATGTATCCTAGAAAGCATCTAAATGTGTGACTCATTCCATGAGACACCCACAGTTCTGGCAGTGATGATGTTCCTTATTTATTTTTTTTTTTTGTATTGGGAGCTACTTAGGTAAGAAAAGTCAGCATGACCTCCCTCCCACACAACTCCTTCAAATTTTTGTGAAGCTTCATTTCCCTCCTATAATGTTCTCAGACTCTCATACTAAGAACTGAGGCTGCGACTCTTAATGTGTCTACTACAGAGCTGTACCATTAGTACTTCTTTCTTGCTCTGGATTACCTTTTTTGTAGTATCTGTTGGCTTCTTTGATCTCTTTGTTGTTTCTTGAGACCAAAATCTCAGTTAAGGTATTTTCATGAGTTCCAAGCCCCTGATAAAAGTGATTGAATTTTTAGAAATATTATTCAATAGAGCAAACTTAAAATTTATAACAAATTAGAGGAAAATCATTTACTTGGCTTTGAAGGCACCCCATGGAATAAGAAATAGAAATTAAAAACATCGTGCTTCCATACAATATTGTTATTTCAGCTCTTTTGGAATGAAATTTTTATCACATTTAATATACTGGTACACAAAAGAAGTGCTTAAGGGACGTAACAGTGCATATAAAAGACAGGAATGTAAAATTTATGAAGAAAAATACCTTATTCTCTTTCATTTTTCTCTTATGTAAGCAGATGCGTAAACACTGTGGCTCTCTGTCACTACATCAGCAACTGGTTTTCAGAAAGCAGAGAGAGTTCATTCTCACAAAAGAAACTCCTTCGATCCTCAAGTTCAGCAAAGTTTACTGTCTTGCTCCCTAACCTGAATTACCAGTACAGATTTATTTTACAAGATTATTTTAAATAAAAACAATATACAAGCTTTGAAATTGAAGTCCAGTGTACTTACCAACCCTGATAAGTACTTATGCCCTTTTAGAAAGTTTTCCTCTGAAGATTTTTCCTTACCTTCATAGAGGTTCTTAATTCTTCAGCATTAAACTGAGCTGGAGTTTTGAGCAAAGCCACAGCAACATCTTCTAAGCGGCTTTTCAGAACTTTTTTCAAAGCTTCTTCCAGACTCTGTGCCAGGAAAAGTAAGAAATACACTAAGCTAATGAGTGGTAACAATGTAGCTGATGTTCACCTACAGTCCAAAAAGTTAGTCTGACCTCTGATGAATCTCAGCCTACATCATAACTTTAGCTGCTAGAAAGAATTATGAAGCTATACGTCAAGTTTTTAATTTGACACCTTTATGTTAATCAGAGCATCAGGGTTTTTCGGTAAATATTTAGGAGTGTTTTCACACATTGCAGTTCAGCTATGTTCACCCATTTACTGCATGAGAAGACTCAAAATGGGCTGATTGTTTTTCAGTAGAAGCTAATGCTATATTGTTCTTAAATTATGACTGAATTGCTTATCTGGATAAAGTTTGAATTAATCCATTTATTGCATGAAGGATACAGTGGAGTGGAAACTCTGGACATATGTAAACATAATTGGATGTCCTGACATTAAAATATAGGTTATATTCTAATTTGACCTAAATTTAAGTGAAAAAAAAATTAAACTATGATTTATTCTGCAATCTATCTGAAAATCCTCTGTACTGTTGTTTTGTTACATTAGACATTTAACCCTATTGATCACTATGTATGTGTCTAGGTTGTGGCTGTAAGAGTGAGGTCAACCTGCTTTGTCAAGAAAGCTAAACCAAGAAGATTATCACAGAAACAAGCCCTATGTCCATAGTTAATATTGTTCTGCTTTTGATGATGTACCAGGAACTAGGGTATCTGATAGTCTAAGACCATTATTCTCCCTGTGTCTTTGAAATTATATTTTAATATAATAATTTAAAAATACAGTTGTAAAGCTGGACCTTCCTCTGAGGGAAGAGAGGGCTGTGAAAACCACAAGTGAAGTTTTCCTAGGCATAAATAGGAAATCTAGGCTAAAACAAAGTATTAGACTTATTTTCAAAGTTGACCTTTAAAAGTTACAGTTAAAAGAATCTTTGTCCAAGTATTGCCAACTGTGAAATTGTAATTTCAATTTAAAGTTACATGTTCAACTGGAAAAAATCTGTAACAGGGAAAAATAAGATCAATTTGAACACTTTCCAGAAACATGCAGTGACTTCTAACTTTCTCAGTTCCAGGGACCAGCAGTTTTACAACTCAGAGGTAAGAGAATGCTGACAACCATAGGCCCATCCCTATACCAGTGTTCATATACTTGTGGAAAAGTGTTATGGTCCTATAACTCTTCTATCCTATTGAGTATTCTTTCTAGATTCATATATATCATCTGGCCCAGGAGAAACACTGGTTTTCTCGGTGTAAATTTAAGCTTGGCTTCAATACTTTACCTTTCCTTTAGTCTGCCGATAGGCAGCTTTGATCTGTTGATGCTGAGCATTTGTTCTTTTAGTCAAAATGTCAATGATGGTAGCTTCATCCACACCTATGAATCACCAAACAACAAAATTCTCAATATATGCAAAATATCTGCATCCTTTAGCCAATTATATTTTTTATTACTATTTACTTTGTCATATTTTCATTTCCTGTCACACTCGAGTTTAACCAAAAGTGTAATCATCTAATGACTCACAATTAGTGATGTAGTGAAGAAACCAAACAAATAGAAATCAAAAACATATGTTTCTGAAATTTCACACAGAAATTCTTAAAGTGTTCTGATTGCAGAACTTCCACTAAGCTGGGAAAAAAAAAGAAAAAAAAAAAAAAAAAACAGAAAACCAAACATGGCATATTAATTTAATCTCAGTTAGTCAAACTGAAAAAGGTTTTGAAGTATAGACAAAGTGCCAAATGTGAATTCCATTAAAAGAGAGAAATGCAACAGAAGCATGCCTCTTGCAGGAATTCTATAGAAATCAAGTCAAAAAGTATTGGTATCATATGTTACAATAATTTTTCCTTCTCTAGAAATTAAATTTTTACAATCCTTTCTTCAACATATTCAAGAACTTTAATGTAGCACTAAGGTCTAGAACTGTAATACAACATCAGGTTATCAAAGAGTTGAGATTCTTTACCAAGCTGCATAATATAATGCATTGTCAGGCTTTTTTAAAAGCAGAGGTACTGCTCCTGCTTGGCATTGGCTATTGCTCTGCTATTTTATTTATTCTTAAAATTTCCTTAGGAATAGTCCTAGTGTAGCAAGTTAATACTCCTCTTACCCTTTACAGTAATAGCTCTGTCCAAAGCAGCAACATCAGCTGATGGATCAAAATCAGGGTATGACTGTACTCTGTGGACATGGTCACCTTTTGAACTTTTCTTCAGAGGGAAAATAAAAAAAAAAAATAAATAAATAAAAAAAAAATTAAAAAAAATATAATTCCAAAGGATATTTTTGCAAACAAACAATTTTGGATGCCTGAATAAAAGTATGCATTTGGGATTGCCCGTTACAGGACTATCAAGGAACACAGTTTTGCAACTTCAGAGAATTAAACAGTTAGTAATGGATATGCATTGGATTTATTCTTTTCACAGCTCATACACTAAACAGAAAATACGTCATACATTGTTTTAGATAGCTGAAGAACTGTTTCTCAGAGTAAGTTGGATTGCATAGGGAAACACTTAACTGTCATATTAGGAAATTACGTCCAAATTTTTAAGGCTCCAAACCCACAATTAAATCCTACAGATACTATCATTTCAGTGATACAAATTTGTTTGCTCATCTTACGCAAACTGTGAGTCATATTAAGGGTCTTCTCAGCTGACTCATATCTAAGGCTACACACTCTTCTTGTATTCAAGATCTTGCAGGACAGTTCAAGCTTGATCCTATAAGGAAATGGAGACCTGTTGCTCAGCTTCTTTAAACTTTAGATGTAAGCCACACTCTTCACAAAGCATTATCTACTTGGTGCCTTTGGTGAATCTGCTCCTAGGTGGCCCCTTCCTAGTCAATGTCTAAAGGCCTCTGGGAACTATACAACAGATTACATGGGTTGTCCTAAGTCAGCAACGTAACAAATCAAATTAATGGTATGACCTACAACTCAACACCACTACCTAACTGCTTACTTCTTTTACAGAAGTTATAAGATGCCCCAAGATTCTTGAATGTAATATTGATATGAAATTCACATTGTTCTGATGTACAGTGAGGGGGTTTTTATTAGAAAACACCAGTAGTTTAGCTAGATTTTTCAGAATTACCTACACTCTTGTTTCAACAACTAATATTTAATTTTTTTTAATCCTTTGCCATTACAATTACGTACCACAAGAGAAATGGCAAGGTCTTATGGATACATGTTTTACACATAACACTCTGTATTGAATTTATACACATCTAATGTCTGATAATTAAATGTTCATTTCCCTACACAATTGTATCACCAGGAGTCATAAGAGAGCAAATAGACTGCATATATAAAACAGTCTTTTGCATACTTTTCAAAAGATCGCTGAGACTTACATGGTAAGTCAACAAAGGAGTGGAAGTGTTTTGCTGCCTGTTTCTCCAATCACACCAGGTTAATCTTTGTTTACTGGTTCCCATGACATACTTATCTATCAGCAATAAAAAAACTATCTGCAACCACCATAACAGGGACCCTGGGACTGGAAGGGGGATAGGATGGTGGAGCCAAAATTCTATGCACAATATATTATGGAGTCAAAATTACAAAGTCCATAAAAGTCTAGAACAGAAAACTTTATTTACTGAAATTTCCCCTATATATATTTTTTTTCAATATAATAAGTTCTTTAGAGAACTCCTGTGACTTCACAGTGTACTGCTATGCCTTTGCTGACAGTCATTTCAGTATTTTAACCTCATTATCACAAAGATTGTCCACATCATCCAAGTGCAGTAACTTAACTCTAGGCTTACCACCACTTTCCTCCCTTGTAATCTGTATGAGTACTGATTGTCTGAGATGTTTAATTATGTAACGTATCTCTTTCCACCATGAGCATGACATGTGATATGAAAACTAGGACATGTACTAGTGAGTTTACTTCCTCCTTACATTTCTGGGTTCCAACTCATGTCTTCCTGCAACTCAGCCTAAAGGTCCCTGGTTTTTCATGTGCATCATCTGGATGTGTTTTTACACATTCACACACCTCAGCATCATATTACTACTTTAAAGAGTAAATTTGAGTGAACTTGTGATGGGCCACTGGGAATTACAGACTCATTACAGTAATTAGTTCTGCCTAGGAATTGATAACTAGATGATAAGTGCAAATAGGAATATTTTTTTCTATCTAACAGCAGACTTCCTAGGTGATTTGATTACATTATTATACATTGTCCTTAAATCACTTGTAAGACTACAGGAAAATAGCATGATGCTCTAAAAGCTGATAACACAATACATTCCTGCTCCTGATTTTCCATGAACCATGCCTGCTTCAGAAATTCTGATATCATAGCCATGTTGACAGAGTTTCTGTGAAGCGATGCATCAAATTACCATTTTTCATAATTTTCAGTACCAGTGCAATTCAAGGTTTTCCTCTCTAAAAATCCTTTCTCTAGATCTATGACACACAGCATGTTAGTTTCCTAGGGGGTAACTGGCCTGTGGTGTTGGAAACAGGTAACTTTGATGTTTGGCAGGTGATACGATGCTCCACAACTGCTTGCTCACCACTACACTCTTAGCTACTTGCAGAAGTTTTAGATTAGAACAGTAAAGTAGCTGAACTATTTTTTTTACAGCAATACCTTAGGATTAGCACTGATTTTAAAAGGTTAGTTATCAGAAAACAATTAGTCTGCCTTTTTCTATCAGCTATACCCGTTTAGCTTACTGAGTATTTGAAAATTTTCAAATTCAGTGGTAAACAAGTGATTCTTGTCTGATTGTTTATTGAGGCTGGAGTTCTTCTGTATTATGTTAGGACAAAAGATATTGCCTTGTTAAATCTACCCTCTTGTAATTTCTTTGACTAGATCCTTTCTAAGGAAGACATGCAAAACCAGATATTTCACATACATTGTTCTTTATTTCTTACATATTTCCCACAATTTCTACATAACAGACGATTAGCCATTTAAGAAAAGAAAAAAAGTATAATTTTTATTTTTTTACCACTCAAAAATCCATTCAGCTTTTTCACAAGTTATTATGCAGAATGGAAAAAAATATGACTTGTGATGTTACATTGAGCACTGAAAAAGAATGAATAGGTTGCTTCATAACAACTTATGTTGGTGTGAGAAATATGCTATTTGCTTACTGAAACAGTGAGTGACCACAAAGGAGAAATCAAGGGTTTATCAAATAAATTTATTCAAAAGAAATTATTTTTTTTCAAAACTCTTCCATAGCAAACTCTAGGGAAGGCTTAATTTTAAAGCTCACATATAAACAATAAACTAATATTGCTGAGTAAATCATAGTGACATTGAATCTAGTGTGAAGAGACAAAATTCTACTTCCAGTCTTGGGAAACAGATCATAGAATGTAAATCATATACACAGTTATAAAAAACGATGTTGCTTATGCAGCTAACACATCCTGTAGGTCCTTTGGGAAGGGTAGAGACCAGTCTTTTAAAGCAACACACATTTAGGACCAAGTAGTGTAGCTGCAGTCCGTCTGTTTCTTTCCCTCATAGCTGTAAAGCTTACTTCCATGTTCAGCAGCCAACAAAATGATGGCTACCTCCCACAGCCTGCCTCTGCCTCTCCTTACCTCCCCGCTCCAAGGCAGGAACAACCTATATTCCACCTTCTCCTGAAAACTCCTGCTTTTATGCCCTTCCCACAGCCTCAAGACCACAAAATTCAGCTCTTATTGTGCTGCCAGAAAAACTGAAACTAATTCCAAATCTGTGTCTGTGTATTATTTAGAGCAGGTCCCAAATGGATAAGTAATGGTCAGAATATTATGCTAGTTTTAAGGACCGATGTTTATGATGTGCCATTTATTCAGGATCAGGAATGCATACTTACATCACTATTACTACCAACTCTCTTATCAAGCTGTAAGGGTGACTCCTGCATCCTTCTTGTATTGGCAGAACTTAATGAGGGTAGATGAAGTGGTATCATACCTGAAGTTCTGCTGCATTTTATAACAGCACACGTGAAGGCCATATGCAGCAGGATGTTTAAAAGTCTCCATACTGGGTGCACAGAGTCATCAGCACTGGCTTGTACTGATATGTCTGTCGACAAACTGATTGACAGAGTATACAACCATTTAAAACTAAGAAAAAAGATTCATTCTCACAGCACCTTTGAGAAGCAGAGGGACCAAAATTGTGTTTTGGTTGATAAAGACTTCTCAGGGAGAGCTGGTTTCAGGAATATATCCATTACTCCTGCATGTCACCACACCCACCACTCACAACCAGCTCTAGGGGTTTTGCTGATCTAGGGGTTGGCTAGAGCAGATGGGTGATAAGACTACACTAAATAGGATTTATTAAGCCTCTAAACCTTTTCTAATTTAAATTATGTTGTTTGTTTTTTGTTTTGTTTTGTTTTTGGTTTTTTTTTTTAAATCTCTGCCTTAAAAGCAAGCTTTTTTTTTTTCTTTCTTTCTTTTTAAATAAAGACATTTTGGCATGCAGATTGTTCTATTTCCATTTAGTAAACCATTTTAACAGAATATGAAATAGGCAATGGCTCTTGAGAGGAGCTAAAGACCTTATTCTGCTTGAGTTGGCTTAGAAAGATAAGAAGCTAATTTACATATAAAACTTTCCTTCTGCTTTATATGGCTAATAAAAAAAAAGAAGACTCAAATCTAGGAAGACAGCCAGCTCCCTGATGGAGACAAAGTCTTTCACAATGCTTTGGCTCATGCCACTCTAAAATACAAAAGCTCATGTAAACAGTACCTAGATCCAGGATAGATACATTCAATCCAAATATTATTTTAATTTAGCATGAAAACGACTGAAAGAACTGATGGCTGTCACACATTTTTGTCTACTTTTATGCTCAGGACATAGACTATGAACAGGGAGAGGGAAAAAAGCATGTGCCTACTGAGTGGTGCAAACAGAAGTTACCCTATGACACTCTTTTCTGGTTATTTCATACCAGCTATCTATTTGAGAGTTATTATATTTAATAAAACATTGTCCTGGCCATGTGTCCCACTTCCCAATCTGGAATCTGTACATGCCCTATTTAAAAGGAAAGATGATCAAGAACTTAAAATACCTCAGTTTGAAAAATGTGATTTTTATGCATTTTATCATCCCAATTGGAATTATCAACATTGGAACTGGATTGAAATATCAAACAGACATCCAGACTGAAAGTCCTATCTATAGTTTCACAAAAATTATCACAATTCTGCTTTTTATCTGGTTTTTAGTCCCCAGAAGATGCACCCTTGAACTGGACATATCCAAATTTAGGAAAGTTTTGAGAAGGTACTCTATTGAAAATATTTAAAGACACAAACTAGACTTTTACACTACAATCTGTGAAACAACAGCATTTATCTATGCTTATTTAACGATATCATGAACCATGTCAGATACATCATCTCTAGTTATTGTCCAAGGCTAGATACCAGGATCTTGATGTAAATTACAGTCATCACACCCTATCAGAAAAACAGGCAGAAGATCTAACACTGTAGTTCCTTTTGCATTGGAAATTCTGCTGAATGTGAAAATACCAGAGAGAAAAAACAATCACATCCTTGTAAAGTTCTGTGGAAAGATTTAGCAGAACAAATTATAGATGATACACCTCTTCTGTGGCTTTGCCTAAGTTCTTAGTTACATACCCAGGATTTTTTTCTTATGTTTCTAAGAGATTGGTTTGATTCAACTTACAAATTTTGATTTCTGACTTGATTTCTAAAATATTTCGTTTCCATCATTTTAATGAGCAAAGATTCCTCTATGTTCCCAAAGCAACAAACTGCTGTTGAATTAGCAACAGATGTTTCTATTTTTTAAGTTTCTATAAAAAACATAGTAGTTTTCTAAGAACTCCAGTTTTACTGCAGATTTCTAGAGCACAACATGCTACAAAGGCAAAGAGAAAGCATATGAAATGGTCAACTCCAATAAGTTTGCTTTTAAACATTTAAGCTTTTTTTATTCCTTTTATTTAATTACATTGAATAAAAGCAAAAATTGTCAAAGTCCTGCCATAAAATGTTTCAAAACTGAAAAAGTTTCTTCTTCCCACACCCGTCTTTTCTCTTGCCAGGAAATCCAACCCACAGAAAATTTGCACCAGGTCACTTGACAAATTGAATATAGAATTCTTAAAGTGTGTCGGGTCTACAGAAAGCAGTAACGAAACCTACCTTCCTCCTCACAAACACTGCCTTGCACAGCTGCACAGTCAGGAATAAAGGAACACAGGGTTTTCAATGCCTTTATATCCTGCGAGGGAGACTCCACCTAGCAACCAGAGTGTTTTCACAGCTCCAGAAATCATTTGCATCAGCTCTATCTGGGTTCTGCCCAAAACACAGAACCACATAAAAAAGTAATTGCAAAACTATGTGCTGGAAAAAACATGTGCAAATTTCAGAAAGGAAAAAATAATGAGTGAGCTTTCCTTTGCTGCCATGGTCCTGTCCCTCACTCTAATAAATTGCTACAAATCTTTCAGGATCATATGATTAAACGTTAAGAAAACTAAATTTGAGTTACTCCCTTCACATTTTGACATGTCTGATACCAGTTCAAAAAGAGCATATTAAGATATATCTTTGCTTAGTGAAACTGAGGAAAAAAAAAATAGTGAAGAGTCAATGCAGATTCCTCTATTCACCGAGTTCTGGTCACTATTAGCTCTGCATGTTCTCAAAGAAATGGCCCAGGGAAAAGACAGGGCTAATACTTAATATAAATATATTTTGGTTGGTTGGTTGGTTGTTTTGTTTTGTTTTGTTTTGGGGGGGTGAAGAAAGACCTGGAAAATGACAGGCTTAATAGAAGGGCAATAACTGTCACCTATATAATTAGAAAGAGGTTGAAACAATCAGATTAAACTCTGAAGTTCAAAGTGAGAGTGGTTTGCACAAATGAGGGTGTACCCCAATCTGCTAGAAGCAGTTTCCTGCAAGCACTTCCTCACCAAGCCAGCCAAACGTATTTTCCAGAACATGTCCACCACAGTACCATTCATATTACTGACATCTCAGACTGGCCTACAGTGTGATCCCCAGTGAAGAAATATCTCTTCCTGAACTAGAAGTCTTTGCAATGGGCAGATAGGCCTTCCAGCAGGCTGTCATCCTCCTTTCTGCTGACCTTGACTTGCTGCAACACACTTGGTTGATCTACCTCACATGAACATACATGAAATGAAGTCTGCTCTTGAAACCCAGGTCTAGCAGTTTATTAGATAAGGAGGAAAATGAACAGACTGATGGTCATTATTAGAGGGGATCCTTGCAATTTTCTCAAATGTAACACAACATTGTATATACATTCCAGTATAGCTTACTCCTTCTCTGTTTAAAATATCTCTGTTGAAACACCTGGGCACTAAGTGTATATTCCCAATAGGATTTGGTTGTAGGTGCTGGGGGTAATCATGCTCAGGATTATCCCAGGCAAGGAGGTCCCCAACCCACCAGGTTAAGGGTAGAGCCTCCAGGAGTGCTGAGGGAGACAGTGGCCAGGCCACACCAGCCTCAGGACCTGCCTTCAGCCCTTTGTCCCCCTCGAGCCACTGTCTTGCTGCCTTACAGCCAGGCTGGAACTGACAGTGGGACTTGGGCTTGGCCCAGCCTGTGGGCTGATGTCCTGTCCCATCCCCAACCCCAGAGAGATGCCAAATGCCTGTAACAGGGGCTACTCACAGTGACCCCCAGTTGTCCTCCTCCTGGCAGCATATTTCAGGGGCTACTGTCACCCTTATTGTAGCTCTGTATTTATTCTACCCAAGTTGTCTTAAAGAAGACTGAGGTCTGGGGGAATTGGAAGATGACCATTCTACTTACTCTCAGCCAAAGACCCTATTTTACAAATGACCTTCAGACTACATGAGATAAACTTTAAGTTAAAATTGATGCTAACAAATCACATTGTTATGAAATATCTTTATCCTGAAAGAGCTCCTGAGTGTACTAAGCCAGGCAATAAGTCATAAAACAGATATCTGCCTGTTTCACATCAGGATAGTCATCCATTTTGACCCATCTGATAGCAAGCCAGAACCACCTGGAATCTGCATCTCTCATCTTTTGCACCTTGTGACTTCATTTATCTTCAGTAGCTTTTATCCACATTGTAAAAAACTGAGCAGAAACATATTACTCCATTTCTTTAGGTAGCCAAGATCTGCAATGAAGCAGCTGTACTCAGGTTTCAAGCAGTAGAGTAGTGATATAGGTGATACAGATCTAAGAGCATGTATGAGTTACAGTAATGACAGTCCTACTGAAGGCAGTAATACTTCCAAGAAGATAATCGAGAGAAAACAGTATTTTGCTAATACATATTTACCAATTCCAATACAAATCCTGTTTTATGAAGATAACTCAGTTGTATTATTCAGAAAAATATCCTTCCCGCATATTGAGATCTAGTGTCTTCTCAGACCTTCATATTTTCCTTTGACATAACAACAAATTAGATTTCAAATTCAGTGAGAACAGCTGCACTATCTTTTCATTGGAACCTACTCTGCATGATTCTTGTGAGTCCATCTAGGGCTGGGTTGTGGCCACTGTGCTCCTATTCTATGGGCTGGATGGCACAGAGAATCAAATCTAGACACACAACTTCTTTTTTAGTTTCAGACTTAAACAAATAGGATATATTCATCAGACACAATAAGACACAAACAGAATTGTGTAGTATCTCTTAAGGTTTCTCTGTTAAAGGATTTATTTTCATTAATGTGTTATTTACCAAGCAGATCATGTTTCAGCTGTGGACCTCTCTGCAGGGTTGTAAATAGGCAAAAGAATGGAAAATATGCTTTTGTGTCTTCATGCTAATTCAAAATAATTCATAAACATTTGTGAGGAATTTTCTAACTAGGATTAATTGTATTTGCTTTTGCACTGCACAAAATATTTAAGACCTCTGTCTTTCATCATGGACTTGCCAGCATTTTGTTCATGCCTCATGAAATACTGAATTGGCAAATATTCTCAGGCAAAAGGAATTCCATGCTTTAATTAAATGTGCATCTACTTCTATAATTAACTCTGCTATGTACAGCTCACTTCTGTAGCTCCAGAGATTTTTAGAAGGGGACAAGGATATTCTGAGTCTCATGGTTAAACAAAGGTTACTTATCCAGAAGACACAAAATGTTAGTAAATAGCTTCCTACAGAGAAACAAAAGTAGCCCATTTTCTAATAGAAAAAGGAAGAATAACTGCACCTAAAATCATGCCAAAGTAACACCATTTTGGGAACTAAAATCCTGTTCATTTTAAATGAGCTGAAGTTGTGCAACTCATTTTAGTGGAAACAGGAATTCATCTTAGGGAGACTGTGAGGCACTGGATTATCATATTAATTATTGGTTCTAGTCAACTGGGGGGGGGGGGGGGGGAGGATGGAGGTGGGGCCCGGGGGGTGGGTAGAAGGTGCAGGTTGAATTTCAGAAAGGTGAGGTAATGCCCTGTCTCATAACACAGCCCCTTGGAGCCTCCCTGGGCAGCCTGGGAGCACCACCCCACTGCACACCCCAGAGCCCCTAACCCAGCCCCAGACTGGCTGGCACACCAGGAGCACTGTCCCTCACCCTGAC
>JAWWEE010000085.1:4304361-4326258 GCA_035221455.1 Xenops minutus
TTTTTTTTTCCCTTCCCTCTGGAAGGCGAAGAAGGAGGGGGGAAAAGACCTTGAAGGAGTTTTGCTGGACACCAGGCATTTGTTTCAGGGTCAAACCACCACACCTAGTTATAACCCTGTTACCAGGGAACACCTAAACCAAAACCAAGAAAACTAAACCACCACAGGTGTACCATTCCTAAATCACGACACTATCTAAGGAGATGTCACATTCCATAAAATATTGTGCACAGCAAAAAATCTCATAGAAAAAAGAAGAAAGGATTTTTGGAGCTAAGGCATTTTGCTTTTAATTACACTTGATGGACCCCTGCTTTCTTGTGGATGATGAAACATTGGCCTGCCAATGTGAAGAAGTGAATTAATTTTTTATTTTGTTTGGCTTGCATGTAGAGCTTTGCTTTACCTATTAATCAGTCTTTAACTTAAGCCATGAGTTCTCTCACTTTTGTTCTTCTGATTCGCTCACTGGTCACTGTGGGGGAGTGAGCTGCGTGTGGCTGAGCTGCCGAACAGGGTTAAAACACACCAGAAATTAGTATAGAAATATAGAAATGTATTCGTGTGCTGTTTCTTTGGCTAGTGTTACTTACCAAACTGATTGGGGAAACAAAAAAAGTTCCCAATAGCGGTGATGGTGGGAGGGAAGGATTAGTTAAAGCAAGTTGATCTTTGTTATATTCCATTTCTGAGCTTTATTTTTCAATCTGCCATATGAAAACATTCTGTCAGATGCATTAGCAGTATACAATTTCAATCAATCCATGTTCATTTCAGTTATTACTTTGCTATCATCATAGTTCTTTATGACCACTATTACTTCTGGAAGTGTAATTTTCAGGCCTTTCCAGTGAGCACAAGTGAAGTTTTTAAAGGTTTTAGGACTTTATGTGCAATGTTGACAGGCAGTGGGCAAGTACCAATGCTGAAATTCTGTAATAACATGAGTTCTGTTGCTGAGCTTAGAGTCATCTAGCTTTTATTTCCTGTGCATGGGCTCTGATTGCTTCCCAAAAAAGCCTATCATTTGTATTTCATTATTAAAACCAAGTATTCATTTTCTTCCTGACTGTTTCCTACACTACAAAGAGCTAGAGCTAGAAAAGTACCATGTTTCTCTATGGAACTTAGGAGCTTGACAAGGCATTAAAAAAAAAAAAAAAAAAAAAAAAGACTTTTCACAAGTAAGTAGTATTTTTGGCTTATTTGAAATTGATCATAACAAGAGAGCAAATGTCTTGGAAATATCCAAAGACAAAAGTTGTTCAAGAGTTATGCATTGAGGAATGTGTTTAAGATGTACTTTTGGGTGGAACCTGCATTAGACTGGGCAGGTTTTATAAAGGATAAGTGGTGAATTCTGGTAACTTTGTTTCCTGGACCTTGATGTCTTTGCTAATTCAGCTAAATCTGACAGTCAAACTAATATTAAATCACCAAATAATACTAGATTTCAAAAAACACAGAAGGAAAAGACCCCAATCTAAATGTTTGCTCTGATCAGTTTCTAAGAAACTCACTCAGGTTTAATTAAATTGGCTGACAGTTGGCAATATTTTTATCTTAAATCCATTTTGGAGTGTGATCTTATGAATCTGGTCTTATTTTACTATATTTGTTCTTAAGACTCTCAGCTGAATACCTTGTCCTACCTAGTATTGTATTAGAAACAATTATGTTGCTTGTTTTTCCAGAAGCATTGGTTCAAATACTTAACCCTTCAGACTGGCAAGTCCCTGAAGATTCCCTAAGAATTGATCCTGAAACTAAACCACAGACCACCATTCACTCATCTGTTCTACGAGGCAGTGTTATTGATTACACGGAGGGTACACAGGAACATCCTTCATGTGTGATTAAAAGTGTTATGGTGGAAGACACACCTGAGGAGGGTAAGTAGTAGTTCGTGCCTCAGATGTTCAGGATGAGATTGTACTACACTCTTTTCCACAAAAGGTGTTACTGTAGTGTCACAGAAACAGAATTGCATATGATCCACACTGCTAATATAGCTTGTATACAGATAAACATCAGCAGAGACTAAATAGGAGAGTACCTGTTATGATTCAACATGTAGGTTGTGAATGTGGTCATAAAGCTCCTCGTGTACAAGAGATGAATATTGGCTTTGTACACACTAAAACTAAGGTTGTCAGAACAGAACTAAATTTTTATATGTTCTATATCTGTAACTTCTAAAACAAAGTGCCTAAAAACTGTCAAAAAGTACAGTGGTAATTATTCAGAAACAGTAATGTGGATGCCTAATCTGTGCTGGATGCTTTCATTCAAGTTGTAATCTGAGAAAGGAGAGACCTCTGGTTTGAGTAGCCTTGCATTCTAAAGGAATCAAGTTGTAAGGAGCTGTGGTACTCAGAGTGCCTTTTTATAGCAGTCTGATTGATGGTATTGAAAAGAAACGGAAAAGAATTTTTACAGATTTCTTGTCCCTGCCATACTAGAGTACTGTGACGGTTAACTCACAAGATTGCTGTGAAAAAGTATGTTCAGTAGTTTTGAGTGAGACATGCTCTATGAGATGCCAAGTTAAAGAGGAGACATGAAAACCAATTTTTAGCAGTCATCAATTAACTGATAGGAGCCTCAAATATTTTTCTTCCCAAAGGTCTGTATAGATTGAAGACAAAGTTTGCAGTCATTTCAGTAGATCATATAGTAACGGGTTTTCTTCCAGTTGGAAATGAGATCTGTAGTTGATTTTCATTTAAGGTTTAAGATTAGTCTTTATCCTAGAAGGAAGGATAGACTCTACACTCTTGGCCTGCAACCACTGATGCACTAGTGGCTAGCTTTGCCTAAAGTAGGATTATGTGAAGTGGAAGATTAGTAAGGGTCTCCAATGTGGCAGAAAGAAAGCAAAATGTGAACCAAAAGGACATAGATATGAGAGGTCAAGTCTTTTAAGAAATAGCTGTTCTACATAGAAGTTAATAGGTATCCTTCAGTGTCATAATTCACAAAACAAAAGCTGATATATTTATATATGTTTGTAATGTACAGTGATGAAAATTATTAATTCAGAAAAAAGTAATATATTGAGACAAGAGTACTCTTTTCAACATGCACTTGTTTAGTTAAGTATTTTATAAATTATCAGAACTGGATTTTAAAAAACAAGAATTTTATAGCTGTATCTGAATAAAATCTGGTGACTCCATCTAGTACCCGGACAGACTGTATTTTAAAACAGTGCATGCTCTTACAATACAACTAGTAAAAGCCACATGAAGAGACAGATATTTGGTTGTATAAAATCAATGCACTATGTGTTTATGCTTGCACTATTGCTTTAGGAACTCAGGGAAGGTATCTATACATTTGGATTTTCCTAGTGGATAAAAATTCTTAATTTCTGATGATTATTTTGACCAATTCAAGCAGTCAGAAGACTTCTTTCAGACAGTTTTTTCTTTCACACCAGAACACTTGCAGGTGTTGTGGTTCAGTTTTCTCTCAGCAGAAGTGTTGCATGCATCCATAGTGCTCATAAATAAATCTGGGTGAGACATACTTCATGAAGCAACGTGATACAGTCTCACTCCTTAACACATATACACATACACATGTTTTCCAAGATATTGCACAAAATCCAATCTATTTTGCAATTTTTCAAAACAACATTTTGAAAACATTTTCATAGAAGATGAGAAAGAAGTCCAGAATATAGCCTTTGGATTCCCTTCATCTTTGTTTTCAGGATCAGGTGAAACCATTCAAGTCTTACACAAGTATTAAATCCTTCTTATGTTGAAGGCCTCTCAATGACTTTTTCAATCTCTCATAATTTTGTAACCTTTTGAATGATTTAAAAAACTTTTGGTCCAAAGAGAATTAGTGCAAAGATTTCAATGATTTTCACAAGATTTTAGCACCTGGATTTTGTTAACAGTTGGAGGGAGAAACTCATGGTTGCACAAGCTTGGAATGAATATAAGCAAGTGGTCATTTCTGAATTCCGTGATTGGATGGAGTGAAAACAAAACTCAAGAAAAAGGTATATTTGCATAGCAAATATTACTCTTGCTTTCTAGAACACTTATAAGGTATATTTACATAGCAAATACTACTCTTGCTTTCTAGAACACATTAAAAAATTAGGAGTGTTGTTCTTTTCTTTTTTCTTGTGTGTGAGCTCTAATTGAATGTAGTTGCATAGCTTGGATTTCCAAATGACATTCTTTAGCTTAGATATAGACAGATCACTATTCTTAGTACCTAAGTAATTAAAACTCTCTGTTATAGACTGAGTCTATCAAATAACTCGTAAATGTTTTATAAGGCATTAAAATGTCCTCTTAACTGTAATAAAAGCTGATTTTTTTTTAAGAGGCAACATGTTTCTGCATGATTTTTTAACCTAAATTTTAATTTTTAATTTTAATGATGTAAATATGTGAAATTAATTGATATCAGTCAGGAACAAGTAATTGTCAGACTGCATAAATACATGTGATGGTGTCCAGACATCAAAGTTGACAACGCACAGTTGCTATAATTCTCCCAAAATTCTATTTTATTTGTTATCAGGGGAAAGAAAAAAAAATACTATTCTTGATGCCTCTAACAAAAATTTTAAAATGTGAAACAGAAGCTGATGTGTCTTTTAATCAATAAAATTTATTTTTTTTTATGCAGTAGATAATTTTACCACATCTGGAGTTTGTTCTGATACTGATCACAAAGCAACTGAGCTGGAAGAATGTACAACCAAAGGAGTTCCATATATTCCCTATGATTTAGCAACATTGTATATCATCAAGGCAAAAAAATCTGTACAACAAACATCCTCTTCCTTCCAGAAAAGCATCACCATGACTGAAAAATTTACAGTACAAAAAAAATTGCCTGTTGAATTAAGTGTAGTATTTTTTAGGATAAACTAAATGAATTGTGACAATCAGTGTCATCATATAAATTCAATTCACACAATCCTGTTTCTTAGTGGGTTGTTTTTCTCATCACATTTGGAAGCCTGTGTTTAAATTTTGAATGTTTATATAAAAATGAGAACATTAAAATGGAATTGTCATCTTAACTTAGATCAAATTGTGAGTTGCTTACAGGCCTTTTCCAAGTAGGTGTCCAAAGACAAAATACTCCTTTGTAACTGTGTTTGGAAGAAACCTTTGCTTTCTTAATATATTTCTCACAATATTGCTTGATTGCTGGAAGTGACATTTGACCTGCAGTCTGAGGGTTTTTGCTACTGCCATATTGTTGGTACCAGTAATTAGCGTAATTTTGGATTACTTGCTTAACCAGTGTATGTTATGTTATACAATATCATATGTGTGCATTTGAGTGTACCTCTGTGTGTGTGTGTGTGTATAAATATATATACATCCTGGTTTACTTGTTTCATTGCTTTACATATTCCTCTAAATATGATCTTTTGTTCTCTTATTATGAGTCAAAGAAGTTCAGTGGTGGTGGCTTCTTTGGTACAGGCTGCAGACCGCTGAAACAAGAACTTGTTGTAAGAAATAACAAGAAGAACTTGTTGTAAGAAACAAGTTCAAATACCTGAAGCAAATTATTAAGATGACTCAGAGCTCTGTGGTTTATAAGACAGACAAACCCATCTGGATCTTTTCAATCTTCTCTTCTAAGAAAATTTTCTTTTGTCTTAACCTTTTAATTGTGTGTCTTTAAAAATCCGTCTACTTCTGCAGTAGTTCTTTTGAAGAGGGGTAAATAGGACAGTGTATTTCAAGACCACATTGCTGCTTTGTACTTTTATGTCATTTGAACTGTGATAGTGTCAGATGGTAGAGATTTTTCAGTCCCAAATCAATAGTCACAGAGCTTTTTTTGTCATTCTAGATCCCCGCTAACAATCACAACTATTTAAAAATAATGTACTAGCTACAACAAATAATCTGTTACTTTATTCTTTTTCGATTTGTTTTGGCTGAGTTGCTCACTGTCAGCAGAATATGCTTCATATTAAGCATATTAAATGAAGAACTGAAACCAAGGAAATAACTGGAACAGTTGTAGCTATTTATAATTTGTATATAATCATGTCCATTACAATTTGTATATAATCATGTCCATTATCACTGTTATTGACCCAGCAGTACCTGTTAGCCTCATATAAGATACACAAGGATCAGTGTTGTAGATGTAATTTGACATTGCACCTACCAGACAAGTATGTCAAAAAAGAAGTGTACAGCAGAAGTTAGGATGGGAGCTGGTAGAATTTTCCTTTTGTGACTATTGCAAATTGGATTAGAAACAAAATGAAAAAATAGATTTACTAAGGATTCTGATGCAATTTTAAGCTTAAATGACTCATCTTCAAACAGAAAAAATGTCAATTGGTTAGTCCTTTAAGTATATATCTATTTTTATTAGTCATGAATAAAGTCTGTTGAACACCTTAAAGTTATATCAGTTTTGCAGGATTTCAAATTATTGTAATGAAATACAAAATAAAAAGTGTGTATCCTGCAACCATTTTGTATTTTCTGACTCTTACATGCAAAAATGCAATCTTCTCCACTGCTTTTTTTTTTTTCCCCCAGTAATAAACTTCATATAATAAAGCTTTTTCAAAAACTCTAGAATAATTGTAATAACTATGTCTTCCATATTAAATTTCAATCACTACAGTAAAAAGAAGTGGAGATTCTAGGACTGGAAAAGAAATTCCATTTCAAGTCATGTACAGATTTTTATTCAATAGTGTAAACATATTTTCTACTTGTTGAAGTCTGAATGTTTTGGCCTATAGTCTTTTATCTATTTTCAAAAATAAACTCTTCACTGTATCTGTCATTTTGAAAAATGTACCTCAAATTTGTTTGATGGTTCATTATAACTGGTATTGCTAGTGCTCTGAGTTGATAATTTCTTTCATCCTCGACAGATTGTAAAAGACATGCAGCAAATGAAAAACAAACACATGAAAATAATCAGAAAACTAGACAATATAACTAAAGAAAACCAGGTAATTATTCTGGAACATTAGCACTGTTGTGTTGTACCATTAATTAAAATGACACAGAAGAATAAAATCTACTTTATTCACAATTACGTCTCCCTACATGTAACATACTAACTTAACTGTAAACAGTGTCAGTGTATCTTGAAAGTAATTTGTTCTTACAATTTTGTGATGTGTAATTTTTCTTTTTGTCTGGCACAATGGCAGAGATTTTTCTAAATTTTATTTGTTACTAAAATTTTCTTTTAAATTAAATCTTCTTTTCATGACTAGCACCATGGTTAGAACATTTGCATTTATGTAGGCTGTATCTCTCAAGAATGACTGTGCTAAACTATATTGCTATTATGGCTTTTTCCTCTTTTGTGGATACTCTTTCATCTACTTTGTACTTACCTTTGCTTAGCCTTGCAATGTTTGGTCAATAGAGATTACAGAATATCAAAATGTCTTCACCTGTAAATCCTGCAAGGTTACAATGAGGATCCAAAGGTGCCATTCCTGTGACCATAACTCCAAAACTTCACTTTCCTTAGGGGAGTGTTTCTGCATTCTGTTAGTCAATAATTCTCCACAAAGATGAAATTATCCACAACATTTCTAGAATCTTTTCTTGCAGCTACTACTTTATCTAATTGCCACATGATGCTCCTTTTCTGATCCAGAGTAAAACGGGCACTTGATTCCTATGAAAGTGTATGTTTTCCACACAATTAAAGTTTTTTTCTATTGCACAGACAGAAGAGACTCAGATATTCCTCCAGATCCTCCAAGGGGAAGTGAACAAACTCTTCAGACTGTCAAGAGAGTTTCCTGTATGTGGTGTACAAAGGCTGGAAACCCTTTCATAGGGAATAGGACAATCTTATTCTCAGGTTGTCACATCTGCACAAACATTGTAATACCCATGTAAATCCATTTCTGTGCTTCAGTAGGAATGTAACCCTGACATAGTCCCATCTCACATTTTCAACTGACTCCAGATGACTAAGGCAAGAGAATCAGGAAGAACACAGATGCATAACATGAGATAATTGCCTTTTGGGCACTGACGCAAACACAAGAACTGTAATGATCTTTCTTCACAGAACATTTTTTATTTTAATTGCTGTATGGATTCTTTTTATGCTAGTTCCAGGCTTTTGTTTTCTGAGATAAGTTTAATTTCTTTAAAATTGCTTAGTTATGCTTGGTGTGAATTCATTCTGGTCTGCTCTGAAAAAGGTTTTGGGTTTTACTTCTGCAGAAAATTACATAAAACGTAAATTACTTTAGCAGTAATTTTTTTTTCAAAATCTGCAGTGAATGAAAGTACAAACCTCCAGTGATCAATAAGAAATGTATGTAGAAGATAAAAAAACATTGAATAAAGAGAACCAAACATTAGCTGTTGTGGAAACTATTTTTTTAATCATGCCTGGCTTTCTGTTCTCACTCACTATTAATTTTCTCAATAATATTTTGTAATATAGGAGCAGACTATAACTACTGTAAAGAAACATTATGGGGAGAAAATGAAGTGTCTGAAGTCCCAGTTAGAAGCTTACCAAGGGCTGATGAACAAGAGCAACACACACTGGCAAAATACAGTTAAGGTAGCCCAGTATTACAAATTTTACATGGGGATAACCATGGCTGGTAGTTAGAGATTGCTTTCTTCTTGTGGACTGACAGTTAAATGAAGACACACACTGTGTAAAATCAATACAAAACTATGTTTGCTTCCTTCTGGAGATAAGTAAGGCCTTTCACAGCATACCACCATACCAGTTTTTATAGCTTGGCCTAACTGTGCTTATACAATTAGAAATAGCTTTGTTTTCATGCAAATAAATGCATTGTGGAATATACAGGATGAGTGCTATTTTTCTGGTGAAACAGATATTAAAGTTTGTCCTGTTCTTCCTTCTTTTCTGCTACTGAGGAAAAGGTTCAGAAATCTTTAGAGAGGGTCTTTAGAATCAGCCTACCTCTGGTTACATGTGCTCATGACAAAATGGGGAATTTTAATTATTTTTGTGCAAGATCTCCAGGTCTTTTCAGTCTAGGCCAAATGTTAAAACCTTTCAACATGTGTGGAACAAAAAAACCTCGAACAGTAGGCCTTTCTGAAAAATTGTGTCAAAATTGTAATCCTTTTTGCCTTATTTTACTGTCTTCAGAGCCTGGGGGAAAGAAACAGACAACTGATCCAAGAGAAAGAAGATCTTCTTCACCAAATGAAACAACATAGAGAGAAGTGGGAGGAAGAAAAGGTAAACAAAGCAAGTTCATCTTTTCCTTTTGGAGTCAGACATTGTTCTTGTTACCATATCCAGCATGTGCTGTTCACTTGCCTGTCTGCCTTTAGATATCTACATCTAAATCAGCTGAGATGGAACTGCTGTGCACTTGCCTTCTTTTTTTTTCAGAGCATCCATCTAGTTTTTCACCCTTTATATAGCAATGAAGATGACATACATCTGTCTTACTATGTTATTCTTTCTATTAAAAACTATTGGATTGTCATTTCTTTCCTTCATTTCACATTTCATGTCTTTTTGTAGATTTTTAAAATCACAGTAGAGCACAAAGTTTCTTTTTTTATTTAGCAATTAGCATTAAATATCAACATTTTATTATCAAAGCAATTGAAATGTTACATTTCACCTGGCTGACATAGCAACAATACTACCGCATTTGGTAGTTCTTAGGGAAATCTACTTAAAATTCCTTAAAGTTCCTCAAGTTTTCCAAGGTTTTTTGTAACAATGCAGCCTCATTTTACCAAAGATTTGAGATGACTTCATAAGCGTAAAAAAAAAAAAAAAATACGTTGGGGTGTTTTCATGGATAGCATCTGTGAGCATGGTTTGATATTTGTTATTTTATGCATAGTGTTCTATTCTCTTCAATATGGTAAAGTTATCCTGTAATTTTGCAAATCATCAACATCACTTTGTTACAGCCAATTTTCATTCTACTACTCCAGGACACATTCAAGGAAATTCCACCCAACTTTGTGGTGGAGAGTGGTGGTCTTGGTGAATCTGTGAGCCAGATTCTCTCCTTTGCATTTATGAAACTGAATGCAGATTTCTGGAGGATTTCTGAATAAAGAACTCAGGCAAACTATTGGTTTCTTTTTCAAATGATGTGGCACCACCTTCTGTTTAAGTTTTGCATGACACCAGTATTTTAAATTCAGATTTTCACTTTTCAAACATTTTGAGCCATGTCTACTGCTATAATATCTTATGACTTATTGACAAACTGTGAGAAATCGTGGGGTTCACAAGTCCTTTGACCTAATTATTGCATATAAAGGAAATGTAGCAAAAGTATTAAAATAAAGAATAAGAAATGATGAGGATACAATGCTCCAAGGATTGTAGGAAAAAGGAACACTTTTTATTAAGCCAAATAATGCTGGTAAGATTTCAGGTCTGTCTTAGAAATGTTTCCAAAAGCTTTTATTAGTCAAAACACTTTAAATGTTTCAGGAGTGTCTATTGTTTTTGTCTCTAATCGTTTTGTCTGCAGTAATGTGGACAAATACTTTAGGAAATATAGGCATAATACATCTTGGTTCAGGGTCTTGTGAAAACGCTGGAGTCTGAGCAGTCTCTCGTTTATGTCAGTATTATCTATTCAAGTAACAGCCAATTACAGTTCAATAGCCCATTTGTGTAGGTTGTACCTATAAGTGGCAACAACTTTATTTCGCTATTTTTGACTATTCTCCCCTAGGAGATAGGATGAAAAATGGTAGCGTATTGGTTTCCTGTTATCTTCTTTTCTTGTCTTGCAGGTTTGGATTCTAGAAAATTTGTGTAAAAACCTAGATTACCTTTATACCCAGCATACACGGAGTGAGTTGGTGTTTTGTTTTTTCAGATGCAGTTTCTTGATCTAATTTCTTTCCTGTTTGCTTTTTTGCTGCATACCAACTGAAGTTAATATAAGCCTTTCCATTGCAATACTGTGTATGCAGATGGAATAATAAAAGAATATTGATGCTGTCATGACTCCAAACTCCTTAGCACCACTGGCTTATATACCTTCAACATCATTTTTCAGGAGGTGTATTTTAGCACTTTTAGTCTTCTGTTTAGGAATTTAAAACATAACAAAGCGTGACCCCTTTATAATTATTTGAGTTTTAATAAATTGAAATGAATTATTGATTATTAAAAATTATTAGTTCATAATATTTTTTTTTATTTCTAAAGGGAGGTAATTTGGCATAGACAGTAGTGTGGAAACTGCAGATTAGAAATGCTTAAGTTGTTCTTACCTGGTTGGCTATTGTTTTTGATTCAGCTTTGCAGGAACTACACAACATCCGTCTACATGTGGAAAGACCGCATGATCTCCTGAATTTCCAGATAAAAATTCTTCAGGCAAAATCTGAAACGGCAGAAGGAAAAAAATCAGATGTGCCAGAGGTTTTATTATTAAAAACAAAACAAGTGAGCACAAAAATGGAAATAGGACTATTTAGGTATAGTCTATGGGACTATTACAGGTATTTCAAAGGCAATCAGGCTGACTCTAGCAAAAGCTGAAGGCAACCATGAGACTAACTGATAGTAAAAATTGTGTGCAAATATATACATGACTGCAGAATGATAATTTTGTGATGAATTATTAAAATATCACAGTAATAAAATCAATTCATTAGTTCAGGAATCACTGATAGTATTCTGTTGCTTTCTTTATAATGTTTGATAGTGGAAACTTTGCTACAAAAATCTTTTAAATATCTATTTCTTTGAATTATAAAAACTATACTCTGAATGTTGGAACCAAACAGACCTTCTTATTCAACATTTCTTTTGCTTTTCTCCATTTTTGCTCTATCTTCCTCATTAAGTCTTTCTATTTTCATATGAAAGCAATGAAAATTTAGATCCTAGCTTAGTGTATAAGAGTTATCTTTGTTGCCCCCAGATAGCTAATGAAGAGAATACTAAATGGTCAATGGAAAAGGGATATCTTTGTCAGGGACACAGCATCCTTCAAAAGATACAAGAATCTTTGCAGAAACGAGAGACAGAAGTCACTGAGCTCCTACAAAGTGAAAGAAGATTCAACAAGACAATGAAACCTCAAATGACCACCCTAGTATTCTTGAAATCTCTTGCAAGAAGGTGAGAACACAGTTACTGCAAAAATAAAAATTTATTTAATGGATTTTCTAAACAGTGCAGTAAGAAAAAAAAAAATTGCACGTTCTTTTATTATTGTAACATTCTTAAAAATTGCAAAATGCTATTTTGTGTACATTGATTTACAGGCAAGATTTTCAGAATAACACATGGAATTAAAGAACTATTAATACCTACTGAAGTTCAGCCTAAAGAAAACTGATTACACTAACTGAACAACCATTAATTGGCATTATTTTAAGAGAAAACCCATGTTTTTCTATCCTGCAGTTATGCAAACTGCATGAATTGCAAACAGATGCACTAGGAAATGTGATTTAATTTTTGATCCATGGTAGGTTCACACTATATATTGTGATGTCCCTACGGCACAACAATGCATCCGTCACCTTATCAGGAAGAATGAGGATGAAAGAGCTGACAGGAAAGAAGCCTTTAATAAAGCTCAGGCTGACATTTTGACATATGAAGTATTTTATGGAAATGAACCTATGGATGACAGAAGGTACACTGAGTACTTAATAAAGATAGAAGTAACATAGAAAAAATATTGAAGTAACATAGAAAAATAATCTCTTTTCACAAAGAGAAAGGATGCTATTATAATTTCCATGTGTAATTATGGGGGGGAAAATTTCAATGTAGAATCTACATTTATATTATGAAAAAAAATCAAATGACTTAGAAACATCATCTATAAATGGCAGAAAAACATTTCAGTTTAACTGGCTTGTTGCGTTATGAAAATATGCTGCAATAAGCTCATTTGACAGCTATGTGCTACATCAACATCTTCTTCCGACCCTTTCTACAGCAAATTCCCTACAAAATTCTCTCTCTCTTTTTTTTTTTTTTTTTTTTTTTTTTTAATTGACAGGACATACCTGCCAATGAAGCTTTTCAGAAATATTGGTAAAGCAAAGTCTGCTTTAGATTATGTTGAAACAGAGAAAATTGTGTTTGATTGTATCCAGACAGGGGACATCCCCAGCTGGATTAAAAGAGATTGTCTTTATGTAGCCTGGAAAGGTGAGAAATCCTCTTGTGAATTCACAGAAGCCTAACTATCCCCAGCCAGTTTACTTTGGAATATAAGAAACAACAGTACAGCAGTAAAAGGCATTTAGGTTCATGTTGGTACCATGTCCATGACACGTCTTCCATTATGTCTATTGTAGTGAATTATTGTATGAATTCTAACATTGGGTCATGGCTTTTAAACCCATGGTTTCCAAATTTATAGCCTACTGCTCATCTTTTCTTCAGTATCTTTGTTGTTTTGAAAATAGATGTCTTTTCTATATTGTCTCTAAATATCTCAGGGCATGTCCAAAATAGATATGCACATAATCTCTCCAGCTTTGGCAGCCATGCACCAATTGCAATAGCAAACTTAGAATTCAGAAGGAAATAACCCCTTTTTAAGAAAACTTAAAAGTATCCATCTCATAAATTTAACACACTGTGCTATTCTTAGGGGACTGGTAGAAAACCTTTCTTCAAATATTTGGTTTGCTTTTTCTATGATTCTGCAACACAAAGCCTGGTTCTTTTGTGGTTTGTTTTTTTTTTTTTTTTTTAGTCAGGGAAAGGAAGGTAAATGTGTACTTCTGTTTGAGAGAATGACTGTTTATAATTTACAAGATTTACTGACTTATATGTTGATTATATGTAACTATATAATTATTGGAACTCTACAGAAGACCCTGCAACATGTTTTAAGGAGACAAAGTCACCATCCCATGGAACTCATACAGAAGTTTAAAATGGAAATCAAGGTAATACATTGCAATGTACCACCCCACATGGTTTCAAAAAAAATTATTAAAATGCACTCATTTTCCTAAGTATTCTTAAGGGATTTGAGATTTACTGTGGCTTATATTCTGTGATATCTGTATTTACATTTTTTTCTAAAAAGTAAATTTTGAATTATGTACAGAGACCTGTAATTGTGTATCTGTATCCCCTAAGCACATTTATGTCCAAGAGTAGCACAGCTTTGCTAACTAGTGAATTACATGGTCACACATTTCTTTGTATGAAAGGATTACTTTACATGCAAATCTTTATGCACCTTGTTGTCCTTTGATGCCTGTTGCAAGTAAAAGTGTATTACAATCATAGAATACTTTAGCTTGGAAAAGACCTTCAAGATCGCTCAGTACAAATGTTAACCCAGCCCTGTCAAGTTGACTATTAAACCTTGTAATTAAATGCCACGTCTATATGGGGTTTTTTTAAATAACTCCAGCTATGGTGACCCAATCACTTCCCTGGTCAACCTGTTCCAATACTTCACAATCCTCTATGCAAAGGGCAAGAAGGAGTACACAGAGAACTACCAGTCATCTCAATCCCTCGAAAGATGATAGAGTGCCTAATTCTGTGTAGCAGGCCAGCATGAGAACAAGAAAGAAGAAAACCAAGAAGGCCTGGGAAATGTTGAGATGACCTTGTATTATTTTATCTAAAGCCTTGGTTTACTGGCGAAGGATGGAACTAAGCTCTGAGTGTGCAATTTGCAATGCACAGGGTGTGAATGGGTAACTTGAAACTCCAAAGGTCTGTGTGTGTGCGCCTGGCAGCCATCCCAAATATATGTGTGGATGTGTGACCTACAGCAGTATTCTGCCTTTTTTGCTTAACAAATCCCAGCTGAAGGTCGATGGTATATAAACCCTGGATCATTAGCATTAAAGTGATTTCTGTCAATCACAAGCAGGAGTCCATACCTTCATTCTGCCACATTCTGGAGGCCATGACTATCCACATGGATGACAAGAAGGTGGTCAGAAGTAGTAAGCATGGATTTGCTAAAGATAAATCATGTTTGATCAACTTGATTGTCTTCTACAATGAAATAACTGCTTGGATGAGAAGAGAGCAGTGGATGTTTTCTACCTTGACTTTAGCAAGGCTTTCCACACTGTCTCTCACAACATCTTCATAGGCAAATTTAGGAAGTGTGGACTGGACTAGTGGACAGCAAGGTGTATTGAGAACTGGCTGAATGACAGATCCTAGAAGGTCATAATTAGTGGCACAGGGTCTAGCTGGAGGCCTGCTACTTGTGGTGTCACTGAATGTTTAATATTGTTTAACTTATTCGTCAATGACTCAACAAATTCACTGAGGACACAAAGCTGGGAGGAGGGACTGGTATTCCAGAATGCTGTGCAACCCTTCAGAAGGACCTTGACAAACTGAAGAGATGGGTGAAGAAGAACTGTCTGAAAGTTCTACAAGGGCAAATGCAGAATCCTGCACCTGGACAGGAATAACCCCAGGCACCATCACAGGCTGGAAGCTGATGGAAAGCAGTTCTGTGGAGAAAGACCTGGGGATCCTGGTAGAAACAAGCCAGAATTGTGCCCTTGTGGCCAAGAAGGTCAATGGTATCCTGGGGTGCATTAGGAAATGTATTTTGGTCACAGGAGATGATCCTGATACTGCACTTAGGCCTGGTGAGGCCATATCAGGACTTCTGTGTCCAGTTCTGGGCTCCTCAGTACAACTGAGACATGGAGCTCCTGGAGCAGATCCATTGACAAGTGACAATGATTAAATTACTGAAGCATCTCTCTTATATAGATATATATGGTATAGGCTGTGAGAATTGGGCCTGTTTGGGACCTCAACAATATCTATAGGCATCTGAAGGGAGGGAGCAATAGGACAAGAAGCAGTAGAGAGAAACTCATGCACAAGAAGTTACACCTGAATATGCCTCACAAGAAGAGGACTTTTTTTTTTTTTTTTGACTGTGTGAGTGACTACACAGTGGAACAGATTGCCCAGAGAGGTTGTGGAGTCTCCCTCACTGGAGATATCGAAGAGCTGTCTGGACATAACCCTGTGCCATGCGCTCTACGATGACCCTGCCTGAGCAAGGAGGTTGAATCAGACAACCCATTGTGGTCCCTTCCAACCTTACTCATTCTGTGATTCTATGATCCTCTGCTGAAATTGACACAACCACAGACATCAAAAATCATCCAAAACCAGCATGCAACAATGCATTTATGATATTGCTGTTGTTGAATCTCACAGTGAATAGATTCAAAATGACATGAAATAATTATTTTCTCTACAAAGATATTAACACAACAATAATCATATCAGTTAAGTTCTTACAGAAGTTCTTAACTGGTAAGTAAAGAATAAAAAATGTGAAATATTTTTGTTGGTAATTTTTGATTATACTATTGGTTACATTTTTTTGTTTGATTTGGCATTGAGTTTTCAGGTTTATCAAATAACAAAGGAAGAGTAAGAGAAATACCAACATTGGAACAAGCTCCCTATTTTAGAGAGGGGCAATGAAGAGGAAGCTTGAAGTAGAAAAGCACTTTCTGTAGCGTCTATTGAGTGGACAAAGGAATTGGAAGCACTGAAGATCCATGGCTCTCTAAATGCCAGAAAACTTATGCAGGCATTTAAGTGTTTTGAAAACTTTATGCCTCTTAATAAATATTTTTTTTTAAATCTTCAAAAAGAAAGAAAAAAAAATCCAGCATAACAGTAGTCTGAAAGAATCTGTGGCTGAACAAAGGAGTCTTTGAGTCAAACAGGTATAGATCTGCTTTTGAGTAGGTGTGATGTATCTCAGTCAGTTATTGCCACCTAAAATGGACTTAACAAGTCTCTACAAACAATATATGCAGAGAGGTACCTTCAAAGGGTCATATTCCTCTGTGAAGTACAAGCCTCTCTTGCAGGATATTTCACCATGGGGATGTGGTCAAGCAACTCAAACAACGGCCTTTTTGCAAGACCACAGTGGTGGACTGAGAGAGGGTGTATCATACTGCTTTTGGTGCTGAATTATGCTGAAACCAGTCTGACACATCAACTCCAAAATTAACATCCTGATAGTGAGGCAAAGATTTGACAGATAAGTTGACACATCTGGACTGGAGACATATGACTGGCAGTCAATCACTTTACATTGTAGAAGTCCAGTCCACTTTCATCTGGGAGGTTCTTCTAACATACCATTTCTTGGGGTGTATGCAGAGATTCTCCCTTGAGAGGTTACTCCTTGAGGCTCAGTGAAAGAGATATGCCCATGGCCATTGGTATGGCTGAGTTACATCAATATCTATTTAATATATGGTGTTTTTTTTCTTTTTTTGCTAGCTTTAATGTAATTGTCTTAATATAGCCGCTTTGATTTAGTGCATTATACTATAGGATATCATACTGTACTAGAAGTTTTACCTTCTATACTGTGTATTAAATAATTCTGATTAGGATCTTTTTGTCTCATCATTTGTCATCATAAATAATTCATTTTATATAAATATATTTGATTTGCCATCTTTCATCCTGCAAGACAATTTTATGAAGGTTCAATCACACCTCTACAATTCCTTAGATTTAAACTGTTAACAGTCTGGGATTAAGACTGAATTCAGCTGCAATTGGATTCAGGCTCCTCTCTAAGAAGGACTTTAGAAAGCACCTTGTGACTCAATGGGAGGGCTTTTCTAATAAATTTTCTTTGAAACTTCCACTCCCTCCTGCGACAGCCTCCAAGACTTACTTTACTCTGTCCCACTTCAAATTATTGACTGGCTGTTTTAACGTGTTAGCTCTTGTACCAGAGTATGCATTTAAGTTTTCACCCATTTTTTTTTTTAATAAAAAGTGAAATTGATAAAATCATAAGTAGGAAGAAGTTTAAAACTATAACCTTTGAAATCATACCTCGAATACAGAACAAATTAATGTGAAGATGATGGTGGTTGCTGAAGACAGTAACAGCACCAAATTGTTACCTCTAACAAGTGGTTGTTGAAGATGATTATGATAGTGCTAAGTTCCTGGAAGAAAATGTAGACTTCAAATTTAAATATCAAATGTGCACTTTTAGATTTTGGGTTTTTTTCATCTTCCAAGCTTAGGTACCTGGGGCTGAGTGGTTTATTCGAGTTAGTCAGTGGAGTCAAGTCCCTAATGTTACCATCTATATGCTAAGGTGGAAAAAATTTATTCAAGCAATGACCTGTCATTTAGAAGGTAACATTCACAGGCTTTATTCTTTTCAAACTGCATGTAGGTTCATTATGTCCTTCTTCTATGTTTGAATCACCAATTCAAAAAGAACACTCTGTACAGGTGAAGCATCCATATGACAGTGCTTTTATGCAACAAACTGTTCAGTGTACTTATCACTGTACTGCTGGGAACACAATGTCTGTTCATGAGTGCCATTAGTGTACTTATGGCCTTTTTCAACTGAGTCTTAGTATGCACTCTAAGACTATTGGAAGGGAGCACAAGAGAAAAGAAAGAAGGACATAGATGTCACTAGAATGTAACTGCATTATGGTGATGACACTTCAGAGAAAACCAACTAGAGTGGATAAAGAAGATGATTGTGAATGCTTCATGATGAACATCCCACTCCAGGACACAGCAACACTGATGATAAGTCTAAGCTTTAGACAGGACTGGACATATTCCAGTCCACTACAGGAAGAGAAAAAACCTAAATATTTATAAAAGCTACATACAATCTATATGCAGAATATACATATAGACCCCTGTCTGATTTTCTGCTGCAGTTACAATTTTAATATTTTGGTGAGAGACAGTTAAGGATGGTTTTACATCATCTTTAAAGAGTGGAGTAAGCCATGTAGTAAGCCAGAGCTCTGCTTTAAGTCACAAGAGATTGAATTGTCATTCGGCTATCAACTGATATAATATAGTGTAAAGTAATTGAACATTTTACATATAAAAGTGTAAAATAAAATAAAATATCAAAACAAGAGAAATATTTTTGTTAACTTCATTATTTAGTTTTGTTAACTACTTAAAATTCTCATATGAAAAGATTTATTTCTTTGAACAAGTTTTGACACAATTCTTCTAATTATTTTTTTAACCTCTTTGAATGTCTGACTCCAAAACTTACAATTAAGCTCCTTATTTCACTTAATCTCATATCTATTCAAGTTTACTGAAGCAATTTCATGCCTTCATATGCAAGTTAGTAGCGTTCCTATCTATTTTTAATTCTGAAACAGAGAGAAAAGGAGTAATTTCTCTACTGGGCAATTGATTTTTACTTACTTTTAATGCTAAAATTCAGACTGAGAATTAAATTTGAATTAAAATTGTTAATCAAGCAGCATTTTAAATAGCATCTGTTACATATTTAAAATTTGATTACATTAACCAATATACGATAAGTTATAAAAAAAGAATAGGAGGAGAGTATAATTTTATTTTGGAATCATAGTTCAGGAACAATGCATCCCAGTGAGGAGGAAATTGGCCAAAAATGCCAGCATGCCTCCATGCATATATAAGGAGTTGCTGAGCAAACTCAGAGTGCAAAAAGAAGCTTTCAGGAAGTGAAAGCAAGGACAGGTGGCTGGGAGAAATACAGGGGAATTGTATAGAAAGCTAGGGATAAGGTTAGGGAAGTTGAGACCCATCTAGAATTGAATTTGGTGAAGGATATTAAGGATAGCAGGAAGGGCTTCTATAGATATGTTGCAAACAAAGAAAAGACTAGTGACAATGTGGGCCCTCTCCAGAAAGAAACAGACCTGGTGTACTGGTTTAAAGGTAAAGTGGCAAGAGAAATGAACTTAAGAGAGATTACAAGTCAGAGTTGTCATTTACTAAAAAAGATTACAATACAGTGATACAGAGAAAAAACAGCTGTAACCCATGAAAACAGACGTATAACCCAGCACCCTGGGATATGAACAGAGCATTGTTCATTAGCTTCTGTGTTGCGTGCCACACAGTCCCCCTGAGTGCAAAGTAAAAAGAAAGAAAAAACTTTCTGGTGATGGTGATGGTCCCAGTTCTGTCAAAATATTGATTGCAGTCTTACTGAGAGTGGCAGTCACAGTCCTGCTGAGATTCTGGTCCCCCTCTGGATCTGGTGAGTGGTACCAGAAGTCCCAAAATCTAAAGATTATACCTGCTAAGGTTCAGGTGGTAATGCCCAGTACCTCCCCCAGGACAAGGAGTTTCACAATGGGTGATTTAACTCTGTGAGTCATGGGGTATTTTTGGAATCTTTGATGGCCCATTAGCAGACATGACCCTTCAGGGTGGGTGTGAAGGTCCTAATGCCTCCCTGGAGGGGAGTTATCACAGTCAAGTCATTGGTGTGAAGATAGAAACACTCTTCTGTCTCACAGGGTTCTTTAATACTCAGCTTGTAGCCTGAGGTGTCAGGTGTCCCCTGGACAGCTGCTGTAAATTATCCATTATTAAGAGTTCATCAGGAAGGACAGAGAGGATGTAGAATACACAATTTTGGTTATACCCTCATAGTGATAGACTAGTCCTGGCCCCTGTAACTAGGATATCTAGATACCCTGGACAAAGACAAGGCTGAGGTTCTCAACAGTTTGTATACCTGAGTCTTCAGTGTCAAGTGCTCTAGAATATAGGCAGGACCTCTGGGAACAAAACTTTGATTGTGCAAGGAGTAAGCAGAAGAACATGTCAGTGTCAAAACAGTGTTGTATTACCCTGGAACAGTCTTTCCTCAGACAATCCGTAAATATCCAAAGCGTTCCCTGTGTTCTCAAATTAGTAGGTAAGGAAGGTTTGGTTTCCTTAAGCAAATATCTTCATCTTCCATTACCATTCTTCAAAATTCTGAACTCCATCTAAAACCATTCTGAAAAGCAGAAGAAAAACCTCTGAGAGTTACAAGCACAAAGCCTTCTTGACATTAATGTTTACCAAAAAATCCCCTGAAACAAAACCAGAAAACAAACCTATGATTTTCAGAAAGAGTGATTATTAGCAAACATTCATAAAATATTTTTATGTATGTTTTGAATTCTGATGTTATTTGCATAGAGAAAAATATTCTGAACAAGAAAATCATCAGTTCCTAACAATATCTGCATTTCACATAAGCTTAGTCACAGAGTATAAAGTTAGAAATTAATTCATACATGTAATCATCAAAATAATTTTTTGGTTACATAATTTTTAAACTACGAAACAATCAGCTTCATTGCTAGAGCACAGTATTTGTGGTTAAGCTCTGTGATCAGGAAAAAAAGCTGAAAGAAACTGAACTTTTATTTTGGTTCTTTCAAGCATCTTTCTTCCTTGTTCTAACCTGAGAGGGACAGCATTATTGCTCTAGAGGGTGTGCAGGTGTGTGGCCTAGCCCTCCAAGACACCTGACCTGAATCTCACCAGTTCCTGGGACTGTTAGAAGGTGCACCTTTGTAATGTTTTTATCTTAGACAGTGATAAAACTCTGGTAATACTTTTCGAATATCACTGTTCCAGCAGTAACATGACATACTCTGTATCATTGCAGCACAGAGATGCTTTGCAGACATGACTCTCTGCAGCATAGGTTAGGTTATGTAGTAAATAAAAGCAGTACTCCTATGTGCAGTTCTCAATACTTTGATGTTATCTCAGTTGGTTAGAGGATGGTGTTAATAACACCAAGGTTATGTATAGGCCATTCACCTAGGAGTTGGACTTAATGGTCCTGTGAGCCTCTTCCAGCTCAAAATATTTTGTGAAATTCCGTGCTTTCAGCTATTTGCAGCTCTTGTATTAACCTTTCTCAGTTTAAGATGCTTTCTCCATCATGTGAGATCTGCCACAAAATCAACTTCCAGGTAATATGGAAATCTCAGTCTGTGGAGGTTTGACCCTGAAGAAACGCCTGATGTCCAGCAAAACTCCTTCAGGGCCTTTCCCCCCCACCACCCTTTTTCACCTTCCAGAGGGAAGGGAAAAAAAAAAAAAAAAAGCTCGGAA
>JAWWEE010000085.1:4335085-4346028 GCA_035221455.1 Xenops minutus
CTTGGAGAGTTGGGGCATATACACTGAAGAGAACAACATGTTGCTTGTTGTGTAGTGGGAGGCGTAAGGAGATAATGTGATCGGAATGACCTGTTGGCAAATTTTCAAGTTTGGAGGGGATGAAATTTTTAATCATGAAGCCAACTCCTGAATGATGGCTTTCAGTTTTGGGTTTGCCTGGCCAATAGAATGCAGCCAGCACCATTTTAAGGTTGCCCACCTTATGGAGACAAACTTCACTGAGAGCAGCAATGTCAATGTTGAGTTGTGACAGTTTGTCGGCATTTAGGGCAGAACAATGCTCAGGACATTCACTATCTGCAGTATCAAGCATAGTTCTGAGTTCCAGCATGTGACTGTCAATTTGAATGCATCTTTGGAGGCAGGTGTGTGCCTTTGACACTTTGTCTTTGACCACACCAGAAGATGACCATTGGCTGCAGTCACCCAACCAGGTGAAGGGTGGAGATGAGCTTTGGTTAGGCCACCTTGTCTAGGCCCCTCTCCATGTGGAGCAAGTAGCGCTTTTCTTGAAAAAAGCTGCTTGGTCATTCAGGATGCTGCCGAACCAGACTGTCATCTCTGGGGTCACTCTCAAGCGACCAGTGTCCTGAACTGCTTGCATGCAGGGTTGGATCTGTGGCTTCCAGTGCACCTTATCATCTGCTGTTTCATCCTTTGCCTGTCACTACAGGGCTTTGCAAGTGTGGATGAATCCTTCAAGCCTGCACAGTGGATTTTTTAGGTGAGGAACAGTGTGCATGTAACTGGCCCCACCCTTTACTCCTAAGCTTCATCTGCCAGGGCCTAGACAGCTTGGACAGTGACAGTGAAGTCCTCAGGATGTAGGTTTGGTTAGAGTATCCTTCTCTTAGATGGATGGCCTTGCAAGGTTAAGTGAGCTCTATCTGCCTGGGTTTGGAGTTAGAGTGGTCCTTCTCCTAGGATGGTTGCTGGAGGGCTAGCAAGCCCATCCTGCCCATGAACACACTTTGACAGGCATGGGAAAGCCTACCGGAAGCATGTACCACCACCAGCACTGCTTGCAACCTCATAAGAGCACACAAGCTTCTCTCCCGCAAAAAGGAGGTGTCTGTGGAGAAGAATCTTGATTATATATGCTATAAATTGAAGTGATTTCACTGTTAGTCAGGATTTACTAAGTATGGAGGTAAACCAAATATGATCTGAGCCCTAAATTTCTATGTTTTCTATTATTCCAAAAGAGCCTGCATACAACTAATGCTGTAACAAATACTAATCACATGCACAGCATTTAAAATGTTGAAAGTATATTATAAACAGTATTGAATTGGCATCATAAGACTATTTACCACTGCAGACTTTTAAGTAACTTGAGTCACCTCAAATTGGAGGTATTTCAGCCATCAAGTTAGGTTTTGAAATAAACAAAATTTTATCAATAGAAATAGTGAATGGTAAGAAGCAAAAGACTTGTAGTTTTACTAAACATTTTGTGATTGTATATAGTGTGTATAGTAGAAACTCTATCAGTTTATCAGAAATATATTTATATTAAAGACTGCAAGATAATTAATTTTAACAATTTATTCATCTAGTTTTGAAGTTTATTAATGCTATTTGAACGAAAATATGATGCAAGAACTGCTGACGATAAAGCATGTATACACCAAAAATCTGCTGTTGATACCTCATCCATTAGTGAAATTATATCATGGAATCTCTGTAGTACTTTTGAGAATGTAATTTAGTTATGAAGAATAACATGTTAAAATTCCAATCAGAGAGCAATGCTTATCAGCTGAGTATATAGTCTTAAAACATCTTTGAGACTCAGTCAATATTACATCAGTACACCTGTTCTGCAGGACCAGCAAAACTTCTTTCAGTACAGAAGTTCTTTTAATACAAAAAATATTGGATTTGAGTAGCTACTCTTAAGTGACACTTTACTGACACAGTAACTGTCTTTGGAAAAATATAAACCCCAGTGAAACATGAGAGTTCACAAGCATAATAAAAATTCACCTAAAAGAATGACTAAAGACAGAGCTAAATTAAATCTGTTTGACCAGTGAAAGCTCTTCTGCAAGTTTACTGTGGGTAGCCATCCACAGAAGAAAACAGCAACAGAAGAGATTTTTTTTATTCAGATATGCTACTTTCTTCAATGACAATGAGAATTAAAAAGGTGGACCATGGGGGAAAAGAAAAATAAAAGTAGGTCTTGTTTGCATGAAGAAATAGAAGTGAAATAGAACATAAAATTTCAAAGGATAGGCTCTTTACAAAGCTCAGTTGGCTCCAAGTCAGCCACACTTACCATTGAGAAGGTGCAAATCAATTCCCTCGCAGTTAACTCCTCATATCTTAACCACGAAAGTCAGAAACAGCAAACTCCAATATTTTAATATTACTTTAAAATAATAACAGAAACACTTCTAGGTTGAAGGACAGACAGATCCCACTTCTCCTGAGCAATTTTGATTGTCTCAGTCTGAAAGTCCTAGTGCATCATCTGCTTCAGAGCCAGCCTCTTGGCTCACATACTACCACAGTCTCCACAGTGGGGACTTAATCTTCTCTTCCTTTAATATGTGACACTTCATAAGGCTCCAGCATTTTCCTTACTGCATGGGTGCAGTTCTTTTCAACTACAAAGGCACACACTGTAAAAAAAAATTTCGCAATGACCGAAGCATTTCCCACAAAATTTTCTGCTGTACTAATTTTCCAACAACAGGCAAAGACTCCTCAGTTGCTTTGGTTTTGGGGATCAGCTCTCTAGTTGAATTTATAGGACCTTGACCATGAGTCTTGGAAGCAGAGAATTGTCGCTTGGCAACAAATTTAGCATTATTGTGCCTAGAATTTTCCTGACAACTACTTCCCAAAGTGAGATATACAAGAGTTATATAGAAAATGGAACATTTAAACACTTTTTGCTTCCAATGAAAATCTCAATTGCAGTTAACAAGGAACATGTGTTAAATGTTTGTGTACTATTTCTCAGCATGTTAAATACTTCCTTTCCTTGCTGGTAACCATAATTGCCAGTTTATATCAAGTTAAACTAAACCTTACTTTTTATGCTGCATGCATATGGCACACTTAGGTGTATCAGACATGTAGTTCACTTCAAGAGCTTATTTTGTCCTTTAAAAGGTTCAATAACAGTAGTACACTGTATTACACAATTGTTGCATTTTTTCCAGACTGACATATATTCTTTTATTGTAGTGGACATAGATATGCCTGAAATCAAACCATAATGAGTAACACAATTGAAGATTGTATCAAACGTTATTCAGAGACTTGTCGTAATTCCCTAAGCTGTTCTCAGTTTGACTTCGTGACTGCTTAGTACATTCTACAACAAAACAAAGACCAAATCTGATAGACAAGGGCCAAAGAATCCTTCTTCCTCCACTGATCTGCAAATGATTGAATCAAAAGATAGTGAGTAGTATGACAATTTCTCCATAAGTTAATATATGTCCTTCCTTCTGCAGAGTGCATTACTATCTACTTTTGTGAGCACAAGGTTACACAACAATTAGTTTTTTCGGGAATCCATACTAGAATTAATGGAGACACAATAGGTGTTATAATATTTGCCAACTGTAAAAACACATGCAATCCATATAACAAAAGTTCCACCTAAAATGTTAATCACCTCTTATTATATAAATCTGATTTTGTTCCACTGCTGGAGTAGTGTAAGAGTAGTGACTAGATTTATTGAGTTGTGCTGATGTATATCTAGTGAGTCATTAGCTTCAGGCATAAGTCTACATTGACTGTTGATAACTGCTTTAGAGCTTTCAGTACTAGAAGGAGAGAAAAAAGAAAAAAGTAGAAAGGGTTTACATACTAGGAACAAGCTTAAAACTTGTGTATGGGTTGTCAAACACAGCATCATTCCAGTATCTGATCCACAAAAAAGTGGATAGAGTAGTCACAATGCAGTCAAGAGCTGACATAATTTTATGCAGGATGTACAGAATTGCTAAAAGTGAATGCTAAGACTGCTGAATGCTCTCATGTGTTCACATCTGTTTGGGCAATGCCTGTGCTTGACAACCTCATGTCACAAACAAATGGGGTTCTTTAAAGAATTGATATCAAAGCTATTGTCAAAACCCAGGTTTTAATATAAATTTGCAAAAGTGAAACTTAAAAAATGTTTGATGGCACTCTATTACTTACTACATAGATGAATAATTCATAAAGAATTCAGATTAGAATCAATTTACAATGATTTACACGGGGACTGGGAATGCAAAAGGGTGCAAAGGATACAGATTCAGAAGGGTAAGAGTCCAAAAGGTTTTAGCAGCACTTAATCATTGACTACTTTAACATTTATACAGTTATTCAAAAAGATTTGTTACAATAATAGCAGTGACTTAACTATGGCTTCAGGACAACATTCATATTATAACTACACAGACAGGCACAAAGAAAAAGAGTTGTGTGTATCTATATCATCTGTTAAAAAGAATCTATCAAAATATCCCTTGAATTCAGTCAAATACATCAAATTCCTTAGTGTTTCTGAATAGGCATGGATTGCACCTCAAGGAGTATGTGTGTGTTGGAGCAGTATCAGCTCAGACTTCATTGTCAGTGACGGTCTTTCAAGTGTTGGACAGCGAAGAGCTGTCAGGCTCCAAAAGGCATCCCACTGGGAGAGAGGTGCTGGCACAACTGCCCAGGAGAGCTCGGGGGCTCGCCCTTGGGGCTGCTGTTCATGGGGGCATGAATTGATTTGCTTTAGTCATCTGTCAGTATCCATCCTGGCCACAACCCAAGTTGGTAGCTACTGCACTTCTTTCCCATAAAGTCCAGTAACAGTGATACTGTTCCACTTGGGCTACAATTAGTTTTTTCAAAAGGTCTCATAACAACAGTACAATTTCACTTAGGTTACAATTCAGGAAATTCTTAAGTTTTCTAAAGCAACAGCTTTAGGCAAATCCTGCTAGCACAGAATGCTGCAAAACAAAATGTGATCTCTGAAAAGGGAATACCTTGTAAACCAGTGAGGATAAGTGAAGATACCATTTTTCATGCCATTTTTCTTTTAAAAAATAGCTTAGATTTGGTATCTGCATAGCCTCAGCTATTACAAACTACTGAATTGGAGAGTACAGACTCACTGAGTTCCAGCATGCAGTTTTCAGAACAATACTTTTTGTAGTAAAATCTAAAATACTTTGTAAATGTGCTTGCTGACTAATCACAATATTTAGGGGATTTTTCTGACCACACAGTAAGGTACATTTTGAAGGTATTTTTTTATTATGATGTGATTTCTTGATAATAGATTTCCAGATAAACATAATACAGTTAGAAAATTTATTGTCATTTGAAAGCAAAATCTATTTCTGAGGGGATATACAGAAGAAGTCTATGACAAGTATTATTCAAGAAATGTTATTATTGACTTGCCTTTGGACCCATCTTCTCAAAACAAATTTTGTTTGAACTTGATGTTAGTTACAAAAATTAAAAAATAATACTTTTATATGAATGTAAGGAATGAGAAAATCTACATTATTCAGTGGAACTCAATCTGTAAGGAAGGATTGCGACAGGTAAATGTGATAGTTTTTCACTGGCGTAACTTTCTTGATTACAATATGTAACAGTAAGATGAATGTATTTTCTTCTTATTTACAGTATGTAATATAAATCCTTTCGTTTTTCTACATCAGGCTTATACTAGAATTGCACATTTTCACCTTTTTTTTTTTTTCTTTTTCTTCCTCTTTTGCACATGACCTTGATTTCTCTAAGGTGATATTTGGGGTTTGCATCTAAATATTTTGAAAAATCTTTAGTTGTTCAAGTAGGTGATTTTAATTTTTCTTCAATCTGTGTCATTACTGTGTCAATTTGGAAAAAGAAAGCCTAATCTAATACTCCTTTTAGCAAGCTAGTCCAGCAAGCAGACTAGCAAAAGGTGCAAACTGTGTCTGTATACATTTGTTATATCTTCAATCCATTTTCAGCCTTCGTGAGAGCTAGAGAGGTCAAACACTTGATGCCTAAGCCTACAACACTCTAGTTTTGAAAGTCTTACACAAATTGTAAACCTGTTTTTCTGACAGTCTTTTTTGCAAGGTTGTCCTTGTTTGGAGCAGTCTGTTACAGCTTCACTTAGCCAAAGAAGTGTTATACACTAGTCTAGTCTAGTGAGACAGAACTGTCTGCATTAATTTTGTATAAATATGTAGTGTCATATGTATATGTAACAGGTTTAATACTAGTTCTCTACAGAGTTTTGCCTACTTATGCTGGGACTTCAGGCAAATTGTCATCACTTTTACACTTTTCTTCTTTTTTATCTTGAATACAGTTTTTCAGATGTTATAAAACATTCACCTGAATGTTGATAAGAGGCAAATAGTGATTAAACCCTGCAGGAGAAATATTTCAGAAAAATAATTTAAATTACAACTTTGAAAATTTGAGATTTCTCATTTATTTATGTGAGCACACAGGTGCAATACAGAAGGATCTGCCAGTTAAAACTGGCAACACCACAGCAAAACTATTCTGTTTTCTTTTTTCTTTAAAAGTATCTGTGTGTTCTTAATAAATATTTGGAATCAGATATTTCTAACTTGTGTATTTTCCAGTACAAAGAGACAGAATGCTGTCATGAGCACAGAAATGTTATGTTCTAGATCAAGTATAAAAATCATAAAACAGTTGCCTTTTTGAGATCCTGCACGCAGTTGACTACCTTTTACTATAATCAGCACTGTATGTTAGCCATAATAAGCTTTCTGTAAAATATTAATCCCAAGTGTGAGATTTGCAAGGTGAAATGCAACAGCCTAAACCTACCCGCTGTTACAATTTATTCTTGCACTTTTGAAATGTTACTTTGACATGAAAGTCATAGAATAACAGAATCACAGAATATTTTGAGTTGGAAGGAACCTGCAAGGGTTGGGTCCACTTCTTAACCTTGCACAGGACATCTGTAAGTCACCCCATATACCTGAGAGCATTATCCAAATGCTTCTTGAACTCTGTCAGGCTTGGTGCTGTGACAACTTCACCAGAGAGTCTGTTCCAGGGCCCAGTCACCCTCTGATTGAAGAACCTTTTTCTAATACCAAACCTAAACTTCCACTGACACAACTTCAGACCATTCCCTCGGGTTCTGTCACTGGTCACCACAGAGAAGAGACCAGTGTTTGTCCCCCTCACTTCCCCTCAAGAGCAAGTTGTAAATGCAAGGAGGTCTCTGCTCAGTCTCCTCTTTTGCATATTGAACTGCCCTCAGCTGCTCCTCATATGGCTTCCCCTCAAGGACCTTCACCATCTTCATGTCTTTCTTTTGGACTTTCTCTAGTAGCTCAGAATCTTTCTCATATTGTGGTGGCCAAAACTGCACACAATATTCCAGGTGAGACTGCCCCAGAGCAGAGCAGAGTAGGACAATCCCTTCCCTTGACCATCTGGCGATGCTTTGCCTGATGCTCCCCCAGACATGGTTGGCCCTCCTGGCTGCCACTGTTGACTTACATTCAACTTATCATTGACCAAGATGCCCAGCTCCCTTTCCACCGAATTGCTTTCCAGCATCTCATTCTATGAACAAACATCCAGGGTTACCCCATCCCAGGTGCAGAATCCAGCACTTCTCCTTGTTGAACTTCACATGATTCGTGATTGCCCAGTCCTCTGATTTGTCCAGGTCTCTCTACAGGGCCTCCCTGCCTTTGAGAGACTCAACAGCTTCTCCCAGTTTTGTGTCATCTGCAAACTTGCTCAGTATCCTTTTCAGTCCTGTGTCCAAGTCATTTATGAAGATGTTGAAGAGAGCAGGGCCTGAGATGGAGCCCTGTGGAACCCCACTAGGGACAGGTCACTAGGCTGATATCACCCCATTCACTATTACCCTCTGTGCTCAACCCGTGAGCCAGTTGCTCACCCACCACATGATGTGTTTATCCAGCTGTGTGCTGGACATTTTGTTCAGGACACTGTGAGAGAGAGTATGAAAAGTTTCACTGAAATCTAAAATATTATATCACCTGGCTTCCCCTGATCAGCTAGGTGGATTACCTTGTCATAAAAGGAAATCAGGTTTGATAAGCAAGGCTTTCCTCTCATGAGGCTGTGCTGGCTGTGACCAATGACTGCATTGTCCTTCAGGTCTTTTTCAACACTTGCCAGAGTAATCTTTTCCATAGCTTTACCAGGCACTGAGTTGAGACTGACAGGGCTGTAGTTTCCAAAGTCATCTTTTTTGCTTTTATTGAACACTGGGTCAACATTCACCAACTTCCAGTCAGCTGAGACCTTTCCTCTCTCAAAACTACCCTACTCAGAACAACAGTGTATTCTACTGACTTCGCATTACTAAGGACAATAAACTGTAGAATGTACAATTTTTTTTTCTCTTCAGTAAACAGCGAGGGATGCAAAACACAGCTGTCCTATAGCTACATATGTATTCCTTCACATCTCTGATTGCTAGTTTCCAAATCCCAGTAGCTGTTGGTCTTTAGTTCCCACAGGAGGAACTGTTTGAATTATCCAGGATTTGCAAACCAATACTTTTGATTTTAATATTACAATTCACATTCTTCTTTTTATTTTGCTTTGTCAAACAGCTAGAGTTGGGCACAGGTTATAGTAGAACATCCCTCAGTGTACTACAACAGATGCTCCTAAAAGTTTTCAAGCGAGATATGTTTGTAGGTAAGTAAATTCTCTGGACCATGTAGACTATGTATATACATGTCTGCAGAAAGAGTATTTTCATAACTGTAAAAATGCACTATCCACAACATATTTATCTTATGATTATTGAGGCCATACCTATTCACCAATGCAGTATGTTAATTTCTGTGGGTGCCCAAAGTTCCTCAGTGATTGCAAAGATACAAATTGTCTGTGTTGCAGAATGCCCTTGGAAAGCTGATGTTTGTGTCTTTATGCACAACATAATCCACTCCCAAGAAGAAAGCACAACCTGAAAAAAAAAACCAACCAAACCAAAAAAACCTCTATTGTTAATGAGATTAAGATGTTGGAACTTTTAAAGTTATTTTCCCCTATGTGAAATGGAAATGTGAAACAATTTCCTTGGAAAAAGAAAAAAAAAATAAAATCTCAGAAAACCTTGGTGCAAACCTCCATCTCCAGTGCCTGAATTTGTAATTAAATTTCCCTTTATGTTCAGTCTGAAACAAGGAGTTGTAGGGTCCCCCTTTCCCATTCTCCCTAACCAGCTCCTTCTCCCCTAAGCCAAATCCCAGGCGGTGCCCCAACACCCTGTGCTCACGCCATCCCTCTCCTTGCTGTTCCAAAGATGTCCAGAGTGGTTAGGATTTGTCAGGTCACACCTCAGCCTGTCAGGATGCGGCACGTCCTTTGCCCTGCTGCAGCCCACTGCTTCATTTCATCTGCACAGAGCCTGGTGACAAGCTGCCCTTGTTAGACGCAAAATAACCACAACCTGCCAAAATGAGCTGGCTATTTTCTTCCTGCTACCTGTCACATCGTCTAGGCTTTTGCTAAACTAGTCTGTTCTGTTATTAACCCCAATCTGGATCACAGTAAAGAAACAAGTCCTACATGTATGCTTTTGTGCAAGTGTGTACAGGCACATGCAGGCTTGGAGTCCAGCAAGGGCTTCCAGTTCCGGGATGAGTGTGGTGGAGCCTAAGCTACATCCCTAACCCCTGCCTCTCCCACCTCTCTCCTTTCTATCCTTCTCTCTACACCACACTGCCTACTGAAACTCCTTCTCACCCAGCTCCACTCCATTTTGAGCATCTTCCATTGCTTTCCTAGTGTTTCTCTCATTTTCCTGGTTTGTTCTACCCCTTAGTCTGGCAATATATTATCTTCACTGCACTTCTTTCCTTCAACCTGACCCCCAGTGACTGGCCTCACAAGACTGCCTGCCTTCCTTTCATAATGAGCTCTTGCTTTCCACCACTATTTCTTGCTTTGCTTCCCTACCTTTTACAACCCTTCTTTTCTCCTGTCCAACCTCAATCTGGAGCAGGGACATCCACTGAAGAGGTGAGGTCTCATTCCTGTCAAATCCACTGAAGAGGTGAGGTCTCACTCCTGTCAAACCCTACAGGCTCATCTACAACTACAGCAAACATTCCTGTTGTCATCTCTGCCTCCTGCAGGCTACCATCCCCATCTCAACTGGAGAGAGGAAGCCTTCAGCACAGAAACATGGGATTTCTGGCTAGAGCCTTCTTCTGGGCCAAAAATGGCATTACACATAGTATATGCACACCTGAAAATTGGCTTTTGCTCAACTTACTTTAGAACTTGTCACTGCCATTTCATTACAGGTTGTGCTATCAAGCCCAACAACTGACCTACTGCTAGTGTGAGAGCAGAACCAGGACAGCAGTGGGTGATGATTTTCTAACTAGAAGCAAGAATCTGACATCAGTACAGGGTTAGATTACTTATATTTCTTTGGTGAATTTGAAAGACATCTTTGCCTTTTTAGAAAATGAAGGGCAAATCTGTTCTCAGGGCCTTCTACTCCCCTGCTTTTCAGCCTTAACCGTATTTATCTCTCCTCCCCACCTTCCTTTTTTCTTTCCCTTTCTCCATCCTCTATAAGTTGTAATTCAATCTCTTCCAACTCATGATCTCCTTTCTTTTTGCCACTCCCTCCACCCTCTCTCTCATTAGTTTAACTTGAGTTAATTAGGAATAGTAGGCAGCCCTCAATCTGTTATGTGTTAAAATAGAACAATCCAAAACAGAGGCACAGACACAACTATGTGATTTCATTGTTTAAGGGAGACAGAAAACCAGTGGGGATTCTCTTATCTAGACTAACATCTTCCTAATGGTTAATCTAACTGGCTTTAAAATCTTTCACAAATGCAGGTCTGGGATAACACTCTTCCCCTCTTTCCTTTTCTTTTTTTTCTTTTTTTTTTTTTTATATC
>JAWWEE010000085.1:4346128-4367687 GCA_035221455.1 Xenops minutus
TCTTCCCCTCTTTCCTTTTCTTTTTTTTCTTTTTTTTTTTTTTTTTTCATTTCATCATTGGCAAGAAAGAATGAGTGAATTGGATCGACATGGAGGTGACAGAGGAAGAGAAGTAGTCTACACGTCAAAATGACAATGTATATTACATGGTTAACAGAATGAGTGGTACGTATAATGGCTGTGGGTGTTTTCATCTGCTGTGTTGTACAATAAACTCCTTTTTTTTTCCTAAGTGTATCATTAAGATCACCCCTAAATCCATGCAAATTAAGTGTTTGCTTGAAGGATCTCTTTCTAACAATAATATCATCTGATAAATGTGGAACTCAAATAAGAATCTAAGTATTCACTTGTTGCTATTACTGAATTGTGTATATATAGAGGTCATGCCTGGTATTCTGACCGTAGTGCTGATCACAGATGTTAGGGCAGAGTGTGCTGTGGAAGTGAAATATAACAGATCTAAGAAATCAAGCCCTGATTCTAAAGGTAAGCCCTTGCATTTTTGACTGACTCCATATGGTACTCCTTTGATGAAATGCAACTAATACGAAAATATATGCCTGCATTAAATGTATATATGTCTCTGAGTGCTTGTCTGCTTTTATTTATGTACATATAAAAACATAAATACATAAAGTGTGAATCTTGAAAGATTATTGTCTAAGATTCAAAACCTATAGACAGCCACATTTATGGTTAATTGCTACATTAAATTGCTGATTTTTTATGCATGTGCCTGCATACATATGAAGTTGTGTGGCAGTAATTCGTGTTAGTAATTTACCTATTAATTAGCAATGCTAATGTAATAATGCATTAAAATAAAACAAATTGCCATGATCTTTTTTGAAATCTGATATCCAGGATATAGAATGGAAAATCTAGTTCAAAAAACGGAAGAAAGATATTGATATTGAAAGTACAGAATCAAAATGTCATTGGATGTGTTAAGAGAAAATAATTATTCCCTTTCAGCCAAAAACATCTCTTTATGGAAGAAAAAACATTAGACTATTATGGCACAAAAGGAATGCTTAGCGAATGACAAAATATAAGCGTGATTATCAGAACATACAAGAAAAGATAATATTCCCTCAGAAAGACACCACTGGCGATTTTATTTGGTGGTGGTGTCAGAAATTTCTAACAGGACATAGTCAGCATAAGACCAAACATCTCCATGAGGAGATGTTGCAAGAACCTTAGGAGTTTTTTAAAGTTTATTGTTAATACACCGTTTATTTATTTCCCCAATTATATGTACAATTATGTGCAAGCAGCATTAGATTCAGCAAGGAAACAGATTTGGCCCTTATAATGTTCCTCTGTTTGATCTTTTCTGTCTATAGTAATGTAAAAATGTGGTGATCAGTGTGGGTCTACTTTATATCATAGATGAAAAATTGTTCTTTTTTTGTCCCAAGGAGTTAAAAGAAGTTACAGTAACACCTTATTTCAATATTGATAACTGATACTGTTTAATTTATGCAATTTTTTTCTTTCTACATGTATTTTACATCACAATGTGAGATTTGCACAAAAAAAAATCCAAGACTTTATAAATCCCTGTACTAGATTACATTAATAAGTTTATGCAGTGATTAAATTACTAGTTTTATGAAGTTTTGACATCAGAAAGTATTCAAATTCCAGTGCTATTTGGAAACTATAAAACTTGTATGAACTCATATAAATCCATTATTAAGTCAGAAAATAAAATAGTAGATGAAAATAATTATAAAACTAAATTAATCTGACATCTATCCTTTAGAAAGGTATAATTGCCACTTTATCACACATACAGTAAACATAGTGGTGGGTTTTTTTCAAAATTAAACATATTTTTCTCTCCACATGCAGCAGATTAGAATCATGGTTCTTATCATTCCTTGCTTCTTTCCCTACACCAAACTGATGTGCAACCACTGAAATTGTTCCGTGCCTAAATTAGCACAATTTTCAGCGCAATCCATTAAAACCTCCTTTCTTTCATCAACATATAAGCTGGTATGGCAAGAGTAGAAAAAAGATAGTACTGTAGTCTAAGAACCATTTTAATATGTAATAAAGCAGTGCACATATTTGTCACAAGCTGTGTGGAATAATTAGAAGACTGTTATGTAATGCAAAGCAGAACTACAGTCCTGAGTGTTCTCAGTTCACTGCTATCTATGAAATTCAGTTCAAACAGAGTTTTGACAGTAACCTTTGATCCATGCTCAGTATGACACTTTGTGAAAGATTCAGAATACAAGATAAGATAATAAACAGCTACGGAACAAAAAGAAAAGTAACTTTTAAAATGCACAGGTAATGCAAAGGTGGCTGTGTCCTAGGGGTGTTAGTGACACATAGCGATTCACACATGTAATTGTCTAGCCCAAAATGTTACAAAAGCACAAGGGCAATATCTTTTTTAAGAAACACTTCTTTAAGTGGATTAATAACTTTGGTACTAAAATTGCTGTAAATCATTTTGGTGTGATGACAACTTACCATATGCTGTTAATGTTTATGTTTCCATTGAAGTTGAATTTGCCTTATTCTTGGGACATATGGAGACAGATTCACAAAGATAAATATACTTGTAGAATGAAACAGGTGGTATTCTGACACTTCAAACAATGATATTTTTGGATTTTACATGTGCTAAAAGTCACCTAAAAATTAAAACTCAGATGAAAAATATTTTAAAATTCATTGCTTATATGTTTAGACAGATTGCTAAAAAATACATAAAAGCTATTGCTAAAAAAAAAAATACATAAAAACTGATACTGCTACCTAGACAAAAAAATATAGGAAAATAGAAAAGAGGTAATGAAAGCATAAAGACAGTAAAGTAATGTCTGAGCTGTTGCAGTAGAATTTGTCAACTCAAAGATTTGTCCAGGCTAAATACAGAAGAACATTAACCATCATCGGAGTAATCTCGTGCCCAGGAACACAGAATATTGATTGGATTGCTAATTTCCTCAGAAACCAGAGATGCTGGGAAAAGATTTACACAGTCAGTACAGCTTCCTGTATACAGAAACTTCTGCATGTTCATTTAACAGCAAAAAAATCCATACAGGAATTTATTTCTCTTTTATCTGGAGATATTTAAATGCTTTTATATTTTAATCCTGGGGAGAGATACCTGAAACTATTAGGACAAAAAGCACACATATTCTTACTGTAATGGAATTAACCACCCAAAATATCCTTCTATTTTTGAACCCTGACCACCCCTTTTTAACAAACACTCATTTTTAAGCCACTGAATGGCATTATGTAGACTCCAAGCTTCTCCAAAGCTCACCATCAAGCAAAGTACTTTCTACGTTTAACCTTCATGATGAATACTATATTGGCTGTACAGCCACAGGCACAAACAATTTGACAAAATGTTTTTACAAAATACTCAGGCTAGTATCTTCTCTTGGTTGCTAGCATATTGCTTAATCCTGAATTTGAGTAAATTAATTTAATGTGTCTTTTTTACTAACTTCTATCATTAATAGTTATTCCAAAACTAATGAAGTTTAGAGCCCTAAGAAGTACTATCTTTTTAGATCAAAACCAGCAGCTTTTCTTATTTTGTGGTCAGATCTGGGAGGAAATGAGAAAAATCTTTTATTTGGAGGTATTTCAGAAGTTATGATATTCTCATTTTTTTCATGTTTGGAATTTTAAAACTTTTTTTCCAAAATGAATTGCCATGACTAAGTATAAGAAATATTCTTTGCTGTCTTTGTATAAACTTAACAAGGAAATATTGTGCAAAAGTACATAGCCTTAGAAATATATTGTCAGTGTTTATTATTTAACAAATTCTACACTTCAGTTCATGATGTAATTAAGGATTGGATAGGACAAAAGGGAATGGATTTCAAATGCCATATCAAAAATTCACTCTTGATCACTTTTGCCATTTGGCCAGAAAGGTATTTCTCTATCCCCATTTAAAAAGGAAAAATTAGTTGATTTGAGGTTGGCTTGTATTTAAATGCATTGTTTGTACAACTGTAGCTGCACTAAAACCAGTCAAGACATTATAGTCCAATAGAATAAAATGTTCATATTATTTTTCTTTACATGCTATTGCACAGAGAAAAAATGAGAAAATAAATCATGAGACAAATAATAGGTTTTGTTCTTTTTCTTACAGAATTTCTTAAATTGATTCTTCATCCATAAAAAACCTGGTCTCTATGATTTAATACTTTTTATTGTATTACATGAACTAAAACTGCAGTTCTTCAAACACTGAACCTTTCTGAACTGTGAGTACTAAATGTATTGACAAATTTAATTCCAAACTGTGACAGTTTACTAGTCTTCTTGGACTTAATGTGAACTTACATGACTTTTCTAGCTAGATAAATTCACTCTCATCTTACAATTGTTCTTCCTCTTCATTGCAATTACAGCACTTCAATCTCATGTAATTTCTCTTCAGAGAACAGATATTCTGTAGTTTTTCTCAGAATATTCTTCAGTATAAACATATTTTTCTTTGCTTTTTGCAGAAATATGACAATATTCTTTTCCACCATTAAATGTCCTTGGCAATATATAATGTATAGATAGGTTTGGGTTTATAAAACTTCCAGTGCTGGAAGATAGTAGACAGGCATCATACAGGTACTACACAATTATTGTAAGTATATGTTTAATTATTCTTTTAAAATTTGATTTCTGACAAGAAATCACCTATGTGGATTTTTCTGATAGATTTTCCATTGATGAAATACTAAAAAAGGGAGGTTAGTCTTATGAAAAACAGACAACAAAGTGTAAGTATTCATAGACAGTAGGCCCCATCCTGATACTGCAGTTTCATCAGTGCAACAATTATTTGTAAGAGGAGGACAAAATAGAATATATTATAGGGTACAGAGTATCTAGCTGTCAATTTTACCACTTACATTTGTAGTGTAGTGCTGTGATTTAAAAAGAGACAGAGAGAAAGCAAATCTATTAAAGGGCTGTGAAAGAGAAAGTGAGCAGTTTTGGTTAGAAGAGAAAGTGAGAACCCCTATATGCACACAACTACTGCAATTAACTGACTAGAATACAATGGAAGAAAACTGGTTTTTAAAATGCATTTACTGCAGTTTGAACTCCAGCTTCCAACAACTGAAAGATTTTACAGTGGCTTTGGGAACATTTCTCCTCAAAAGGCACATCACATTAGTATGGAGGATTATCCACTGAAATAAAACAGTAATTGTCTGCTTGTGCTTTCATAGAGGTGGCAGAAGGAGGATTTGGCCATCATTAACCTATAATGAGAATATATTCAGAGTGCAAACTACAAAAGCAAAGTTTCCTACTGAGTTTCCTACTTTTACTGATCAGTTTCCTTACATTCTCACAGCATAAGTAGTTTTATATATAAAACTCTCTTTTATTTTAATTCCTATCTTAGAACATAGTAGCTAAATCTTCATCTCATCAAAGCTTTATTTTTTTCATCAGCATTTTAATTTTTAGTTTCTAGGTAGTTTGGCAGTCCCTCCTTTCTCTGCTGCTTCTCCCTTCAATCTGTCTTATTTTTTACCTTCTGGTTAGGTTGAAGTTTTCATACTTGCCTATGCCAAAATAACACAAAATTCCAGGTGAAATTTTGAGATAACATAATAATTTTATTTAGTTTTGAGATGAAATTTTAAATCTTTCTTGGCAGTGATAGGAAATGAATAGTTTTATGCAAGCCTTATCCTCAGCAAAATAAATATTAATTTATGTTCATTGTGAAAGACTAAATAGTTTCCCAGTGCCTGAAAATCTGAGTCAGTGGAGTTTGAAAAATTAACTTAACAAGAAAGGGTACCAGTAGTTTAATTTTTCAAGCCAAATTTATAAATTTAGCTACGTGCCACTTGTTTTTCAGGAAAAAATTTCAAGGAATAAATAATAACTGCTTTCAACCGCTGTGTCCTACCCTTGACTTATTTTTGCCTCTGCTTTCTCCAGAATGTGCTGATCATCCAAGTAAGTTTCAATTTATTACTACAATTATCACCCCAGAATATGACTATCATCCAGGCAATGTATAATTCAAAGAACTTTTTCAGTACTTAATATAGTCATTGTACATAAAACCTAACATGCTCACTACCAGAGCAATATGTCGGTGAATATGTATTTGACATGTACTTATTTTTCTTAGGAATAAGAGACCTTGGTATTCTCAGCAGTCATAGCTTTCCTTACAAATAGTGACAGAAGAAACAAGAAACACAGAAACAAGGGTTTTTTTCATTATTCTACTGTCTTTTAAATGGTGCAGTTAAACTAAATTAGATTTAATTTCATTTGAAAACATACGTTGAACTCCTCAAAGATTTTCTTCTTTTCTTGGAACACTTTGGCAGCAGTAGCCAGATGATGTTACACAAAAAAAATGTAAAAAGAGAGTTTATTTACATTTGTAATTATACAGATTACCAGGGGCCTGGATCTACAGATGATCAGAACATTAGCCTAATGTTACACAATATCAAACAAGATCAAAAGCAATCCGAGAGTATAAGTTTTAGTATGTTTTTGAAAAGAGAAGCAGAACATACCCCACATGTCTTGGACAAAAAAACTAAACAAAAAATAACCACCACCACCACCACTAACAAATTGCTACTTATGTTTCTTAGAAATTCTGTAACAATCAAAAAATTCTATGTTGGACTACAGTATTCCCAGTTCAGATATCCTCACTCCTTAGAGAATGAATTTTCCTTCTTTTTATCATTTACTTCTTAGAAGAGATCTGAAATGTTTTTATTGAAGCAAACCCTAAAAATTAATCTAGTTCTATCTGTATCTGTATATATATATATATGTAATCTGTGTATAATACAAATGGTAATCTGTATACATATACAAATACACACACATTAAGCACATCCACTAAACATACTTCTAATTTTAGATGAAAAGTGAATGTCACACACCTCATACTGGGATATGGTTTTCACTGTAGGCTTGACTCCTTAGAAGATCTACTGTTGCTGGGTTTGCATCTGCTAGCTAATACATTTCTGTAACAAAGCAGAAGATTAGTTCCTGGTGTGTATGTTATTCATCTGATTTCAGGTACTTGGATGTTACTGTCTATTTTCCATTCTGAAATTAGTACAAGGGATCTTACAGAAATTACTAGTATCATTCAAATTGGTCACAACTCGTATTCTTTTCTAAAATGCAATTATTTAATTAAATGGCACACAGAACTTAAAGCAACTCTTTCATATGATTCACAAGCCAATGGGAAAGCTATTGACAGCATTCAAGGGAAGTTGGACTAATCACATACTTTCAAAAATCATAATCAAGTGTTTTAGTTTTAATTCTCAGTCACCAGTGATACTAATGGGTACACCAGTATAACATTTTTGCCAAAACCCACATGAGAATTGGATTATAACCATGAGAAAGTAGAGAAAAACAGGAATTACAAATGATGAGCTAATGTGGTCAACTCACTACATCTAAGCATGAAATTAAGATTTAAACTACTGGACAGGGATAATGTCAGTTTTACTAATTACCTTAGAAGGAGAGTAGATGTTGTCATTTGGAAAGCAGAGACTTTTTATAATATGCTGCTAAAGTTTTATTCTATGCTGAAATTTGTATTCTGAGCCCTAGTGCCTTAGATCAGAGATGAACATATCTACAAGACGATTAAAGTTCACTTTTCATTAGAAACACCAATCTCTAACAGCATTCATAGAAACCTCCCTGAAATTTGCAAACAAAGGCAGATCTTTCTCCATATTATTTGTTTTTTCATTTAAGTTAAAATAAAGAGTTGGGAAACAGAGGAGTTGGAAATCCATCAAAATCCTCCATTGACAATACAATACAAGGAATGTACTTTAGTGTCACAGTCAATTTGTAAATGCTGCTTGATGAGTCTCTCTGCCAAGTTTGGGGGGTTTTGTCTCTAAAATAACTTACATTTATACTGCAAATATAGTTCTTTCTCAGCATTTCTCATTACACTTCAAGTGTTACAAAGAGGACTTTTGACCCCAAGATTGTTTATCTGCTACATGGTTTCTAGTCAACTCTGTAGGACCTTTATGGAAATAACAATGGTAAAAGCAAGTTGAGGTGCAGTGGGGACAGGATGACAAAGAAGAATCAGTATGGATTTTATATTATTTTTACATCAGTTCAATTACAACTTCAGTAGACATCCTTTTGACATCTTCCATAAATCGCAAGTTTTACATCCTGTTCTAGCAATTTCCTACCATGATGTATGGAAAAAGCACTTATCTTGAGTAAGTAGGTTTGGGTTATTTTCACTGTAGAGGTCTTAGGATGCAATATATCCTATACCAAAAAAGAGAAAAATAAATCTTTCAAAACCACTATAGTTATGATGATGCTGATTATTAATATAAGATACTAACATTAAGAGTTATAAAAACCAACATAAGGAAACTAAGGAGTATGAATGTAGAAAACTGTTTGTAAAATGTTAACAAAAGAGATAGATATTAAATATACCACTGACTTTAATTTTTTTTTCCATTTAATCTGTACAGCAATTTTTTAGATGGTCTTCAAAACTTTAAAAGTAGAAAGGTTTATTTTCACATGTGAGACTTTCATAACTGAAGAACACAATTACTACACACAGGCTTAAAAAGCAATTATATAAAATCAGTTGAGGCTGTCTAAAACTTGGCTTTGAAACAAAGGTTCATGGAGGAAGTGCTGAAATTACTTGGCAGTAATTGCTGCTAACAATACAAGTTAATAACTAGTGTTGTGTCTGATTCTAATCTAACCTTGACCGGTTTTGCACTTGCATTTTATTGATTTGCATCAAATTATTAATGAAGTTCACTGATAAGAGATTTTGTCTGTGACCTGTGACATAAAATCTCTCTCCTTCTTCATAATCAATTATTTGAGGAACCTTTAAAGTATTCCATTACTTATTACCTGTTTCTTCTCTTGAATTGTGTATTGAAAAAAGTTTAAAAAAATCACTTTAATTTTTAACAGGAAAAATATAGTAAATTTATTCTGACTCACAGAAAGACATCCTAAATATAAGTCGTTCTATGCTGACAAGATTAAAACTGTATCCATTTATTAACTAATGCATTGCTGTGATAATACTATTCTATTAAGAGTTCTGATTTTCATAGCCCATATTCTGTTCAGTTGTCTCAAAGCAATATTGCAAGAGATATAAATATCATTAACTTTCAGCAAATAGTTAGAAAAATAATAGACCTTTATTAATGTTTTAATTAAATAATGTCCTCGTGACATGAAAACTAATTTAGCCTAAGTGAAAAACTTACACTTTTGTCAGTTGTTAACTTATTAATGAACTGTTTCTAAGACTTTATGGTAAAAATTTGATCTCATGATTGAATAATACATAAGAATTATGAGAGTAGTAAAAGTTCTATCGATATAAGCAAAATACAGTTGCTTATGCTCCTTATTTTAGCATAAATGTAGACACAAACCTTTACAAGTCAGGTACATTGTTTTATATTTTTTATCCCAGTTTTGTGAGAATTTCTTTCTTCTTTAGAGATGTAGTTACATTTTTGATACATCAGACTATAATGACTTCTTTTTGTTTCTGTTCTAGTGCCTTCCTCACAGAAACTGTTATTCTTTTTCCTTTTGTTTGATTTTTTATAATAAATGGGAAAAAAACACATTAAAAAAAAAAAAACAAAAAAAAAACAATTACAAGTCATTTCAGTTTAAGGAAACAAAATATACTACATGCTACCAAATATTCCTGTAACTTTTAAGAAATGCTGTAACAGTGAAATAGATAATCTTCTGATCTGTATTAAGATGAATGTTGCTTTCTGTGGCTAAAATATGTTTTGTAGTGAAATATTTTTAAAACGGTGTAATAATTGCTGAACCACTACTTGCTGTCTCATTGTTCCACAATATATCGAGTTCCTTTTATTTTTATTTCATAATGTTATCGTTGCATTTTAGTAATTATTTTATGTGGAAATTGTCCTATATACAAAAATATAACATCTGTTTTCAAATTCAATAAACATTCATGCTACAGAAAATATAGACTACAATCAGTAGATGCCCAAGTAGCAGAAAGAGAAATACGTATTCAAAAAATGTATTATCATCATAGAATCATAGAATGTTTTGAGTTAGAAAGGACCTTAAATATGATCTAGTTCCAACTTCCCTGCAACAAACAGGGTTGGAACTCCAGCCCTCTGAGCACCTTTGTGGGCTTGCTCAACAGATCCATGTTCATCTAATGCAGGGGGACCCAAAGCTGGATGCAACACCCCAGATGGGTTGTCATGAGAACAGAGTAGAGTGGCAGAATCTCCTTGACCTGCTGCCTTACTTCTATTTGTGCAGCCTATGATACTGTTAATTTTCTAGGCTGCCAGTGCAAATTGTTGACCTTCTCATGCACCAGCACTCCAAAGTCCTCCTCCATAGAGTTGTTCTCAATCCATTATTTGCCTAACTTTGGATTGCCCCAGTCTAGTTGCAGGACCTTTCACTTTACCCATTGAACTACTCATCTTTGGACGCTATATGGACAAAAGTGGCATGAATTTTACTCCAGTTCTGCCTAGTTTCTGTATGTCTTCCTTTCCATATCACACTGAACAGTGACTACTTCTTCTGTTCTATTACCATTAACGAGATGTCATAAGGAAAACTAACACAGCAAATAAAACACTTCAGAGGCTTTTAAAACATACTTTCGTTTTTGACACTTAGATCTTCCACTCCTGACTTAATGCCTATTCCTGTCAGTACCAGTAAGGGATCTGCTTGAATGACTGAATATTTCACTTCTCTCTGAATTTGGAAGAAGTTTGGATAATCAGGGTTTTCAGTAACAGTGATATTGTCTCAATAGAGATTTTTCAAAGGTTTGGGGTTTTTTTTTATTATAAAGTCTTTTAAACTGTAAGGATGTACTTAAAGACTCAGTCTAGGTTCAGCACAGATGATACAATACATCTACCAAACAGCAGAGTGTAGCAGTATATTCTGTGCAACTCCTGCTCCAGAGAACTGTGGACAATGTGTGAATCACCATGGAAGACTATTTAACTTCAGTGATTTTGAATTATAGCAGCTTTGTAGAGGTTACTTACTTGTTCTTGAAATGCCATAATTCTTTAGGTGAAATGTGAAACAGCAGTGATTCAGTATGGGGGGGAAAAAATCACAGAAAGAAAACACCAAGAAGGTGTAACAAACAGGAACATGGGTTATGAGGAAAATGAAATAATTTCTAAACTAGGTTAAAAGCATTCCTAGGCTGAAAATAATTAGGAAACTTATTTGAGAGAATATTGGAATGAATGTGAATAGTTTGTCTAAGCAATAGCTTCCTAGAGAAAGGTGAGAGAATCAGTCATCAGAGAAATTAAAGGATTTATTGATATTAAGGATAATGCTTGAAGCAAGTCTCAACAGACCAAGTCCAAGGAAAGGGCAACTGGATTGCTTCAAATAGCAAGTAAACTTTTGAAGAGATAAGACATTTTTAACAATATACGCAGTCTAGAGAGAGAAGAAAGGACACACAGTAAGAATGGTAGTGAAGGTGATTCATGAAATCCAAGGATGAAAGAGGGAAGCAGTAAAAAAAAAGAGGGTAAACTACATGTTAAATGAATAAATGGTGTGGAAAATAAAGCAGTGAATACCAGAATGTTTGGAAAAACTGAAACTTTTCACTCAGGGTAACATTTCTTAGGAGATTTCAGACAGTCCTTACAGATGTGGAAAGATGAAAAATGCTATCATTTTCCAAAGGAGTTATTAATTTCTAGATAAAACTTCTTTCTGTTTTTGTTTGTTTGTTTGTTTGTTTGTTTTTAAATCAGGAACGTTATGGTATATAAACAAGAGTGCACTTAGAACACTCTCATTTTGGAGAAAGAACTTTTGCTTTACTAGAAACAAGATAAATCTACTGACCTCTATTTTGCAGCTACAGTTATGTAAATCTAAAAAATTGGCAGGTAAATTAACTAGAGACAAACCCTTTGTGGCTAACTGAGAAGGAGTGGCAGAAAGGTTGTTAGAGTAGACACTAGTGTCCAAACCAGAAAATTACAAGGAAAATTTACATGAGGATAGGACTGAAAAGATATATTCCAAATAAAAATTAACAAACCCTACTTAGACTTTCTAGGTTTTGCATGCAATTCAAAGACTTTCTCTAAGGCAGGCAAACAGTGTAACCCAAAATAGTAAGATCTGAACTTGCTATCTATGAAAATTTCAAGTGTACTGTTCTGTGTTAGGATGTCTTGAACCAGACAGCTAAGGCAGATGAGCTAAAGGATTTAACCAGAACTAGGTAACCAAGCAGGTAATCTCGGCTATCATATTGTTACAGCAACGGTAATGAGTGCCCATGACAGGGTGAATGGCAGAAACTTGCTTAATTCCACACAGCTCTTTACATCTTGCTGAGAGAAGACTATTGTGAGAACAGAATTCTCTTGAACTTTTCTAAAGTTCATAAACTCTTGCTCAATCAATATGTCCAAACACAAAAATCATCAATAATAATTATGGCATGCTCTTTAATCCAGAAAGTATGTGAAACACAATTAATGCATGGTAAGACTAATCTTGTGATATATTTTATCTCATCTGTCAGTTAAAAGCCTTCTATTGACAGCTGGTACAGATTGTGCCTGATGCATGTATTAACTGTGAGCAGTGAGTTTTCCAAGCATCTGTGCAGTCTCAATGAAAGCAAAAAGATAATTTCTCTCTGTTTCTATGGCATTAATTCATTGTTCGTATATCAGAAGCCCAGCATAGGAAAACAAGTTCTGTGAGACCACTAATCAGAAAAGGAAGGACTTAGTGAAGAAAGAAGTTTCTTGTGCCTTATTATTTGCCTGTAAAGAAGATATGTTTCTCACTGAATAGTCAGAACAGGACATTTATGCACCAGTGGGTTTCACCCTGGGTAGATGAGTCTTGTCCACTGAATAATTTGTTTTGAACTCAGTTGTTCCAAAGGACACTGGCAAAAATTTTGTCCTGAAATTTGTGGTTCTGTGTGGAAAAAAAATAGCACAAACTTTTGCTTGGTTCTACCCATAGAGAATTTTTGGGGATTAATAATTTTTTTCCTTATTTTCACATTTCTGGAAAACCATGTGAAGGATTTTGTATCACCATAGTCTTTCCTTGTCTCTATGATCTACACAACAGACAATAATTATGGTACTTTTAATGTACTCTGAACATACTAAAATGTAACCTAAGGGTTTTTAATGAATGTTTTCTGGATCTGGTAATTATTCTCATCAACTCTCCAGTAAGAAGGTCTTAGTTTGTTTCCAGAGCTAACAAGTCTGTCTTTACCTTCAGAGCTGCCTTCAAGTACGCAAAGAAGTTCGTTTAAAATCTGGGCACCTGTCTGCTTCAATAAAGCAATTTTACAGGTAAGATGAGGAGTCCTTAAACCCTATTCCCTTCTAAGGAATTCATAGTGTCTGCCTAAGCAGCTTGTTTCAGCAGTACTTGCTTCATGGAAGTCTCAGCTCAGTGAAAAAGCTGTTGCTTTCGGTCATAAAAATAAGTAGTGTCATTTTCTCATTGCAATGAATTCTTTCACCCAATCATATTGCTGTATGCAAATATACCATAGCTGGTTCAGATAAAAAAGCACAAATAAAGCTAGGGGCTCAGTCAGGACAAAAATCACTGCACTTCCTTTATATCTCATTTCACCTGTGTTTCAGGAACATCCTCAAACTTCTCAGCTGAAAACATGAAAAAGCAAAGTTCAGACAGCAATCTTGCTTCAGTTATGCCAGCACTGCCAGAACCAATCAAAGATCTGAAAATTAAGTACACCAAGGTTAGTAGTATTTGCATTTCTTAATCTTTCTTATGCATTCACCTCAGACAGTAGAATGTGCTCATTTTAACCTTATATGAACTATAGAAACAACTGTAAATCAGTATTTAAAATGTTTATTCTGGTGGAGTTCTGATTTTACACATATTAGCAATTGATGTTTAGTGATCCTTTTCACCAAGTTAAAGCACCTAATTGTGCAAGCTTTCCATATTTCACTTGGGGTGGTGTTTTTTCTCCTGAAAAAAACTTTCTGCTGTGATAAGTTTCTCTGAAAACATGTGGACCAAAGAAGGAAAGGTTTCTATGATTATACTATTTTTCAGAACAGTGAGAGCAAATTAAAATGTAAGCATATTGCATCATATTATAATCAGATTTAAATAATTATACCTAATAAGATTATATTGAAAAGGATGTGTAAAAATGAAACTAAAATAAAAATCATTGTCCTCACATATTTCCCTTAAAGAGAATGAATTTTTTTTGTCAGCTTAAAAAACAGATGAAGGCTACCAAGAATGACTACACAATATTACCACAAAAATTTTGAAATAGAAAAATCTTTCCATATATATTTAGAAATATACAGATAAAGGTCTGAATTCAGACTTGTGTTTCCAGCTTGAAAAGATCCTTTACCTGTTTTATACCATAATATTATATAACAATACACGGACATCTTCTAGAACTTTGTAAAAAAAAAAAAAAAAAAAAAACAACCTTGTTTTTTTTTTTCCTGTTTACTTACAAAGTCTGAAATCAGCTACAGCCAATGTTATTGCTATGCCAGGTCCTGACCCCTGCTGTGTGAGATGGAAGAGAATAAAAAGGGAAAATAGAATAAGTGTTCACAAATTAAAACAGCAAAATAAAATTAGTGTAAGACATAGACAGAGAAAGAAACTGTGACTAAGTAAAAGGATTCCTTGTTTGTGAGCTAGTTCCATACAGATACTTCATAACTTTCATAACCAGTATTTTTGTGGGCATTTTGCCCATCTTTTCCATAGCATTGTTGCAGTGAAAGAGAATTGACTTCTACTTCTCACTCCTTATACCAGCTGACTTTCTGTAGTCACCTCTAGCATTTGTTAATTTTGTTTTATCATGGTTTGAGTTACAGAGTGCATTTATGTGGCCCACTAAAAGAATGTTTCGGATAACATATACTACACAAATTAAAAGAAGCCTTAGTTATACTGCAGGCATAGGCTTTTCTTGCTGGAAATCAAATATGTAGAATATATGGGATGTGATTCTACATTAAGAAATATGCTTTGTTATGTGCAAACTAGCCCCACCAGACTGTTCTGATGTTGCACACATATATGTGTGAAGAACCATGTTTTTTTGTATTTCAAGGTGCACATAATTATAGAATTAATTTTGTGGCTGAAAGAATTTCTTTTCCTCGAGGAAAGGTGCCTGAAATTGATTTTTCTTGTTGTCTCTTAAACTTTTCCTTAATTGTCCAGAGTATATTTACAAGTACCTATTAGATATATACCACAGAAATATAGAGATCCAAAGATCTGGGCAGTAGTCCTTTCTTCTATATTAATTTTTAACAATGATTGAATAATTGTCTTAATTTGCTTTGCACAGAGCTTGATAATTGAACTACTGATTTAGTTACTAATTAAAATGTATGCTGCATATTTTCATTTTGAAGGGTTCTGCACTTTTTAGAGCAAACACCGCAAAGAGGAATATGCGATTTTGTATTTAAGTTAAAACTGATAAAGAAAACTAAGGACATCTAGCAAACAGATTCCTTACACTGATGTTTGCACATACCAAGAGAACATGCTTTGTGAGAACGCACTAATTTTACAATATGAGAATATATATATTTGAAATATTCACATAGAGTTTAGTCTGAAGCTATAGAAATATATTTATGTACTCCACGCTGGAGAGTTTGTTCACAGTAGTCTTTGGAGACTGTGAACTGATAATGGTAGCGCTTTGAGTATAGATTCTCTCCATTGACCTATGCTAGAAATAGTTGCGTAGTAAACATTTAATATGAAAAAAAGAACATTTAACGAGATTTTAATACTGTTATCCAATTTGCCAACAGTCATACTATAGTTATAATCCTAACAAAAAGAAAAAGGTATGTAAATTAGAAAGAAGGCAAAATAATTACAAAAACAGTGCTTGAGCACTCTTAGCCTTTTTCATTCCTGATAATAGTATGTACTTGTAACAATTGAATAATAGGCAAAATGAAATTTAATAAGTATTTATCTATGTACTTTCCTAACATTTTTAAAAAGAACTCTGGTAACTGGGTCAATATACATGTTTCTGAATGTAAAAATACTGAGTGTGATCCATAACTTGGACGTTTTTCACTTCTGGATCTCTTGTCATACAGTTCGTATAACATTTTGAAATATGTTTAGAGCACAATATCAGTATCATCTAGATAGATTTGTAGGCAGATACGGGTGATGTACAAAATGTATGTGCGTGTACTCATAGATAAATGTGCTCACGCAAATACAGAGAATTCAAAGGATCTTAAACAGATCATCATGTTTGCTTCGAGTTTACATACCTACTGTGAAAAAAACATTTTTTTAAACCTGTTTTTATTAAAAAAAAAAAACAAAAACAAACAGATTGTCTATGTCTCAGCAGTACTAATCAAGCTGATGAGGTGCTGTACTTGGATTCCCATATACAAGGCAATGCCTTCAGTTAGCATAACTATCTCACATAGCAGTATATTGTATTGCAGAGACATATGCATAAGAGTATGGTTTAGGAAATGGTTTGTATCTGATCTTAATGTCATCTTAACAAGTTCACCTTTCACACAGATAATGTTTCCTCCTTTATTCGATGCCAAATTAAGAGAGTTATACACTTAAATATTAAGTCAGAGAAAACCTTCATACAGTTCTCAAGCAAAATGCATGTCTTTGTAAATGCTAAATGAGTAGAGATTTGTTAGAGATCTTATAGAAAAATATTAAATGAGCAGAAAAATGCAAGCCTTGTTTATTCATTGGGCAGTGTAAAAGACCAGACACTCAACTTGTAAACAGAACCTCTTTTTTAGATGGTCTGCTCTTTTCTAGGATCAGAAATAAGACTGCCACTTAGGACACACTATCTTAAGGGACACTGTGTCAACCTCCCTCAAATTACCATTTTTGGATTTGCAATGGTTAGTATGGATGACATGAACAACTCCAAACATTTTTAACTTTGGCTCCTCTGGTTAAATAAAGTTTAGTCACTAAAGTGAATAGCAAATCTTATTTCTGCTAAGTATTGCAGGCCCTAAGGATCTGTGGCACTTTGAAAGACAGAGGCAGAGCCCTGTGCCTAAATACACTGTAACGCTGCATAACTGCTCCTGAACATTCAGTAATATATTCCACCACATTCAGATGGCTGGTGCCATAGAAAGTATGTAGTTACAAATGAATGGATTTAAATAAAGCTACATTTTGGAAATTTGCTTGAAGGTCTTGATGGGACAAAAAAGTCTGTTAGTGTCTAGGAATATTGGGTTCTTGCTAATTTCCTATGAAGGACAAATACGTTCATATTTTTCTGGTGATGTTGATCCACGTTAGCAAGACAGAACAAACACTAACCTAAAGGTGATGCTCACGGTTTAAAGTAACAGTGGCTTAATCTAGCATCAGTAATAAAGAACCTCCAGACTCAGAGTTGGATGAAATTAACAGAAAAAAATATTCAAATATTTCAGAGGACTTATTTAAGTTTAGAAAGGAAGCTATAGAGAGGGTTAATATGAAGGCATAAAATTCAAAGTGCTTTTCACTTGAAGGAGAATGCTAAACTGGAAATGGTTAAAACACACTGTGGAGTAACAGACTTACAAACATAAAATACATATAAATGTTGTGGACAAAGAAAAAAATTGATATGAAAGTTATCTAAATCTGAAATCGATCTTTATCCTAATACAAAACCTTCTCAGAAACTGTGAAAACGTTCCTGAATTTTAAGTGATCTGATAAGTTTTTCTTCACTGTAGTATTTTCCTATTTGACTAGAATTGAAACAGATATGAAAGGTAAGCATATCTAAACAAGTACCAGAGTTTCACGGCAAGCCTTATAATCTCTCTAAAGGTTATCTATTTTTCCTTTTTTTTTTTTTTTTTTTTTTTCTGGTCAATCCCTGTAGGTGGAGAATCAGTGACTATCAGAGGTAGCAAATGAGAGAGAGCAGAAACAATTCCAAGGTAAACAGTTGACTTCAGGATAGATTCTGGGAGTATGACAGAAAAGCAGTTAGTCTTTTTCAGACACAATTTAAAAAAAGTAAACAGTTAGGACTATTGCCTCCAGATAAAAAATACTGTTGGAAGAAAAGGAAAAAAAAAAAAAAAAAAAAAAAGGTAAATCCAAATCCAACAACAACAACAAAACATCTCAAAACTTCTTTTACAATGAGGATAATAGCAAAAGGATTTTTATGAAATCTTTCTTCCCTCCCTCTGGTAGTTTTTTACTGCCAGTCCAGTGGATTTGGGGTCATGCCAAGGAAGCCTGTTCCGTAGACAACATATTATTACAAGAAGGCTGGTCTATGCATTGTAGAGTATAATTCACAGTTCTACTATTAATGAAGAGAAGAACTAAAAAAGGAGTTTAAAAGTCTATATCTCCATGACTAGTCTGGAGCAGTATTTTTGTGGCTCATCTACCAATGAGATAATGTCATGTAATTTTCCCTTGAATGTGAAGTTGTATCTTGCCCTTTGAATTTTAGTAGTCAAAAACCTGAACATGAAAATTTTCTTTGGTTCCAATTTTCCAGTTTCCTCTATCTTGTGTTCTGAAAGTTTGTTTTCAAATATCAGAATTACTATGGCTTCATTTTCCACCATTCTGAATAGTTCACATTTTTTATAAATACAGAAGATTTTTTCAAGGCATATAGTTCCTCTGTGGAACACAAAACATAAGTGAGCCACTGATCTACGCTTGCATTACGGAACAATTTTCACTAAGACCAGCAATTGTGGTCACGATGAAGGATCCATCAGATGTTTCAGCCTCAAGTTGGCAAGATTTCAGCTTTTTGTAATTTATGTGAACACAGCTAAGAAAGAGAAAGAAGTGAAGTGGAGGAGACATTGCTACAACTGGAAAAGATGTTCTGGGTCACACTACTGTTCCTGTGGCTTGAATGGGGCTCAGATTAACATTTGCAGTGCATGATGCCAGGTTCTGGATGAACTATCACACAATTCAGCCAAAATTCGAAGAAGGTATTTTAGCTGAAAAACAACCACTGAAGTCTGCTACAGAAAGACAAGGCTGAAGATGGAAAAGCACTTGCTAGTAGGCACTTTGCATGATATTCTTGTGCAAAGTACAAGGTATTTTATGAAGAGATGAGGGGTACAATAGTGTCAGTACAATGGGTATCATGAAATAAAGAAAACATTGCTAATCAAGGAGGTGTTTCAAGGATACAACAAAAGAATGCCTGTTTGAGTGCCATTCACTGACTAATAATCTGGCCACAAAATGAAGTTAGAGAATGAAGCACCGTAGTCTTTACCTTGGAGGCATGAGATGAGCTGTTGTTTTATGACCTTGGTAAATTGAGCATGCAATGTAAATTTGTGTCAAAAGGCAGTCTTAGACCCATCCTTATCCACCCTTTCCTTTTGATTCACCTTAGCTCCCTCATGTAACACTGTCTTATTTGATTGCAGGGATTCTCCATGCCAAGAAAAATTACAGAATGCCAGTGCATTTAAACAGAAAAAGAACATGTTCTACCACAGCAGTGGGCTATCTAAGTGTTTCCAGATTCATTGGAATAAAGCATTATGTCTTCATTTAACTCATATCTACGTCTTGGCCAAAGTAACTCTGATAACTTTTAGTGAGGAGAACTTCTGTCATCCCTCAAAACTTTGCTTTGTTCAGTCTGACATCAGTCATCCTATTGACAACAACCAAGTTGCTATGCCACTTGCTCTAGAACACTCACCTTAAAGTTTCAAACACAAATGCTAAGATAGCTGTCTGAGATATAACATAGATGCACCATCTGCTGGAACATAGTAACTAAGCAAAAATGATGCAGAAGAAGCAGTTTGTGATAGGAAATCATAGATGACTAGTACAGGCTACATGCACACACAAAATCCTTACCTCAGCCCTCAAGAGTGCTGTGCAGATATCCTTCACTATCAGCTGTATTTCTGTGTCTTGTTGACCAAAATTGTCGCATTTTTTCCATAAAACTATGGTAGTAGAAGAAAGGCAGAGAGGTAAATTAAATATGTGCATTTGAATTATTCTGAAGGCTTCTTTTTCTGACCAGAAATTTTGACTTTGAAGTGCCGAATTTTCAAAATTTCTAAAAAATATTACGTTGTTTTTTTTTTTTCTTCGAGAATTGTTCTCTCAAGCAATGGAGTAAGAGAGAGAAAACTTATTTGCTGACTTAAGTACAATGTAATGGAGTTTACATCTACTTATTGATTTAACTTGATGTCAAAAAGATTATATTGGAAACCACTGATTGCAACTTTTAATTAATAAGTAATTGAAATGAATGTCAGTACTAATTCTGTGTCTGTGAATTTGCAATTTGACTGACAAGCTTCCTTAAGTCTTGAATTATTTTAATGTATTTATTAATTTTAAACTTCAATAACACAATTTCAGGTTCTATTTAGACAGAACACTGATTATAATTTGTTCCAAAATTATGGATCATCAGGCTGCTATGTAACATAAAAGACCATTGCATTGTCACAAAGAAAGATTTTCACTTACTGAAAAATACTGCACTTTCAATAGTGCTACATCAAACAGACCAGTGCTACGGGACATGTGCCGTAGGGTATCCCAGACCAAATTATACTTCTTGCCAATCCGAAGTACCTTCAAAATGTATTTTTCAGGTATTGTCTGCCCTTTGGTCTTTCCTAAAGTGAAATTCAATTGCCTCATTTCACATCACGAACACTACCTCATTTATGTTATTAGCTACAAGTCATTCAAGTAAATCCACTGCTTTGCATAACAGGAATATCTCTAAGACAATATTCTCAGTAAAAGTATTGCTAATTGGAATCTCCTTTTGAATGTTTCATTTTCTGTAGAAGTGTTTCATTTTGAAAGACATAGGATAGCTTAAAACTATAAAGACAGTGCTGAGCAAGCACTGTCATACAACAGAGTCAAGCAGCACACAGAGGCATTAGTGGGAATCATGTATAACATTCCTTTTGTAATTTTCTAGTGGAGTCATATACACTGAAAATGTTTAAAAAAGGAAATTGATTTTGATTAATGACATAAAAGAGGATGTTCAATTGAACTCCAATAAATATATATATATATGTCTTTTGTCCACATCAGGGGGAAATTCAAGGCATTGTAAAAGTAGGCTGATTAAAAAAGACAAATGAAAGAGCAAAGAAAAATTCATATACAAAGCAGAAATCTATAGAGTCTTTTGCAACAGTTAAGTAGATATAACTTTTAATATAATTTTAATTTTTCTACTCAGAGTAGAATTCCCACCTGTCACCAAAAGATTCTACATATTGTGATTTTGAGATGGATTAACTAGAACTTCACTTAGTTCTATGTTCCGAAAAAAAAAAAAAAAAAAAAAAAAAAAAAAAAAAAAAAAAAAAAAAAAATTTAAAAA
>JAWWEE010000085.1:4367787-4410853 GCA_035221455.1 Xenops minutus
ATCTTCTACAAATTTGTAAAAAAAAAAAAAAAAAAAAAAAAAAATCTGTTGGCAGAAAATATTGAAACTCTGCCCTCTGAAACATTCAGGCAGAACAATTGATCAGAAAGGACTTCTTATCTCCTTGGCCCCATTTGTTTGGTTGTTTTTTTTCTTTTTTTTTTTTTTTTCCCTCCATGACATTGCAAGGGAGTTAATAGCATTTTCTAAAACCACTGCTTATTTTCTTTTCCAAAAACAAGGAATTCAGAAATCATCTAAACTAGTTCTTTTGAATTCCATTCTATCATATTTTTTTTAATGGAAAAAACATATTTCAGTGCATGCCTTTCTTAAATAAATCACACAGGATTTTACTTTGCAAATATTTAACAGACCAGGAAAGCTATGTAATTCTCCCATGTGATAACCAGTTACTGCTCCTCCTGTCTCAAAAAAAACCTCAAACAAACAAACAAACAAAAAACCTGAATATTCAAGACACAAATTTCTATAAATATTTCCATACTTTTAAAATATTTCATTAGTAAAAAGCTATTCTGTTAATTTTCAAAGTAACCACAAGACAGTCAGCATGGTTGAAAAGTCTATAGTTTGTAGTATACAATCTAGGAGATTGTCACATACAAAACGTTTCTTTTGCCTTGACAGTAGATAGCATTTGCTTAAAAGTTGAATATAATTTGTAACTGTGCAAAAAATGCAATACACTTGTATGCAAAATCCAAGAGATCCTTGCGGAGGCTAGATTTTTGCAATGCTTTCCTCCTTTCTTCAAATTCCACATAGAATTGTTTGAAAGCCACAGCAGTGTACTGAGAGACAAAAAATTGGGATAACAGAAATGTCACCCTATATACAGCACTCACTTAATAAAGTTTTTTCCATTTTTCTCCTCTTACCCATCCTATTTCTCTCCTGTTAGAGAAGTTAGAACAAGGGGTGTGGGGCACTGTTTACACTGGAAAGATCAAGATGAGGGAAGCACTAGTTACTGCTGATATATTACCCTTTCTGTCTGAAGCATCTAGGACTAGATCCCTCATCTCTATAAACTCCAGGTTCTCTTTTCCTACCATTGCATAATGTCAACAGCCTTCACTTAAGGATCTGAAGAACAGTCTGTGAAAGATGTTTCAAAGACTTTCCTCTTAACACTCTCTCTGTTTTATTTTCTATGAGAGAGACCATTTGAGTCTTTTCACAGAATTCATTTAACTATTTCCATATACCTATGGATCTATAGGCTGGTGTAGCTACATTTCAGATTAAACCTTTTTCATACAGTGAAAAACACTCTTCAGGGAATTTAACTTTCAACCATCAAATCAAAAGTATTTTAAGCACTAAAATGGGCTTGGATTTTGAACCATAAAGTGATCTTGAGTTGTTTTCATATCTGAATCAGTTCCCATGAACTGAGTAAGTTCTGGTAGTTAGCTAAAAATGTACTAGTAAATATTTTACTTAGTACAGAGGAATTAGACAATGATTGTTTGACAAATGCTTTCTGTCATGATGCTTTCACATACCCTAAGCCCTGTGATGCACCTTTAATCAGAGAAACTCAGATTAGTTAATTATTAGGTTGTCAAATTACAGAAGGGGTAGAAAACATCTAAATGTTCTCTCATTCTCTCACTAAGCTGCATATGGAATATCAGAAAATGTGGAAGGGCAAACCACTCTGAATAAAGAAAAATTGTAGCTGAGAATCAATATGCTGCAGTCACTAGCTTCAAAAAATAGAGGAGGCATAAATGCACAAAAATGTAATTGGAATGTCTGGGGAAAGGCACTGTAGAAACTCACTCTTTTTAACATCACCTTGCTTTGTGCACACAAAGCCACTTATCGACAAATAAAAAGTGTACATTAAATAATAAATAGAAAATTATGTTCCCTGTTCGTTGCAGCAGTAAAATGTAATTTCTACTTTAATAACAGTTCCGAGTGAGGGGCCAAACAGTTACATGAAATATTAGCCATATATATACTTCTTGTAAGAAGACAGGGGGGTGGGGGTGGGAGGGAAGATTTCACAGCAAGTATTCTATATTAACATATTTGTTTAAAGCTTACAACTTCAATCTTTAGTTGTTTCTTAAATAACGTCACATATTTTAATGTTATTGGTTAAAGCATACAGTGAGAATCCATGATATATTCTGAGACTAGCAAATTAGAACTTATAATACTTGAAATCAGCCTCCTCTTGGGCCACAAATCTTTAAGGTCTAGATGTATCTGTAAAATTACACTACTCAAATTCTGAATGACTGTCATAATCTATAAGAACAGATGTGAGCAGGTGACAACAGTTACTCAGCACTATGCATCACCTCACCTGAGTGGTGCTGAACTGCCTCCAATACGTGTCCAGTCTCAGCCCTAGTGTCTCTTCACTGTTCATAGCCTGTAAAAAAATGCTCTTAGTGCAATTCCCTGGTTTATAGTCTGCCCTAGAAAGCTTGTGAGCAGTCAGCTGAGCCGCTGTTCAAATCTGTTCATCCCTTTACCTCTGTCCAAAAGGCAATTGGGCTCATTTGAAGACTATTGTACCATAAGTTTGAAAGAGTTTCTGGTATCTAAATAGAAGATAGCTTAGACATTTAAACTCATGTTTATAAAGCTACCTTTGACAGCTGAGTTAAGGATAGTCCACATTTTAATTAGTTCTGTTACATTTCTTGACTATACCTCTGTAGTATCGTTTATATTTTTAACAATAATACTGAATTACTTAAAAATTCTTCCCTATCAGAGACGTTTATAGGCAGATGCTGAAGATGGGATTTTTGCACAAGCAGAAATTAAGTATTTTCTTCTTTAAGCTACACTTTTAAGTTGTTTTGCAGAAGCACTGAAGCCTGAAACCCTATAGAAACATTGCACAATTTTGAAAACACAAAAAGTGGACTCTTATTCTCAGGAAGATTCAGCAAAAAGTTATGTTTCATAAGGTGATAACACTTAATGTAAGGGCCCTAAAATTTATTTCAGCAATGCTATGGTGTGATCTATCTGAAACAAAGTTGTATGGAGCCAAATCACAGACTCGTGAATCACAGACACAAATATGACATTTCCTATCTAACAGATACTTTATACTATGAACTGATGGTCCTTTCAAAATACTCCAAGACTGAAGGAAAAGAAACCACTGGCATGACAGAAAAAAGGCAAGGTTCAGGTTTTGTCTCCCCATTCTCTGTTTGGGTCATTTGAACGACAAAATCAAGTGTGAAAACAAGGACAGAAATACTGTAGTCTTGCAGGTAACTTCAACTCCAAATGGTGAACTGAAATCAATTGCTTCAGAGAAACAAGATTTTACAGCACTCTGATATGGTGAAATAAAGACAAACAGAGGAGTCTGACTGCCTGTCGCTGGGATCTATTTAAACTACTAAGCTTTAGTAGTGTACAGTCTCATTTACAGGAAATGTGTATTTCCAGTTCTACTGCAAAGAAATCTGAAAGTCATTAATTCTTTGGGTTGTTGAAAAAAAACCCCACACCTTCTCCTAAACTTCCAGTGAAGCAACACTTATGAAATACCTGCAACAGTACTTCTAAATCCTTGCAAAATAAATCTGAAGCCATAAAACACACGGGCCGTAGTCAGTCATCACAGACAATTCCCTGCACAGCACTTGCCACAGAAGGGTAGGTCCTTTGCATTTGGGTTTGATGAGCTGTCAGGGAATTCTGACTGACAAAACACTGTAATGTATTGTAAGATGGTTCCAAACATAATTTTACTCAGGTGAGGTTGTTGATAGAGGCTAATGTTAGTAGGTACTTCGATGTTGCCTGGATTTAGAGATCCACATCCTGTTTGTTTGTAGAAAAATATTCCACAGCATTTAACAAGCATAGCTGTATGCACATTTACAAGTAAAACTGCCTGCAATGTATTAATACAGCTTACTTGTAGAGTTTTGACTTCTTCCTCCTCTTTTCTGTCTTTCATACCTGCATTTGCGAGACTGCTATCTAGCTTGTGGAAGACATCTGAACAGTTTGATTTATACAGCTTGGATACAATGTTGTATATATATTCAATACAATGAAGTTATGCTTTAAACAGGAATGGTACTAAAAACATCAATAAGAAATATACTCTAAACTAATACTATAGATGATATCAGTTGGTGCAATAAATGTAGTATTTAAACAAACCCTTCAAAAATTTCCAAAAGTGGTATATTTTGCTATTATTCCTTTCACAGGTAGATATGAATTTGGCATACTGTAACATCATAGCAGTGTTATGTTAATATTTACCTTTTACTTTCTCTCTTTTCTTGGCAATATATCTAGATGGGAATTTTTTTTTCATAATAACCATTTAGCTGCTCTCTTTGTCCTTTAACCACACTCAGAATATTGTGTGGATATATATAACCAGCTTCTTCACCTGTCTGAAATTTCCAGGGACTTAGATATTTATTTCACTGGCAGCTTTTGCTAAATCAGGAGTTTGCTGGTTGGTCCTGATGGTCAGACATTACAATAACACTCTGTATAAAATGCCCACATAGAGACAAGCTGAAACATACAGGAATGTACTAATTTCAAATTGTTGCCATATCCTTTAATTCAGAGATAATACATTTTTTGATCTTGATTGTTACTCACAAACTATTCCCTAATTATTAACAACCCTTCAGTTAGTGTGAATAATTTCAATACTATGCAAAAAATCTATTTCCTGAAATGTGATATATTTTCATACCATATGTGGTTGTGATGGAAGGGTTTAGTCCCCAGGTTTGTGTGCCAGAAAACATTTATATTGTAGCTCTGGTCTCTTGATTTTGTCTTGCCCTGAGTCAACCATCATCTACTTTGTCTGCCTCAAAGTACTTTCTACTTTTTGATTTCAATGTTCATGTTACTCTAAGCAGCAACACTAGGACCTTTATCCTAGTGCAGAGGAAACACATCTTTTATGCTAGCTGGTCTCACAGCTAAACTCCAGTGATTAAGGTGGGGCAAGATGCCTTGACCCCGAAAAGAGCTACATTTTGTGTTCAAAATACCTGGTTACAGTCAGAGTCTGACATGGTCTCAGTGATGTGTATGATCAAGACCTTACATATGTGCCAGCAGTGCAGTGGTACTGGGAGAGAGAAGTGAGGACACTAGCCCATCAGCATCAGGAAGTTGGGCTCAGGCATTGGGAGGGCAGCTTAGTGTGCAAACCTACTTCATCACTGACCCAAATTCAGAGACCAAAAAGTTGGTCAGACAGAGAAGGACAGGTACTGTTAACATTGGACTGTATACCTTACCTTGTTCACTTTAAAGAGCAAACTAATCAACACTTCTTAGCAACATAGTCTTGTCTTTTCAACAGCTGTGCATTTATCAGGTCTCTCCAAGACGACTCTTTTCTGTTTCAAGGCTAACCTACAGTCAAAAAAAGTTAACCCACTTTGCCAATTTTACCAACATTGCCTCAGAGATGGCAGTTTCTAGAGCAGTAAAGACCTTAGTCACCCCCATATAAGACCCATGTTCTATTTTGCACTTGTGAACAGAGATAAGTACCTCAATTTTCACTCAGGGACCATATGCATGTCCTAAGCACCCAAAACCATCTGGATGCAATTCTGTGCAATGTGCCCCAGGCTAACCTTGTTTGAGCAGAGACATTGGACCATATGGCCCCACTTTGGTCCCTTCAAGCTTTATTCATTTTGTGAATCTGTGATTCATTCATTTGACTATGGGAGAGGTTTTTCAGTCTCTACTTCAATTTTAGAAAAAGTTGCTGTTATTTTTTTTTGCTTTGGAGCTTTGGTTTAGCTTCCTTTGGTTTTGGTTGGTTTTAGTTGGTTTGGGTTGGGATTTTTTTTTTTTTTTTTTTTTTTTTTTTTTTTTTTTTTTTTTAGGACAGAGCGAACAGAAATCAAATTAAGCTCAATGCAACACTGGTCTTAAAGATACTTTTAATTCAAGGTATTCTACTTACAAAACCCAAGGACTGGGTTTGCTTCTGTCAGGCTGTGTAACCAAAAGGCCCTCCATTGTTATCAACCCTGTGATCATAGCAAACCCAGGAAGTTTTAGGTAGGTCATGTTGGGATCTACCTCCTTGTACATAACAGATTTCAGTTTGAGAGAGGAAGCACTGCTTTGCAACCAGATATTTTTATGATGTGATACAAAGTAAAAATATAATGTAGAGAAAGTTTGCCTCTCCAAAGGAAGGCCATTTTAAAAATTTGATCCTAGTTATGTGTACATGTGAATAGTCATCTCTTCAAATTAATAAACAAACAGCTATTCTATTTTTAATTCTGATATCTATCAACCAGGCAGCTCTTAGGCATGAAAGATAGGTTTATTCACTAAAACAGATGACAGATAAGAGCTATATATGTGTTACTAATATTGTTGCACTCTTTCTTCACTGCAGATATTTATAAACAATGAGTGGCATGATTCGGTCAGTGGTAAAAAATTTGCAGTTTTCAACCCTGCAAACGAAGAGAAAATCTGTGAGGTTGAAGAAGGTGACAAGGTAGAATTTTTGTTCTTGCTCTTAGTTCTAACTTTAAATTTGATTCTGCATCTTAAAAACATGAAGGCAAGCAGCCATCTCTGTGATGTAAACCACCTTTGGGGATGTGCTTACTTTATCCTGTATTTATCCTATATGTCTTCTTCAAAATAATTATTTTTTGTTGTTGCTGTTTTTTGTTTGTTTTTGTTTGTTTGGGATTTTTTTTACTAAGTCATAATATTTTATTGTAAAGAGACACTGAAAAACTGGTTTACCTTAGGTTCTTGTTCATATAAGAAAACTTCTGAAGAAGCATTTTTTGCTAATTTTTCATACTATTTTTGATTATTTTTCTTATCTGTGATCAGTGACATATAAAAATTTACTTGGGGGGTTTTTGTTATTTTTTTTTCTTGCTCTCCCTTACTAAGTAATGTAATCTGTTCATTACCCATTTATAAAAGGTTTTCTATTACAGATACCATGAAAAGGGCAATTATTTATACATTTCCACACAGAGTCTGTGAAGATGATTATTGCCTTCAGCATTTTTGAATATGCCCTCTCAGTACTGCCCCTTTCAAATGCTTTATTTTGTCAAAAATATATTCCCAAAAAAGACTCTGAAGTTGAAGGTGACCTGCCAAGTAGTCACTAATGCTACCAAAGTTGATCTACTTAAAGCATGTTGAATCAATGAATTTAAGCAGAGGAGTAAAAAACTTGTTGAAAACTGTAAACAAGTATTTTTTATAGATGTTTTTGAGATTCCTTAATGGAAAATTGCAGATAGATGTTGTGTAATCAGAGATATTACAAAAACCTAAGTGCTAGGCTCTATATTTTTAGTATATAATTTGCTTTTCTCATGAAAAGGATTTGGCTAATGCTACCACATATTTTAAATGTAAGTCATCAAGTGGGGTGAAGGATAGTTATTTAAATAGGACAGGCAATGTTGTTTAACAATTTTAAAAGTGATGACCAAAAAAATATTTTTTATAATCTCTGAGAAAGTAAGGATGAGAAGTGAAGGTTCTATTTACAGTTCACAGATGACTGCAATTGGAAATAAAATTGGCTTTATAATTACAAATTTAATTTTTACAAATATTTATTTCATTGTCTACCCTTTATCCATCAAAGTCAATTTTTTACATCCAAAAGTGAAAAAATTTTTTCACATATCTCACAAAATGACATGTTAATTTTAATCAATAAATATAGATATCTAAAATGCTTTGTATAACAAGCATTTTTTAAACTTAGCAAGTGTCATTAAACACCTGCTTATCCAGGAGAACTACTGTAAAATTTACAAACTGCTTATCTGTACTATAAGATCACCAAAAATGTATTACCAATATAATAAACATGGAGTCTTTCAGAATACTTTGATTTACTATACAAGGATTCACTTTGAATTCTCTTTTGAGAAATACATTCAGAACCATTTGCTCATTCAATCTAATTTACTTTGATCTGTAATTTCATCATGAATCAGCTAATAAACTTTGTGTCTGAGACTGCCTAGCACATGAGCAATAGTGACCACAAAATATTAAGAAGGTTATAATGAGGACACTTTTTTTTTTTTTTTTTAAAAAAAGATGGCTGATAAAGTATGGGGTTTAGTTATTCCATATATCTCACCAGCAGTTTTTCAAAAGCCGTTGTTTTGTTTAGTCCCACTTATTTATATATAGTATTGAGACACTGATATTTGACCATCCTTAAATTAAATTAAATTACTCATGACTTGCAACTGTTCAGTTACCATGCAAAATTTTTGTAGCTTTCCTTTCTTACAAACACTCTAACAACTCATTAAGTAAAAAGATAATACTATTCGACACTGCTTTCTCTTCAATAATTTTGCAAACTAATCTGTAATAATAATGGCTATTAACTAAATTGCTAAGTGAATTGTATAAGTCTAGTAAATTACACAGCCATTAAGAACCCAATATGTTAGAACCTAGACTTCCAATAATGAGCCAAGAGATTTTAGACATTTAATTTGTGCATACAGTGGGGTGTCCACTACCTTGTAGTGGTATTTTAAAAAAACAAGAAGAGATAAGAAAGTGCAGACATACATATGGGTGGGAATGCTTTCCCTTCAGTTTGATGGTTCTTTCAAGCTACATTCCTAATCCTAAAGAGCCCTAGTAATAATATAGCAGCTCAACAAATGGTCAGTTTTTACGCAAAGTAAATGTAGTTCTGTAAAAAACTGGTTCACTGTAGATTTACCCGAATTAAATTTCATACAGTTGAAGGACAGTATTTTTTCAATTACTTTCTGTTCATGGTCCTATATAACATTTATATGATTTCTCTAGATTTTAATTATTTCTGCACTTCCGGCACATGGTACTGTAGTTTTCATTTACATTATTCATACTAGTATGACTTTTGTTTCTCCCTTGTCCATTTCCAGTAAAGGCTAAGCCATGCCCCCAAAGTCCTATTGCAAAGCCATAGAATATTTATGATAGGATTCACAGATAGTGATAATGTATTTGACAATATTCTAACAAATTCTGAAGAAAAACAATTCTTAATCTAGTAGACTTCAGTTACCTGGAGTAGGTGACTGGTCAGTATGACCCTATAATAATGGATATGCTCTTTGTATAAGTTACTCATCATCTTTTCCCAAATTTCCTGGAAAAAAAAAAAAAAATTGGGAAATTCTCCAGGCCTCCTGCTTAACATGTCTATGTTGGGCTTTCCAAGCCATTAACCCACCTCACTCACAGCTTTCAAAATTTCTTGGTTACCAATATGAGTTAAATATTCAAGATCTTGTTCATATTTAAAACTAATGACTTTGTTGTTAACTTCGTCATCTTTATTGACTTAGTCAACCTTGATAATGATTTCCCTGGAGAAGACTTTAGCAAACAGCAGTACAAAAAAAAAGTTTGAAAGACATCCTTCAAACATTGCATGTAAATTCTCAGGGAAATGTGTCATGTATAGAATCCTCCTTTTCTTTTTTTTGCCTCCTTGAATTTTATTTTTTTTTTCATTTCTAACAAAACAAACAAACTAACAAAAATCTCCTTTTTATGCCACTATTTTCCTGGGAAAACTTTTAAAAGAATTATGAAATATGGGAGAATTCAGCTTTCTCACAAGAGATTTATAACTTTTTTAGTCCTGGGACATCATTAACACAGAATAGTTACATGCAATTCATTATAGATTTTCCTTCTATAGTGGAAGACAAATGATAAATAATAAAATATGATATAAAAAACTTTAATGGACTGACAGGTTAACTGGCATATACAAAGACAATGCTTAGACATCAAAATACTTAGGCTTAGCATTTTAAATCTGGTCTAGTTTTTAATTGTCAAAATAATTTTAAATATGTTTGTCTTAAAATTTAAAAAAATAAATGTATTAATTTTTCTTTTTCAATAATACATTTGTGTTCACTTTATGAAATACCATAAGAAACAGATTTTTCTAAGCTGGTCTTCACTAATCACAAGATACCTGATGAGTAATTAAACATTTAACTTTCAGATTTGGACATATCTTTGTAAATAAAAGAGATTAAATTGTATCATCAGTGTAATTGCTTGGTGTATGAAGAGGGCTTGAAACTCTGAATTTTAAAAATAGAATTCCTTAATATGTTTTTATTTTAGAGCCTTTGAAAACACACCACCTGTTTCTCACTCAATTTCACATTGCTGAGTTAGTAACAGAAGTGTTTGGAAAAAAATAAACCATGCATTTAAAATTACTGTATGAATTTTGATTGCATGGGTCTTGGTGTCTCTTATTTTAAATTTATGTTAACTTTAACAAGACAAAAAGACTGATGACAGGATCAGTTATTGAGTATCAAAATTTCTCTTTTTTCCCCACAGGCGGATGTAGACAAGGCAGTTAAAGCAGCTAGAAAGGCTTTTGAGCTTGGGTCACCCTGGCGTACAATGGATGCTTCAGAGCGAGGAAGGCTCTTGAATAAACTAGCTGACTTAGTTGAAAGAGATCGGCTGATTTTAGCTGTGAGTATGATAAGTGAACAAAAAGACTGGGAGGAAAGTCCTAATTTTTAACAGAAGACTCAGGCAAGTGTAACTTGCCTACCCTTTGGAAAGTCAGGTTTTCTCAATATTTTTTTCATCACTGTAGCAAACAGACCATAGTAAACTGGCTTGCATTCTGGCCTATTAACACCCCAAATCCACAAACTACTTGAGTATTTGATTAACTTTAAAGTGACACAAACTACTTATAATCACAGTAATTTGAATTGCTGATTCTTAAGGACATACTAACATAGATCACATGGTTAACATTTGTGTGAATCAAGGCCTAAAATCAGATTAAAGCCTAAATCAAAGCCTAAACTAAAAACCTGGCTCAGTGCTTTTAGATGATTGATTGATTGATTTATACAAGTCAGAACTGGGAGAAATTCTGAATTTTGTATCTATATATTACATTATCACTGGGCCTTCATTGACTTAAGCTTGAAATTGGTAATGAGTGGTAAAATTTAACCAGAACCAATAATCAGTGAATTATTTAAAAGGAAGAAGAACATGAGGGGTTAGGAATGATGTCCTGTCTTTACCAAGTACTATGTATTGGCCATTTTGCCACACTTAGCAGCAGACGTGTAAGTTGCCCGTCCCCACCTACAGATAGTGAACTATGGCAAGAAATAACATGTAATATAGAAATTAACTCCTCCCACTTGTTTTAAGCCCCACATATCATGCTATCATTAAGGTGATCTCTCTACTATTTCAAGAACATTCTGTAAGCAAAATTTAGGCAGGATAATTGTTTGCACTGAACATGAATCCTTGGTTTCTGTCAACAGTGTAAAAAAATTAAATAGAAGAAGTATCATCACTCAGATTGATCTAGTTACAGTTTGAAGTATTTAGCCATGAGCCACAAACTACAGTTGATGAGCTCATAAAATTTAAACCTCCAAATAAGTAAAACCTGCAAATACCTATTGTCCATTCTATGTCCTTATGACGGTAGCATAGTTTCTCAGGAGAAACCTTGTGCGGCTAGAACTTACGTCCTTTATGATGATAGATTCATTTGAGATGAGAGAAACAAAATTTTAAGAGAGGTACATTTTTTAATAGTAAAGTGTGCCTCCTTGCCAATTAAATATTAAATAAGATGACATTTATTTCTTTATTGTAGAGCCTAAGGCATGAAAAATGCAAAGACAATGAAGATATAGTACTTTTTTCCACAAAAAAAAGGGTGAATCATTGCGTTACTTTTTGTTCCCATTTGCCATTTTCATATGGAAGTATTGATTTCTTTGGGGCCACTCTCAAGTTTCTAATTTACTGACTTTGTTTATATTTCTTACATCTTACTCACACTGTTAACTATTTCCCCTTTTAGATAAGGTATGTTTGAATTAAGTGGTTTCCAGACTTTATCAAAGTGAAATGAGATTCTCTCCACTCACAGCTTATACTACCTGCAGAACTAGCACTATAGAATAACAAATATCCCTGTCCACTAGAGATCAAAATAGATGCCCAAAGCTCATTGCAAAGGTATTTTACTGTGTTCATGCATTTGACCAGGACGAAAATTACTCCATTTCAGTGTTTTGTTTAATGATAACACGCTTCAGAGGCTCAGCAACCCTACAGGTAAGTGACTGAAAAAGTCAAGGAGGGGACTGAAAAAAGCCCTTTTGAATGTGTTTCTTATGCTTCAGTCTGTTGTGATATTGAAAGCTAGAGGATTCATAAGTTTGAGGACAGGGAATAGATGTTCAAACAGAATGAAACAACTCCAGATATATTGCCTGGAATGTCAAGGGCATATCTCATTTAATCAGTTCCTTGCTGCAGGAAACCATAAAGCTTTGCTATCTTCTCTGTTTCTTTTGTTCCCTTCCAAAGTATGATATGTGAAATGTGTCCAGTTAACTAAAACTGTAGATTTCATAGGGGTGTTATTGGTGAAAAACTGTTCTTGAAGGACCAGTCTGTAAATCTGAAATGCTAAAGAACCCTAACAAATTTAGAAAGGAAAAATATATTTCTAAGATTTGATTAGATCTTGACACTGTAGTTTGGGTTTTTCCTTCTGAGTATCGTAACATGTTTGTCCACAAAGCTGGAGGTCCTCAGTGTCTCTGCTTTGGAAAACTTGGGAAAAACATTCTAGGAGTGTCAAAAAGATGTTGACACTATTTAAGAATGACACATGGTCTTTAACTAGATGTCCCAAAAATTAGGGGTGTGGAAATGGTGTTAATCAAAACCACATCCCCTGGATTTGGCTAGAAATCAATCTTGCTGGTGTCTGTGGATGGAAGAAACTTGGGCAGCTGAAGAGTTATAGATGTTGAATGAATATTTACTGATCATTATTCCAAAAGTTTATATCTGCCTGGCATGGAGAGTCAGACTTGGCTTCAAATAAGGGCAGTTAGGTCACTCAGTTGGTAGTTAACCAGTAAAAGAGAATCTCTTCTATGTAAGTATTTGGTTTTTATAGTGAATTTTTCTCAGTTAGAAGTTCTAGATGACTCAGATATTTCCTTTGCACATCAAATACTCAAGGTGTATTTAGAGGAATATATGCCATGATTTGAGTCTTCTTGCTAGTATGTAAGGAAGACCACGCATTTTATTTGCATCTTTTACTTGCAGACTGTAACCTAATCTCGAGCTATGCTTGCAGAATATTTAATATAAACCAGAATAGTGTAACTGATTCAGATGGAAGCAATGTTATTGTTTTTTTGGTACATCTTGCCATTCCAAATGTGCCATGATAATACTATCCACACAGCTCAACAGAAATACATCATAATGAAATTTTCTCACTTCTAAATTGCAACTTTAAGTTTTTCAAATATTATGTGTCTTTCAAAAGGGAATTAATCTAAATGTTTGTACTAAAACCAAAATCCTCAAACTGAACTACTAAAAGCTAAATCACAAAGTACAAGCATAAAGAACCATTGTCAGTATTTGATATTAACTTTTTAATTGCCATTGCCTGCAGACAATGGAAGCCATTGATGGTGGGAAACTCTTCTCCACTGCCTACCTAATGGACCTAGGTGCCTGTGTCAAAACGTTACGCTACTGTGCAGGTTGGGCTGATAAAATCCATGGGCGTACTGTTCCAATGGGTAAGTAGTTTTGAGATAACAGAAGTACAGGACTGAAGCCAATGGGACCTGTAAATAACTGACTTTTATCTAAAAGTTGTGCAACACAGAAAATATCTCAAATGGAAAATGTTTTTGATAGTTTTTAATATAGGTTATTAAAGATTTTTCATAGTTTTCAGTTTAAAATTTTAGTGCAGTTCTTCACATTTATTTGTTGTTCTATATACTACTAACCAGTATTGTCTATTGACCAACAAATTTAACCTGTATGTACATCTAAAAAGCATGGTAGGCTACTTTTGCATAGCAATGTATAGTTTATTGTAGTGAAACTACAATAGTGAAAAACAGGTATTTGCTTATTAAATCTAAGATTAGCACAAAGCAGTAATATTTGTTTCAGTTACTGTATAATGTACTAAGAAGAGTAATTACTAAGAGATAGGAAGAAGGAAAGAGTATTTTGCTAAAATTTCACTTCATTCCCTTTCCCATTAAGGAGCTCTGTGAAAACATTGTCTCTCAAGCCACCCTGTCTCAGAAGGAAAAAGAAAAGAATGATAATAAAGAAGGAATTATGGAAAACTGGAGTGATAAATACTTCCAACTTTTTTTGCATCACGTAGACCTCTATACTAGGCTTAATGGAACACATGTCTATTTGAATCAAAGAGAATTTTATACTTAATAGATTTGATTTAAGCTAAGATCAAATTAAAAAAAAAAAAAAGTCTGATATGTACCTAGGATTTAAAAGAACAAAGGTGAAAAAAGAAATTAAGAATGCTCATTGATGTGTTGTGCGTACTACATCAAGAAGCAGCGTTATGACTGCAAAAGTCAGTCAGACTGGCAAAAACAAACCTTGGATCTATGAAGAAAGTAGACATTGAATCCAGATGTATTTTATGGTTCTTTTCATAGTTAAGATTTTGAAAACATAATTTATAAGTAAAACTGCATCCTGCTATGTTTGACATCCAGCTTTATCATCTTTCTCATTTAACTGTTTCCCACAAATACTTTGTCTGAATGTCTAATTGTTTCTTTGTCCCATAGATGGAAACTTTTTTACATTTACAAGACATGAGCCCATTGGTGTGTGTGGCCAAATTATTCCTGTAAGTTGGAACTATTTATGTAAAACACAAATATTCCTCTTTACAAATGGAAATGCTTTTGAAATTTTGCCAATTTTGCAAGTGCATTTGTGAAACATTGCTAATCAGAAATTTTCAGATCCTGAAAGATAAAGACTATCCTGAGTGCTCAAATTCTGCAACACAGAGTTTTTGACCAGTCAGTCTGATTCAACTTTTTCTCCCTAATCCCTGTATGTGGAAGGCAAACAAATCTCAAAAGATTAACAGAATAGTTTGAAAGATGGAATTGTGTTTTGTTGCAACTGAAAGATTTAGAAAAAAAAAAATACATAGGAGAGTGTAATATTTACAGCCTATAAGAAATAAGTTCTTTAAGACCTAGAATATCTGTTCAGCTCCTTATAGCTTCCAGATAGATGGATTTTTATTTATTCCTAAAACTCATTCACATATAAACTCACAGTTTTGAAGTCACTTATTTTAAGTGAAGATTCAAAAGATTGACCTTGAAGAATGCAACTTTTAAACGTATTTGTGAGGTCTATACAGTTTCAAGGAGTTCCTGTGAAAACAGTTCAATGCACTAGGCACTCCTAATCTACACAGCCCTTTGCACATGGTAGTTGTAAGCAGCCTCACTTGACCTGCCTGACAACTTAACAGATTCTGAAATAGTCAACTTGTCTATTAGGTTTGCTCAGACATATGGGCCCCACACATGTTCCTAGTGTCTTTCAGTTGAGCCTGAAGATTTGCTCTTTACAGCACCACCTTGATTTGGAGAACATTGCTGGAATATGTTTGGAACCAGTCTCTAGAAAAGCGTGGGAAACTCATGGTTTAGATTTTTTTGTAGGTCAGACCAAAAAAAAACTCAAGTAAAACACTCAGTTAAGATAACCTAAAGAACTAGAAACATTAGATGTGGCAACTTCAAATAAAATTACATCCTGGAGGTATAAGCAGAAATTAGTACAAACACTGGCTTCCACTATAAAATTAAAAGGATTAATAGGATTTCTGAGTATGTCTTCATTTTCTCTCCATTGAAATGTGAACCAGCAAGTTGGAGGTTTCTACATAAACCAAAACTTTGAGGATTATGTGAAGGTTGCAAACCATGTTTGATAGCTCACCATTTCCATTTCCTTTCACTTACACAATTCCATTTTAATGATGAATAATCAGTAAACCCTGTAATCCCTCACTTTGTGTTACTTATGCTCCCACTGTTTTTGTGGATGGGGTAATACTGAAATGAGAAAAGGAGAGAGAAAAACAGTTGCATGAATATTCCTCCAAGCCTTTTTTACATAATAGGAAACTCAACTGCCTTTTTCATAAAGGTGTCTTATGAGCCTCAGCTCATGGACTCAATGCTTCCCAAACTATTACAAGCATTCTTAAAGGGGCAAAGAGTTTTTACCTTAATCACATTACCCTCATATTGCATAACATGGAGTCCAAAGCAGTCAGCTTAGAATACTGAACTGATGATGGTTCTAATCATTTAAGATAGTAAAACTCCCAATTGCATCACTAATCCAGCAACTGTCTGTAAGACTGTTGCAGGAATACACTTGTAGTCTCTTGAGCTTTTACCTAAAACACTTATTGTCTCTTGAGCTTTTAACTAAAACCTTGGATCCTCTGTACTTACACATACAAAAATCACTAGTCTTTGTGTTACGAGGTTTGCCAGTTTCTTTTACAAAATACCTTCATTCTGAAGACTTCAACAAAGAGATCAACCACCCAGTTGACAATTTGCCCTATTATAACAAAAAAAGCTGAGGCATTTTGTTGATAATAGAAATAGGATACTCTTTCTCATCTGTCTTTCAGTGGAACTTCCCATTGGTTATGTTCATCTGGAAGATTGCCCCTGCCCTTTGTTGTGGAAACACAGTGGTTGTCAAACCAGCAGAACAAACTCCACTCACTGCCCTTTACATGGGATCCTTAATTAAAGAGGTAAGTAGTCAACCACAGAGTTATTTGCTCTTCTCAGAAATGTAAGAATATATTGCAGCTGAAATGTCACAGAGGTAATACAATCCAGGCTGGCCTCTGCCTGTACTTGTCATTGCATGCCTAGCCTCTCACTGTGGAACTTGCCTTACTGTAAACTGGTGAAGTCAATCCAGGGCAAAAACATGTTTCAGCCTCAGACACACACACACAAAACTCCACAGTAGCCACTTAGTAAACTCCATTCCTTCCAAAATATATTTGTAGTACAAAAGCACAGTACCTTTCAAGTCAAGACTAAACAAGTACTCTAGTGCAGAGTACTTGGAGATGGGTGGGAAGGACTTTATTAGCATAGTTATCACAGGGAAGAATCTGTTTGTACAGCTATTTTTTTTTTTTAATTGAACAAAGTTTTCATTCACCTGGGTTTATTATTAACAGGCAGCTGTAAAATCGAACTGGTAACTGCTGCAAACCTGTGAACTCTTTTCACACAACTGTGAGAATACGCTTTGTGCTCTTGAATACAAGGAGTGTGCTAGTCTTTTCATTGTCTCCAGAGCTAACTATTGTGCCCAGGGCAGCAAACATCTGAAGAGAACAGTTAAATAACTTAGCTTTCTTCCCATTAAAATCAACAAATGTAATCTAACATGTTTCAAAAGTTGGCACAGATGTCAATAATCACCAGGGCAGTAACCTTGTAGAGTTTTAATGAAAATGACTTGCCACATTTTATTATTCTGCTTCAAAACAATGATTTAGCAGAGCATACTGGCTGGTTATGTTTTAATATTACACAAAACCTAAATGATTATCAGGACAGACCCAAGTCCTGCCATTATTGCATCATATGGTAAAAGCTATTAGATAATATTGGGGAGGAGAATTGCTTTAAAAATTATCAGAGATACTGTCTCTATTAATTTTTAACAGTAAGTATCAGAAAGTAAATTTCTCTGAAAAAAATAACAAGGAAAGGAACTCAGTTCTCCTATGAATCTAATGAAATATCTATTCTGATATTCTGATTTCCTGAAGAGAATGCTCCTAAGTGAGAATGTGATCAGTATCCAGATTATTCAAACAAAGTTGAAACCAAATTCCTGACAGTGATCACTTCAATAGCTGCTTTAGACTTGTGAAAAGATCTCAAGGTCTAATTTAACTTTCTAATTCTCAAGTGTTCAGCTTAAAAAAAAAAAAAAAAAAAAGATATAGCAACTTTTGGTAATCTTCACTATCCTTCCTTAATAGCCCTCACAAATCTCCCTTTTCAATATATAGAGAAGAACTTCTAAAACAAACATAAATGTTAAATGCTAAAAGTCAGACAGTGTGAATTTGTTGCAAAAGAGATGCTTCTTCTTACTTTTCTCTACAAATTAAGTATGAAACACTATTCCATCAAATGGAATGAACCTCATTGCCTCATCAGTTTGAGGGTAAATATTAATCTAGAATATTAAATGAACGTAACAAGCAAAGATAGACTGTGTCCAAGCATAAAATTTTAAGGAATATAAGTTTATTGAATAAAAGTAACACTCTGCTGTCAATAATACAGGACATGAGTTTTAGGAGTTACAACTCACCACCCGAAACTTACCATTTTCCAAATAAAAATTGGAACTTTTGCATGTAATACCAAAGTCCCTATTAACGCTAAAAAGAGACTCATTTAAGGGATAATGCGGGAGAAGAATTTTTTTAGTATTTTAATTCAATGTTTGCTCTGCAAGTACCATTAAGGTTCCATGGCTGTTTCATAAACTGACAAAAAGTGCAGCTACACCTCACACATCTTTGCAGTTTGCCTGACAACCTGCTGGAAGAAAATAGCTTATTTCTCCTATGAATGGAACATAACTAATGCAGGATTGATGGGAAACAACAGGTTTTCAACCACAGGAAAAGCCTTTTTATCCTGCATAAAAAATGTGCAGGATATTCGAAGTATGCATATCTCAGGTAACAAAGTTTTTCATGCTTAGTAGCTGATCTGCCTCTTTTTTTACTATAACCTCCCATGTTGACCACTCTACTTTCAACCCACATCCAGAGGAACAAGCAAAGACATTGATTTTGAAGTACTATTTCCATGATTTTTTCTTAAAAGTATTTCAGTCAGCAGAAAAAAAAAGAAAAAAAAAAAAAAGCTGAAAGACAGATGAAGGGATAAAGACATACATCCTTTAAGAATGAAAACATTTGGGGGTCTAACTCCGAGAATAAATGTATGGCTGAGAAAAAGTGTCTGGAGAACTGAAAAGAGAAGTAAAACTACCTGAGATAAGTTCTTCTATTCATTATCCTTCCTCAAATTTACAGGGTTCTTTTTTCCAATTCAGGCAGGATTTCCACCTGGAGTTGTGAGCATTGTGCCAGGCTTTGGACCCACTGCTGGGGCAGCAATTTCTCACCACATGGATATAGATAAAGTAGCTTTCACAGGCTCTACAGAGGTACTGCAATGAATGCAAGAAAATATAAGCAGGAAATGTGCCCTTCTGATTCCCATGAGTGATTTAATGTCTAACTTGTTCTGTGTAGTTATTTTAACTCTCTTCTTTCTTTTGATTGCTGGTTTGTTAAACAAAGTCTGTTAAATGATTTGTTGGTTATTATTAACTTTAAACATATTTAAACAGTATTTGTTAATGCTAGAAAACCCTTCAAACAAAGGCAGTCTATGAGATACTCTAGGTTCTAACATACCAAGGCTGGTTTAAGTCTTATTCATTAAAACCAGAACATTTTTATAAGATTGTTTGCATTGTTTTTTAAGAAGCTTTTAGTTCCTTTTAGTTTTAATACCAACAGGATGGTAGGAAGGTACCTAAGAAATCTCATTCCTGGTTCTGCACACACCTAGACGAGGTGATGGCTTTTTGGTATTTTGCTGATACTTAGGATCATCTGGGTGGTCTTAAGAGAGTATTTGAGTATTTATTAGTTTAATAATTAAAAGGAAGGTCCATGTTAATTTTCCCTCAGCTTCACTCTGAAAAATTGTAAATTATATAATCAAACATTTCTCATTGCAGGCATTATACAGCTATATCTTAAACACAATCCATTATATTGTCTTTCTGGATGCATGCTAAATGAAAGAGCTGCCATCTGGTCTCTTAACTTCTTGGATGCAGACTCCAAAGATGAATACCATGGCCTTAGGTCAGGGATCAGTACACACTGACTGCAAGAGCTATATTTACTCTTAGAAACCTTTAGCTCTAAAGTAATGGGAAAAGAAAACAAACCAAACCCCCAACATCTGAGAAATATTCCACAGATGTTCCCAATAGACAGCAACAACTACAGTCCCAGCGTCCCATGAGCCTCCAAAGGCAGATGAACCCAAGGGTGTATGCATAGATTTTGCTGACAGTCTTCTACTGACAGTGCAATTTAGCAATGAGAAATTATGACAGAAAGGCTGACAGAGGGATGAAATTTATCTGATGGTTACTGGCAGTTATAGTCCAAAGCTGCAAGAGCTACAATCATGTTTTTCCATCAGAGTTTTTCCAGGGCAACTCATAGTAAGTGATTCTTTCAATTGCGTCACCACTAGAAAAAAACAGTGTAGGGGTTCTACTTCACAGTATCCATTTTTCCCTCTTCTTTCTTTTAGGGGAGAAACAGGAATAATAAAAAGTGTCAGTGCAGGCAAGGTAGATTTTTTGCACTTTGTGCATCAAATGGATAAAACAGAGAAATTTCAGCCTAATGGGAGTAACAGGACAAGCTGAAATCTTTAGATTACAGATACATGTAGGAAGAGTGGTGATAACCAAAAAAGCAGCACATATCTTTGGCAATTAACATGAATGCATACAGGGAGAAACTCTTCTGAAAAAAATTCTGGTTTATAGGTTACCAGTCACCTGCAGTCTGACTATTCTTTTAGATATTGTTTTTTTCATTTATTTTTAATTTTATTACTGGGATAGTAGACAACTGTGAATGGATTTTCACAGCTGAGGAAGTCAGAGAAGTTTATAGAGGTCATTAAAAACTTTTTGAGATGAAGCTGTCTTCTCCCTACCTTTTAGGTTGGCAAACTGATTAAAGAAGCAGCAGGAAGGAGCAATCTGAAGAGAGTTACCTTGGAACTTGGAGGAAAAAGTCCTAACATTATATTTGCGGATGCTGACTGTTAGTAGCAATTTTATCACATAAGCTACTGCTATCGCAAATCAAATTCTCTTTTTCTTTTCTTTGTCAGTAAATTCTTTGAACCTTTCCATTAAAGGAGTAGTATTTAATGTTTTCTGGTCATCCCTTAGTTTTAATTTAGATTGCTACCAAAAACTGATGGTTCCTGAATAGATACAGATCTCTGACAACCTGTTCACCTGCAGTGTAATCATCATCTTAATGTAATACGAATGCAGAATTTAAAGTATAGATGAATCTTGTATATGTTTATTAACTTTATAGATGAATACTCCTCTTTTTACTGTTGGCAGGGAAAATAGTGTTGAATGTACATTTCACATGGAACAGCTTAATGTGTATTTAGCTAGGTGTACCATGCTGCTCTTGATAGGAGTAGTTTGGACATATGTAAATGGATGTATATCTCTGTTTTAAAGGACCATAAAAATAAAAAGTGCTAAAAAGGAAAAATGAGTTTAAATGAGAAAGGTTAGTAAAGGATTAATGATGTATCAGTTTGTGTTTATGATCTGATGAGGTCTGCATTTCTTTGCAGTGGACGCCGCTGTGGAATTTGCACATATTGGTCTGTTCTATCACCAGGGACAGTGTTGTATAGCAGGATCTAGGATTTTTGTGGAAGAGCCTATTTATGATGAGTTTGTTCGCCGAAGCATTGAAAGAGCAAAGAAGTATACTCTTGGGAATCCTTTGTTGCCTGGTGTACAGCAAGGCCCTCAAGTACGTAATGTTAAGTGTCTTCAGCATAATTGTGTCTTGACACCACAATTTAATGTACTTCTACACCTATTGTTGCAGTAGGTACTTCCAAGGCTAAGTACATTTTCCTAGTGGTTAGCCTGTAAGACAAGGAGGAAGAAATTGGAGCGATTGTTGTTTATGACACTATCATAAGCCTATGGTGAGGTCTCTTTCTCTTTTCTAGTTCCTTTTATTAGTGAGGGGAACAATTATAAAGAATTTAAATGCTTTGAGAAACCTCTAATACAACAACTGTAAAAATGCAAGTGCAATCACTCATGTCATGTTATAGATTGCTAATTTTATATTCAAATAGTGCCACTGTAAGTAACTAGCTTAAGAAAATAAGACTTTTAATGTCTTTTCCCCTGTTTCAAGGTGCTAGACCTTCATTATGCTGGTCTCTGTTTTAAAATATTACACAATTTAAATGGAAAAGTTTTTATTTTTTCTGTCTGTTATTAAAAGGTTATGCCAACAGCTTCCCCATCAAATGAATGCTAAAATACAACATTAAAAAGTATGGCATCACAAGGCTGTGAATTCAGTGGATCACATCAGACCATGGTTAAATTAGTTTTCATCTAATCTTATTTCCATAGCAGTTTATACTGCAGGATATATACTTAATTGTTAGAGCTATTATGTGCACATTTAATTGTCACAGAATAAAAGAACTGTATTAGAAAAAAGTTGGAGATAAAACAAATATTTGATAGTGTAGCATGTTCTTCATTAGTTATCATGGTCATTTTATGTAAAAAAAGACACCAAGTAAATTGGAAAAGAAGCATTCCAAGACACACGAGATCTGTGAAATTTAAAAATGTTAAGGAAGTATGTTATTTTGTTATCCTGCAATGTGTTTTCATACAAGATAAGACATTCAGCTGAATAAATTTTAAAACTCAAAGGGCAGAAAGATTCAAGCAAGTAAACTCCAGGTATCTGATGTACGGCTAATATAAAATTAACAGAAATCATCTATCAGGTTATTGTGGCTTTACTGAGTTTGAAATTCATGCCAGCAATTTAAATGAGAGGTACAAGTAAACTTTTACTGAAAAAAATAAGGAAGGTTAAACATGTGAATAAATCCATACTGCAAATATCTGAAAGAGTATAAAGATTCTTTTTGCCTCTAGTCTCATCATTTGCTATTATTGCTTTTTTTTTTCTTGGCAAACTTTAGCAGAAACATAACAATTCTACAGTTTAGCAAAGTTACTCATCTTAGAATGGGTATGATCCCACTTAATACAAAATTTTAGCCATGTGGTTTAAGTGCGTTTCTGGTGTGGTAATTATGTTAAATATCTCTCTGTCTTCATATTCCTTGTGCTTTACCTAATTCTTTTTAGAAACAAAAACTGATAGCCTGTATCAGGCCTATTCACTGTGGTCTCTTGCCATAGAGAAAAAGACACTGTTGTTCAGTGCACAAGTACTCTGGGGAAGCACCTGCCTTAGATAGTAAGTTTGGATAACATTTTTACACAGTGGGCACTAAAGAAGAGGCAAAAGTCCTAAAGTCTTAATGGAATTCAAAAGATCCTATATAGGCTAATTCGCACACTACTAAGAAAAATAATGATGATGATAATAACAAAGACTGATAACAACGTGAGCTGTATCATATAAACCTCATTTTCTCTTCAAGATGTTTATGTGGCCATCAGGGTAGCAGAAATTTTAAGTCTTCAACATCCAGTAAGGCAAACTTTTGTTTGAAAGCAAAATGGCAAAGGGAGTGCAATGAAATAAAAATCATCTCCTTATAAATTCTTATAGCTATAAACTTTTTTCACAGTTTTATTTAAAAAGCTGTTTAGTTTAATATGTGTCCAGAACTCCCCAGAACCTTTGAAAATATTATTGAGTTCTAAGACCATGGTAGAACTTGTTGCTCAAGCTGAAATTGGACATTTTTGTTTGCACAACTAAGAAACAAGTTGCACACCTTCTCTGCTCTGCTGATTGATGAGTATGATCACAGAGAAGAAAATTCTGTCCAAGAGTCACCCTGGAAGTAATCTCAGTACCTGAAGGACTGAAGTCTGAAATAGTGAAGGAAAGAATCATGAAAATGAAGCGAAGAAATGAAGAGAGAGAGAGAGAGAGAGAGAGAGGGAGACAATGTTAGAATGTTAGAAGTCTCTACCAAATAACCTTTATTGAGGTTTTTTTGACATATATGTTATCTTGTGCACAATGTCCTTTCACTCCTGAAGTGGTGATTGGTTGATTTGGACCTTGGAGGAAAGAAAACAATATGTGATCTGTTTCTAGTCTCCATTTACACTCTTTGCTTTTATCCATTTTGTCACTGAAAACTGGAAGGAGTTAGAGAAATACAAGTGCCTATTGCACTGTCACCGTAAACTTCTTTTCCAGAGAAAAGCCATGCATTTTGCCACACTGTAGAACCAAACTACAATGTGCTTGGCATATATTAAATTTGTTGGTAGGTCTGAGCAAGCAGAAGGATAGAGACTGGCCTCATATCATAAAGAATTTGCCATCAAATGGCAAGTTTATACATCTTTATTCCATTAATAAATCAAAATTACCTAAAAAACCCATTGAATTTAAATTGTAATTTATTGGGGTTTTTTAACCTCATCTAATATTTTATGAAAGTAGTATGGCCAGTCTATCAGACTTGGTGAAGTAAGGGGGAGTTTTATTGGCTAGGTCAAGCCCTTTATTATTTTTTCAGAGTCAAGCCCAGCAATTTTTGTTTCAACGAACCATTTGTAGTTGGCAAGAGTACTGAGAAATATAAAAAAAAATGAATTCTGTAGATTATTTTTTCCTTCTTTATTAAGAAAATGAGAACATCAGTCCCTCTATAGCTAATTCTCCTATGTCAAAATTTATGATTATTGGTCCATTTGAGAAAGGCCCACAAAGTTATGAGAGGTTAGTGATAAGAATATCAGCCGGGCTCTCTACCTGTTCCATTGCAACCATGTAATTGAACAAAAAATGCAACATTGTTAGGTTTAGGTTAATGATTTATAAGACCAAGTGTTAACAGTGTGTGCTGTTTTCATCCTTGAGATATCTTTTCATTTAGATTGACAAGGAGCAGTTTAAAAAAATCCTGGAGCTAATCGAGAGTGGGAAAAAAGAAGGAGCCAAACTGGAATGTGGAGGAGGTCCATGGGGAGACAAGGGTTACTTCATCCAGCCCACAGTTTTTTCTAATGTTACAGATGATATGCGCATCGCCAAAGAGGAGGTAAATAAATTTTCAGCTCTCTGTTCTCTCACTGGAAATGATCTGTTTAAATGTCTATATAAAATATTCACTTAAAAGGTCAAGCAGCTACATAAAAATGCCACCATTAGATCTTGGCCTTTGTTGGTTTCTTCTGCCCATTTCACCAAACTGGGCAAGGTGAGGGAGAGGTATATGAGGCCTGCCTGCCAACAAAGGCTGCTGCTTAAGTTGGCAGTAGGTAAATGCTGAGGGTTTGATTGTTTACATTACCCCATACTGTCCGTGTCTCATATACCAGAGTCACAGTGAGCTGCAATAGAGAAGCAAATGGTGGATGCACAGCTTGTGAACAATTTGCACTCCCTAAGGAGCTAATTTGGTGCTTGGACACTATGTACAAGGCAGCTATTTTGCAATATGAGAAACTATTTGGATTGTGCTTCCAGAGGTATTTTGTTGGCGGCAATTACTGCAAAGCAGAATTTTGCCTCTCTAGGATTATTTAACTTAGATCATTTTGCAATGCATCTACACATCATTGAAGAATCTTTTACTGAGGCGACATTGCCAGGGCATAAGTGATTACCTGTGAGGAATGAGAGAGAGTTAAGAGTGCAGAGTTATGCCAGCTTATTCTGTAAACACAGCCTCAAAGTCCAGTCATGACTTCTTCTCTGTGTTTTTCTACATTCATCTTGATTAATAACTGCTGCATGTGGGCTGCAATTGGTGTCCATTATACTACTTCATAAAAAAAGCTCCTTCAAAATCCTCCTAACAGTTGATTTACAAAGCCAACATTACTGCTGATGCAGTCTGCTGAATGTACTTAGTACATCCAGCAAGAGTCAACAGCCCAAGTTAAAAAATGAAGACCAGAGCATTAAGAGTTAATTGTGACAGGAAGACAGCTGTAAAGCAGAAGAGAGCTGTATGAGACAGAATTTGGATAGTTTCTGCTATTTTAGGAGTCAGGTAGAAAACCACACAGAATTACATTTTTTTTTTTTTTTTTCAGCTCTATTAGTTTATTTTCAGTCAGCAGAGCTGCTTCTCATTCTTATTTATTTATTTATTTATTTATTTATTTATTTATTTATTTTAGTGCTTTGTAACCAGCAATGAAACCCTAGATAGGCAAGGCAATTTAAAAAATATCCAAGTTTTGAAGCTCACAATTTGAATGGTGAGGGAATGTTCAGTGGTCTTCTGATCTATGTAAATCAATCCTTGAAATGCTAGTTAGTAACTAGCACTAAAATCAGTCAAGCAGAGATCTCACAGCCTGTAAGAATAGAAGTAATTGGATGTAGGAATGTCCCCTCCCAGTACACAGTCTTGGTGTTTGGTGGTGGGCGTGAACACCTCTGGCTGAAAACACAGAGTGATGGTAGCAGGAAAGCCAAACCTGAGTGACTATTATCTCACCTAACACCCATATAGAAAGCAGAATCAATTGTTTCACTTGGAGAAAATTCCCAGTTGCGCAGCTACCTGAAGAGAGAAGAGTCTACTGGAAAATTTAGATGAAAGAAAAATTGAATTCTTTCTCAACTTTAAAAGTGGAGCTTACCAAGAAAATACCACTTTGTTAGTGACCAGTATAGACATGTAGCACACTGTGACACTATGTTAACTACCTTTAGGTGGGAGTATTTTGATCCCTATTACTTGTATGCATTATTTATTTATATATCTATTGTTCTATTAATCATTTTATGATAGGTTATCTTGATTTACTTCATATAGCAAAAATCGTTATGTGTATTTATAATTTTTTTAGAACATTTTTCTGAAATGTACACTCAACTGAATTAATTCAGGAATAAGGTAATCTGACAGATGTAATTTTAATAAATAAAAATTGTTTTAAATAGTGAGTTTTTCTAGTCTACGTTTATAAGTTTAAGTGTGTTTGATACAGATATTTGGACCTGTTCAACAAATCATGAAGTTCAAAACTATAGATGAAGTTATCAAGAGGGCAAATAATACTATGTATGGCTTAGCAGCAGCAGTTTTTACCAAAGACATTGATAAAGCACTGACATTTGCAGCTGCTCTTCAGGCTGGAACAGTATGGTAAGTAATGGGTTTTTTTTTAAATTCTTCCTTTAGATCTGCAGGTGTCAATGGCAATAATTGTAGGACACTTTCACTGTTCTTTGGGTAGTGTATTTTTATATTTACTCCTTGTCATCTTTATAGAGGTAGATCATTGTCATTCTCCTCTGTACCTCTTTCTCTCACTTTTCCCTACTTAATATGCTATTAAACAACTGCATCTTGTAAGTCTTCACACAACTGGCCTGTAGACTTAGTCTAAAAAGGGAAACTGACTAGCTAAGAAGGAAAAGAAACAAAAGAAAACACAATGAGAGTGCCCTTTTCCTTTATGTTCAGGATCTGGGAGTAGGCCAATAGTGTCCAAAGGAGGGCAATGAAGATGGGGAAGCCATATGAGGAGCAGCTGAGGTCACTTGTTGTGTTCAATCTGGAGGAGGCTGTGCAGAGACCTCTTTGCAGTTACAACTTCCTCATGAGGGGAAGAGAAGGTGGGGGCAGGCACTGATCTCTTCTCTGTGGTGACCAGTGACAAAACCTGAGGGAATGGCCTGAAGTTGTGTCACGGGAGGCTTAGGTTGGATATTAGAAAAAGGTTCTTCACCCAGAGGGTGGTTTGGCACAGAAGCAGGCTCCTCAGGGAAGTGGCCACAGCACCAAGCCTGAGACAGTTCAGGAACTGTTTGGAGGATACCCTCAGATACACTGTGTGACTCTTAGGGATGGTCCTGCGCAGGGCTAAGAGTTGGACTTGATCCTTGTAGGTCCCTTCCAACTCTGCATATTCTATGATTCTATGAATACATAATTATGGAGATTATTTTCATCATTGTGTAAAGAAGTTAATTATCTGAAGTTCTGTGGCTATTACCCTGGGCAGAACATCCACCTGTAATGAAAAAGATTGATAAAATGTGATTGAACAAAGGAAGGAAACACAAACTGGAGAAGAACTGCTACAAGGCCAATTATTTCCAGCAATAAAAAGAAGAGGTAACCTCCATGGATCTGGAAAATAAAATTAGAAGATATATAGGAGTGAAAGCTTGGAGGTATAGCAAACTCAGTCTAGTTACTATCACTGACAAAAAGCTGCATTTCCCTACAATTATTTCAATGTATCAAAAGGAAAACAACCAATTTTACTTGAATGCAAACCCTGTCTCCAATTTACATTTTACCTAAAAACATTTGGAAACATCACAAATTCCTGTCCCGGTCCTGTGATCTTAAAACATATGCCTTCTAAAAATAAATTAACTGTTTTCACTTGTGAGTTGATACTTTTTATATGGAGGAAAGTTTTGAATAGAAGTAGAATATTTGGGTTTTCCTCTCACATGATTGGTGGTCTAGGGATCTGTAATTATGAACATAATCTCTTTTGTTCAAAGTAGGGGATTGGCAGAAGAGATCATATCTTATGAAAATAGAAAATACTTGATTTAACAAGGTTGTGAGACCAAAAGAGCTTCTCTGTCAGGAAGCAGTATGCACATTCTGCCAAAATTCTTGATATTTACAAATTCCCCCGTGATATGCCTTTCTTACTCATTGTATCTTTGTTCTTAACAACTATACAGAACACAGTTTAACTGAGTAGAACCAAATAAAACTTCTTAAACACATAGTGAAGCTATCCTGAGTTTATCAATTGGAAGTGGACCTGTTGAACACTTAGCTGTGGCTGGTCTTTCATTTGAGAGTTTAGACACAAATTAGGAGTTTTATTGCAACTATCAGAGAAAGATATGACTGTCACTGCATTTGAACACCCTTCATGAGTGTTAGTAACCTGATCATAACTGTACTTAGTTTTAATGTTCCATTTCTCTGAACCTTGGACTACACATATTTTTGCAAATATATTACTCAGATATAGTTTGTGACTATCTCCATAGGATTTTTTACAGTTGACAGAAAAACTGATGATTTTTCAGAAGTAAAAAAAAATGGCTTCATACTGTCAAAAGTAATTTTCCTGTTCTTCCAGGGTTAATTGTTACAGTGCGGTGTCTGCTCAGTGTCCTTTCGGAGGTTTTAAGATGTCAGGAAATGGACGAGAAATGTAAGTAAATACTTTTAATAATGCAGATTCACAGGAATTGCAAAATGAAATTCCAAACCCCAACTTTAAACTTGCATAACCAGGATGTCCAGTTTGAGATTTTGTCAAATTAGTCAAATTAGAGTGTTTAGAGGCTTCATGTTGTCAGAGCCAATGTCAACATTTCCTCTACAAATAAGACACTTGCTAAGATACACCCTTTTTCAGAATGGTTTTAGAAGCCTATAGTCTACTGATAAGAAAAACTGATCATTTTTTTTATAGTTTACAGGTTTTGCCTATATAGAGAAACTGTAATTTTCATTAACATATATATTTGTGTAGTTTGTGATATCCCCTTTAAATACAAGGTTTTGGAAAAAAAGCATTTTTCAAAATGCTTGATTTCAACAAAAGTTTGCAGTTTAAAAGTCTTGTGACAACAATGATTTTACAGCACATGCCAGCTGTGTCAAAAGTTATGATGAAAATAGTCCTCTGTAGCCTATGGATTTCTGGCTTTTTCCTGAACTAGAAGTGGAGTAATATACAAAAATTGTAAACTAATCAAATTTTTTCAAACTTCTAAGTTTTAGTCCAGCTTCCACTGGAATCATGTACTGTCTTACCTATATTCATCCTCTGTTAAAAATGCCATATGTGTGGGAGCAACAAATTATTTTTAAAGCAATAACTAAAAATCAATACACACAAGCTTTCCTTTTTATTAAGGCAAATGCATAAGACTTTTAATGAATCATGGAAGTAATTAAAAAATATATGCATAGGTAAGGTACTTCAGGGCTTCTTTTTATGTATTCTTTTAAAAGATAAAGAGTAGTGTTTTCATACTTGCTCATCACTGGACACAATCTGCTCCTTATGGCAAAGCTCCCACTGACTTCAAAGGAAACAGAGTCAAGCCAATGCTGAAAGCTTTAGAAAACTGAAAAATCCCAGTAATTTAGGCCATCATTATCAAACACTGCTTCTCATTTGGTGGATGCCAAAAATTGAGAGTTTATCAATTCTGAATTACAGTCTTTTGCAGAAATATTTTCTGGTTTTATTTGCTGGAAATAACAGAAAAAAAAATAAGACTATAGCAAATATTTTCTGTAACAGTTCATTTTGAAGGAGTTAAGTTTTTATGCTAATGACGTTTTTTGGTTCAAAGTCATAATTAGGAAACCAATAAAAATATTCCTTATAAAGGACAAGGAAAGAATCATCACCAGATAGATGTCTGCTTTGAAAAAAAAGGTCATAAATATACAACAATCAATTCTAGGAGAGGCAGAAACATGTGTGAAACAGAATGCACTGAAATAATTAGGAAGTCAAAGTGTCAAGCCACTGACTTCCTTGAACCTAGAATAAAATTCCCTGTATAATTTTTGGAATGATAATACCATTATGAATTAAACTACTGAATGTCACATACTAACAGAATGCCTCTTCAAAAATGAAGAACATCAGTAAACATTTTCCCCCAGCACAAGGGTCCTGAGCAGAGATTTTTGCTTTGCTGATATATCTATATAATAACATGGCAGTGAGAACTGTGGAACATTATACTGTAGCAAACCCTTGTTCTATAAAGCAATCAGTTATGTCTAAATAGTTTGACTGTGTCAGGTGTCAAATATCCAGGCACACAAACAAGCTTCAACCCCCCATTGAAAAGGGAAAGTGAATCATGCTAATAAGATGTCAAATATTACAGTGGTTTTCACTGTCCGGGAGTTTTAATCATGGATTAATTATATTCCCCCATTTACTCAAAGTGTCTATTCTTTGATGTTGGAGGAAACTCTTGACATCAGAAGACCTTCTCAACATTTGCAAATAACTTGTTCAGCATGCTTGTAAAGATCTAGCATGTTCCTGATTTGCTGCACAGAAATCCACTTTAGAAATGCTCTAAATTAAAGGCCATTCTTTTGCACAGAAATAAAATTGCTCTCTCTCCCAGTTTTCTCAGGAGACTGTTGCTGTAGCTCTTTAAATGTTTCCAGCAACAGTCTAGCCTGCACAGCTATCTTCCAAATATGTCCAGTATACTTGTTATATACCTGGCAAATTGTACAGCATCACTGAAAATCCCATCCAGGACAAAATTCATATAAAAAGCATTAGCGTAAATATTGTTCTTGGTTCTCTTTTATCTAGGGGAGAATATGGACTTCATGAATACACAGAAGTTAAGACTGTCACAATCAAAATCCCACAAAAGAACTCGTAATGCTGCTTGAAGTGCAGAATCTAACAGCTTCAACTGAATCTGAAAAGGCTACCTGAATTCTTAAATGTTTTATTATCCAAATGATTCATTCATCTTTTTGCTTTCTGATTGTGTAAGAGGCACTTGCTTACATTAACATTACATTAATATAAGGAATAGTGTCGAAAAATTTAATTTGATTGATTGCAACAAGGAAACTTTAATATAAGAGCTAACTAATTTTAAAAATTCATGTTCAGAAAGAGCTACAATTTTCAGTTTAAGTTCTTTGTAGTGTTATGAAAATTTTCCTTTCTTCATACATTCTACAGCTATAGTTTGAATTTGTGTGCTCTTCTAAATGTCAGATGGTAAGCTCTCTTTTCATTTTCTTTTCTTAAGGGCCTTAACAAAAGCACTTACAGGCACTTAGCAGATAGATACTTTTCTGTATCCATGTCTAGATATGTCTCTTAGGCTATTAAATTTGTTCATCATGCTACACAAATGTAACCTGTATAATGTTAAAAATATTAAAATTCACCTACAAAATGTACTACTTCTCCTTTCATTAGTCTTTTCTGCTACACCAGTTTACCTCTGGGCACTATGTAGCACAGAGGCACCACTGGTGAATTCAGCTCACCAGAATTATGTCTGCTAGATGGAGACTAAGGTCCCTAATATTTTGTCAGTATTATAACTGGAAAAATACAAACACAGAACAGTAGACCATTTGCCAAAAGACAGCACTTGGATTTGCAGTGATAAGTACATAACAAGTCTTAACAGATTACAAGCAAGAAATATGGAAGAGAAAAAGAGAAGGAGAGGTGAGGGAAGGCAATCTCCTTTGTGATTTCTACCTGCTCCATTTTTACTGTACTCATGTGCCTGTATATAACTTGCATGTTTTCCTGCCACCTCTTCCCTCCTCTGGTCCATTATTTCCTTTAATCCTTTTTCCTCATGTTTTTCTTATACCTCCTTATTCTCAGAAAGGTCCTCTGCAAACATATGTCTCAAGCTGATCATAATCTTCAAGGTCTCGGTCTGTGCAGCTCTGGCATTTCATAATTCCCTGGCAGAGAAGCTACCAGCACCACTAAGCATCAGAAGCCACCAAATAAACTCTGGGACAGCGACCTAAAGACAACAAGTATAGCAATTACATGGCCTGCTACTGACAGGCTCATATTTTCTTAGGACTGAAGCCAGAGTCACAATTCAACTCTTGTTAGATAGGCTCAGACTTACATACATCCTTGTACATAGTACAAGATCTGCCCATTAATAAGAACAAGACACACCACAAATTTTTTAAGCAAGAATAACAGAGAATTTGAACAATACTTAAAGGAAAGAAGTTTCCATTTGTTTGGATATGTTGATCAATTTTTTTTTAATAATTTTTATTCTTAATAAGACAGTTAAAATTCAGTTCAGACTTTCAACATGTGACTCTTCTCAGGCTACCTTTTTTCATGAAGATCTAGATATAAGACTTGTGGCACAGCTATTTCTTTCCACAGCCTCTACATTATCTATGCTATAAAGGTATTAGTTCCAAATCCCACGCATATGCCTCTAAAATAACTTCATTAGACATAGTGTCCAAAAAATCCAATCTTGGTCCCATATAAGAAACAAGTAAAAGAGTAATTGAGGAAGGAAAAAAAGGAAGAGTGACTCAAAAGTAATAGTGTAATGTGCAATAATTAGGACAGATTCTTCAATGATGATAGTGTACTGAAGAAAGCAAAGAAACAAAAATAAATGCCAAATAAACGTGAAAGAAAAAAAAACTTAAAAAATAACCTGCAGATGAAGAAAGAATGGCAAAACAATCTAAAAGACATTAAAAGTGGCAATGAATACAGTATTAATGAAAGCCAGGATACAATGAAGGGTGATACATTTAAAAAGAAATGACAAGCCATATGTAGAGCTGCCATGGGTCTTCATAAATCACTACTGTCCAAATCCTGCTCTTACATTCCACTGTAGAAGTCTCAAAAAAGGATAAATAAGCTAAATTATGTTTTGGCTTGGATTAGGAGCATCTTTCTGAAATCATATTCCTGATCTTTCACACTTGCCTTCTTTACCTGGAAGAAGTATAGAGGGGAGCAATATGGGGTGCCTTTTTGGTGACACTAGGCCAGACAGCACATACTTGCCCTGTGTCTGATATGATCCAACAACTAATAACCATTCATCTCTTGGAAGCTTACTAGGGCTAGTCTGAAGTCACTGCCCTCTGCATGTGTGCTATGTAGGTGGTTGGTTCTCCTCTCCTCACAGTGTCCTTTAGCAGCACAGGACTGCAAGTCCAGTTCTACCTATGTTGCCTGCAACTGCAAGCTCAAGCAAAGAATAACTGAAATATAATGCAAGAAAAGGGAAAACCCAGCAAAATAAAGGGGTACAGGAGAAAGACCAACTTGACCCTTGCACACATATATATTCTCTTTAGAATGCCTAAACTATTCTAGTACTGTTTTCAGCATTATTATAAATATATGACTCAGTTCTGCTTTGACAGTCCTGTCAGGTAAAAGGAAGCTGGAAATGGTCTTGTTTTGACAATTCTAATGTTTCAATGTGATCAAAATGTAATATTTAGTAGTGACTTTTAAGTTTCCATTTTTTCACCTCTTGTGCTTTGGATCAATCTGATGACACGCTGAAGTTTTCCCCAAGAGATGCCAATGTAAAGAAATAGACCCTTTGGCATCCCTCACAACAGCACATTTGTTCACAGCGCATGATAGTGTCTACACCAGAAAAAAAATAAAAAATCAGAGTATGGTCCTGTTTGTTCCTCAGCCACCAATGTACTGGCTCAGTCAAGGTCACAAGTAGTTTTTTTCTCCGCAATACACACACTATTAATAATACAATCTCTTTGTGAGTACAAGAAATGTCATTTCAAAATTGAGTGTCTCTGTGACTATGTTTATGGTATTAAAGTCTCCATCTGATGGTGAAATATATGCTATGTCTGTACATGGGTATGGTGACTCTTGGTCTTGACAGTAATAAATGGAGACGTAAAGTCTTCAAATATTATACAGGTAACTAAGAATGCCCTTTCTTTATGGACTTGAATCACCATCATGTTACTTCAGCCACATGCCAAAGCAGCACCACTGAAATTTACTGGGATGGAAAGATGAGAAGAGCATTAGTTGGTTTTTATGTAAATATTGCTTACAATGCTAGCAAAGTTGTAATCAGTATTTCACAGAGAATGAAATTTAACAAGAGAAGTGAACTCATTGCATGTCCTTTCAAAGCCTCTGAAAACAGACAACTAACATCATCAGCAGTTACTAAATTTATATTTTATGTTTGGACTGAAACAATTATGTTTTTCATATAGTTCTTGAAGGCATTAGTTGTCTAGGTAAATAACGTAGAGGAAAATCCCTGTAGATTTAAGTGGGACTATTTTTTTTCTAGAGAACTACCTTTCTATGCCTTTAACACTATTGAAGGCACTTCTTCAACTTTCATAAAAGTAGGACAAGGAGAAGAGTGTGCAGCTTTTTGTAAAGTTGTCTGTTTTTATACCATTTAGAAAACCAAGTCTTAGAAACTCGAAGTCCTTAAAGTCATTGTCTTGTCATCAATGAGGTGATCCCTGCTGCCTCCCCTGCCCCTGACTCACTACTATTTTTTGAGAGAGGAAGCTGTTGAACGGCAGCAGAGGGCTAGAGAGACCCTTTGGCTATTTCAGTCAAAATAGTGAAGTTGTAAGGAATTCTCATTCTGTCTCATTCTGTTTCAAAGCAAATTACTGATAATTCTTGACTACTAGATATTCAGGTCTTAAGAGAGACAAGAAAAGATATGGAAAAATATTCAGAGCAAGAAAGGCATCTGGTTTGGATAAAGAGTGAAAATTCTCTGATGAAGTAGGTTTTAGGGAGGAATTTGAAAGATGTGAGAAATTGGCAGCCAAAAGGATTTGGGGGGAGCACAGTAGGCTATTCTGTCTGGGACACAAATGGTAAGTGAAAGAAAAAGAGAGAGAAAGGAAGTATTTTGTAACAGAAGTGCAAGGAGTCTGATGAGGAATGAAAGCAAAGCTAAGGATCACTTTGAGATTGTGACAGATCTCAGAGTAAAATCTCACTATAATTTTGTAAGATTTAACATGAAGGACTTTAGTAGATGAAATGTGCTTCTCCAGTCCCTTTATCATATGTTTGCTATCAGATAGTTTTTGAACTGCCTGATCCTTCTGCTCTCTGTCTTTTCATTCAAGTCATGCTCCAGTTCTCTTGGTGTTAATATTGTTTTCCATATACGCCCTTATTGAAAAGTGAGATTTAAATAATTCTTATTAGGAAAAGTATATTTTAAATTAGTAAAAACAGACTATCTGAAAATTTGGAAATAATAGTTTCCCATGAACTTAGCAGAAGGTCCTAAGAAATTAATTATAACCTTTGTTTTGCTGACTGAAAAAGAGGGACTTGATGAATATAGTGCTCTGGAAACAGAAGTAAAATATCTGAAAACACAATATAAACTGACTCAGTCAACAAAATGTTGCATGAAAAATTGGACAGGCACAATGATCTCATAAACAGAACTGAGTATTGGGTGATTTGACCACTGAAAATTCAACTTGTGAAACAATCCTCAAAGAGCAACAACAGAGATGATACACACACAGTATAATAAACTGGCCATGCAAGAGGAAGAGACATAGCTGCTTTTACAAATTACTAGCAAGCAATTTAGAATTTGCTAAAAATATTAACCAAAATACTGTAAGGTTGTCCTCCATGGAAGCAAAATAGACATAGTAAACTTTCCCAAGAGAAATTTTTAGTGCTGAGGATTTTTCAAAAGGAAGTGAGCCAGAGCAGACAGCAGTAATGAGAGGGGTTATTATTTTAGTTTATGTTCTCATACTGCTTATAGACACATGAAGTCTAAGATTATGACTAAATAATAGCAAATGATCAATACACCCCAATTCAAGACGTCTCTGGACATAAAGAGCAATTTGACAAACCCTGAAAATGCATTTCAAGTTGTTAAACAAAGCACTGCACCTGGCCACCATCCTTTCACCTGGCAGAAAAATCCTTTACTTTTTCATGTAACTTATGAGTACCTTTTTATGTACTATTAAGAAGCTTTGGTAGTATACCATGACCATATAGCAAAAACCCTACTGCTGCAAACAGTCTTGGATCATGAAACTTTGTCAAGTGGTACAAATTCTTGAGGCTCTACGTGTGGGCTCCATGCATGTTGGTAATTCCAGTAATGGATTCTACATTCCTTAAGTTAGAGAAATATTAAAGATGTATTTCCCTTTGAAGAGAAAATTATCTGACAGGGAAATAAATGAATGAAGCAACACTGTTCACAATTACTTATATTCAAGAATGAAGAAATACTTTGTAGGAGTGTGATGAAAGAAAAGTGCCACATGAACTTTGTATTTGGAGTACATATATGTCCCATGCATAGACATATAAACACCTACTTTAGAACTCTTACTATGGACACACATTGTATATTGCTAAGCACTGTGTCTGTTAGAGAGCTAACTTTTACATAAAGAATCTTCAGCCCTTATTATCCACTGTGCTCATGGCAATCTTTAAAAAGAATAAGCTTCTGTGAGAGAGCAGTCACAGTTAAAATAGCAGTAGAGGAGAGGAGCATTCCTAGTTCACATACACCAGTTCCAGGGAAAAAAAAAAAAAAAAAAAAAAAAAAAAAAAAAAAAAAAAAAAAAAAAAAAAAAAAAAAAACTAAAACATGTAACTTGTTAGTCTCCCCTTATGACATCGAATATACAATAGGGAAAGCATTAAGGTTTCTACCACTTCAGCCTTCTTCTCTTGTTGTACATACTCTCCTGTGTTCCAGGGCTATCTCTCTGTCAGCATTTAAGGAGTACGAAATTAGTTGTCCATGCTGAATGTCATAATAATAATAATTTCAATATGATTGAGAAATACAGTTGTGGAGCTATTTACATGTAAATTAGCCACAGTATTACCGAAACAGTCTGCTCTGTAGAGCTAACAATACCTTGCAGTCTGATAAAAATTTTGTTTCATATCTTGTATTTTGCTGATTTGTTCATGGAAAGGTTATGTTTCATTATGTTTCTCTCTAGAAACATACAGACTGAACAGACAATTGAGCTCAATGACCTTAGAGGTCTTTTCCAAAATTAATGATTTAATGACTCTATCAAAAATAAATTTAAAAAAACACACAACCCACAAACAAACAAACAAACCAACAAACAAACCAAGAGGTGCCATTAACTCTGAGGAGAAATCCTGCTCCGTAAGAAAGCACCCTAGGAGCCTAAATCTTACACTCAACAAAACAAGATCTGTGTTTCACTCACAATAGGTTTCCTCAGCCTACACTGTCACTGGACTGCTCTTCAGAGGGGTCTACATTATTTTTAACAAAATTGTCTCTAACAAAAGGAAAAATGTCCCCATTACACTTTTTACTGACACACGACAGAATCTCAGGAATTACTTACACTCTTTCCTTTTGTGTATGTGATGCAGTAGCCTCCACTAAGAGAACCTTTGTAAAACATTTAAAATTTTATCATTCACTGCTTCAGCATGGTGTAATGCTCCCGCTTCCCATTCCCCACTGGTCACATGGTCTCTGAGATGCCCCGGGAAAGAGACACACAGAGACCACAGAAGGAGAAAGCAGAGAGAACGTTTATTCACATGGTCAGTGGTATATAAAGGGTTAGGGAATTTTTGAAAATATTAGTGAATTTTGGTTACAACCAATAGAAATCGAGGGATAACAACCAATGGGGAAAGGGTTAACAAAAGACCAATAGGGGGGGCTTCACATAGTCCTGCCGCAGCAAATTCCTGCATACTAGTCTGGGGAGATAAGTTTTTTCAAGAGGTCTTGGGAAGAAAGGTGACTCAGGAAAAGGGGAAGGAATCTATTTTACAATACAGTAAAAGCCTCAGTTTTTAAGGCACTTTGGCTGGTGTTTTCATTTTCTTCACAGGCCCACTGCCACATTTCATTTTTCCCCTGCCTCTGTAAATACATAGAGTTTATAGTTAACCTCCATGGGCTTATTTACTGCTGAAAATTGAGCTAGTTAAGTGCGTGGTGTTATGGACACTGGAAGACAGTTTTTAAACTTTATTCAAATTACTTATTTTTATGAGGGGTGTTTGTTACATGTATTTACTGCCCATTTATTTCATTTTTATTTTTTTTCAGTAAATACTTTGCTGACAGAAAAACTTACATTTAAGTATTAATCCTGTTCAACCAACACACAAATATGGGCTCCTATGTAAGTCATTCAACTATAGAGTATATTTACAAGAACAGAACATGGCAAAATTTTAATTCATGAAGGAAGATCATGACAATTAAACACTTTGATAGACTATACCTAAAGGAAGAAAGAGGCATACGTCTTCTCATTCTCATCAAACATACCTGTCCAAGTTAAGATTACAATGATTTCATTGCCTCCTTCTGTGCCTACCTCCCTAGCACACCAGCAGCTGCCTGAGAGAAGAATGGCTGAGACAGTTTGATGCAGATTTTTTGTGGTGTTATGGCACTATTGCAGCTGGAAACCATCTGGAAAGTAGAGATTCAGAGTTCACTAGGAGTTCCTTCATGTCATGGGAAAAACTAGTTATGTCCTACAATGACTAACTTCTAACAGTCCAAAACTTTCCATAACCACCAAATCTAGCAGATTTTGATATAATTTTTCATGTTAATGAAAAATGTTTCATGTAAATCTAGCATTAAGAATTGTCCAGTTTGGCACTGCTTTTTCAACAACCAGCCTGGACACCCTCTAGCCTATACAAAAAAATTCAGTCTCCTTCACAAAGAGATTTTTCAAACAGAATATTTTTAGTAGTTTCATCTGTCACTAGCATTAATTTTGACAGCTCCAGATACACATGTGATTCAGGTAGACGTGTCCTTTGAGCACTGATGTGCTCTGAATAGAAGAACCAGTTATTCATTGCAGTCTGATGATTTGCTGCCTCGGGGACTTTCTTGGATGATGCTACTGCTTTAACTTCCAAAACCATGTTTCTACTTCAAAGACACACTTTAACTCTTTAATACTTGAACAAACCATATGCACATCTTTAAAACTAATCTTTAAAACTAATCTTTCCCTTGAATGGTGCAGGAAATAAATTATTTTGAAGGTGAGACTTCTAACAGTGGTATTCAACCAGGGAAATGTAAAACAAATGTGAGGACAGAATAGAGAGCACACCAGTTTAGAGAATCCAGAAACAAGTTAAATATTTAAAACTAAAATTCTTACTGTATAAATAAGACATTAAGGGATTAAACAAAAAGCATCTGTTCACTTTTTTGTCACTGTGCTTTCTGTGAGAAGACTTTCTCCTTTAAAATACTGATGCGTAAACCTGTAAATGTGTGTGGGAGTGAACTACAGCCACCTACTAAAATCCATAATTCCAAGGATAGACAAGATTTTATTTCCTCAAAACTTTATGGTCTTAAAAAGCAAGGCTCAAAAAACAATCAGGAGCAAAGACATAAAATAAATCAAGAATCCTTACTGAGAAGGGAGAATACATTTCTATGCCAACAGAAAAGTTGCACTGTCAAGAGGGATTCAATGCAGAATAACTAACTGAACCTTTTGCAGAGATAGAAAGAAAATGTCTCATATTGTGCAACAGGTTGCAAAATTAAAACAATTATGATGTTTTAACATTTGCAAGAATGCACTCTTGTTTACAACATTTGAAAGTGACAATAAGTGAAACATTCTACCCCAAGGCATTTTTCAGCCATCTTCTAAAAAGTCCATCTCCTAAGATTTATTGCTCTTCCTTATATATTTCCTCAAGAAATACAATTCCAGGAAGACCAGAGAACAACATACACAAATGAAAAATTTAGCACTGAGAAAAAAGAACATAGAACATACTTGGCATAATGGACAGATTCAAAGAATTCACAGTTAAGATTAAACTTAAAAGAAATGCAAGTACTTAAGGCTGATATGCCTGCAGACTTCAGTAATATATATAGTGATACTCTGTAATTAGCAAAGGAGAAGAAGCCAGTTGAGAATATATGCAGCAAGGTAGAGGAAATATTTATTTTTTATCTTATTATGTATTCTCATTTTTTGCCAGAATCTATAAAATAGCTGCATTAAAGAGCAGAATCATCTACAGATAACCTACTAATTGGTAGGATGTTGTTCAGCTAAATCTCTTATGTAGTTCTTAATGTGGATTTCAAAAAGCCTGTGAACAACAGCTTATCTGTGAAATCAGATTCTACTGCTATGGCATTTATGACAGATGGGTCTTGTTTTCTCTTCATAGTAACTACATTTTTCCTTTGTTGCAATGCAATACAAACACTTCCTCAACAACACTATCAACTAAAAAATCTACATAAGAATAAAAGTAATCTGCTAAAAGAATACCTGCAGAAGGATTTATGAAAAGGAAATGTTCCTAGCCTCAAGGACGTGATGGCACAACAGCATTTTAACTCTCCTTGTTTGTTAGTGCAATGAATGTACAATGATACAGTTACTGCAGAACCAGGAAGAATACTATTTTAACCTAGGACTGAAAAATCATTTCATGATTGGCCTGGGAGAAAATTTTATGTTTTATGTCACAAATCATGTACAGAGGAAAAGTACAATTGAATTAAAACTTCTTCTTCTTCTTTTTTTTCCTCTCTTCATTGAAATCTCTCCTAGAAATCTCTGTGAACTCCTAGGAGATTGACAAAATAGCATAAACATTGTCCTGCTCAGGGCTGCAATCTAATTGGAAGGCATCCTTGCTGTCTGTGAGAGTCTCTAGGTGCCCTGAGCTCTCAATATTCAAGTCATATTAAGTACATTGAAATGCAATCTGAAAAATTTTGAATGTTAAGCATCAAGCTAACAATTGCAAAACAGTCATGAGTAATAGGCAACTAAACAGCACACAGGCTAGTGGCCAGTTTCCAGCACTTGCCTGGAACGCTCAATGCAATCTCTGTGCTCTGGAGCCTGTCTCTGGCAAAGTGATATTTTGTTGCTAGTGAAACGGGAGAAAAGGAGAACGTGCCATCTACAGAGCAGGCTGCTTTACTGACATTTCCTGGAGAGACAAAAGACACCGCGAACAGTCAGGTATCAGAGATTTGGCACGGAAGTCCTGCACAATAAAATCCAGTTGCCACCAGGACAGAAAAAAGGGAGCGCTAGCTTGACTGTTCACACAGTGTTAGCCATGCTACACAACACTTGCAGCTGACAGGATTTAAACTTGAAACTGAGTTTTTTTACTGTCAGTATGACTTGGGCATATAGTGGGTCACCTGGTTTTTGGCACTTGAAACAATCAAGTTTTAAACAGGTCTAGGCATATGTGACATATGTGTACCAGGGTAACTTTCCTGGTGGAAAGATGTATTTATAGAAACTTCCAATAATTTCAGAAATGGCAGCAAGAAGGGGAAAATTTTTACTCAGTTAATCTGAATGTAAACTACGAAAGTGGAATATAAATGCCTATTTTTGTTTGTGGATTTGGGTACTGCCCCTTATTTTATATCTCTCAGCTAGGTGGAGCTGACACAGGAAAAGTATCCACCAATTCCTTTAGCATCCAACAGACTGGTCTCAACTGAGTCACTTCAGACAGCCATGTATTTATTTGTAGACTAAGCTTAACAAAAGAAACCAAACAAAAAGAGCAGATTCAAGCAGCCTTGCTGAAATGTAATCACATGTACAGAGATTGTACCATCATTTGACATGTAAAATGAGCAATTCTGACATATATATTTGGCACACCATAAAACAATATAGAAAAATAATCCTACATAAGTGTGGTGGTTTAGTTTTCTTGGTCTTGGTCTAGGCCTTCCCTGGTAATAGGGTCATAACTAGAAAAATATAACTAGCAATGACACAGTGAAGAAAATTATCCTGATGATGACAATGAGGTAGTTGAGAAGGGGCTGAATGACAGATTCAAAATGAGTAGCTGGGGGCCTGTCACTATTGGTACCCTTCAAAGTTAAATACTGGGCCCAATATCAATGACTTGGGTGAAGGGTAAGGTGTGTTCTCAACAAGATCATTGATGTCACAAAGCTGGGAGAAGTAGCCAATACCCTAGAAGCTGTGCAGCCCTTCAGAAGGATCTCAACAGGCAGGAGAGATGGGCAGAAAGGAACCTTCTGAAATTCAACAAGGCCAAATGCAGAGTCCTGAACTTGGGGAGGAATAACCTCAGGCACCAGCACAGGCTGAGGGCTGACATGTAGGAAAGAAGCTCTGCAGAGAAGGATCTGAGGAACATGGTGGACAATAAGCTGTCCATGAGCCAGCAGTGTGCCCTTGTGGCCAAGAATGCAAATAATGCGCTGGGAGGCAGTAGGAAAAACACTGCTAGCAGATCAAGGGAGGTGATCCTGACTCTCTGCTCAGCCCTGGTGACGCCACATCTGGAGTGCTGTGTCCAGTACAAGGGAGACATGAAGCTCCTTGAGCATGCCCAGTAAAGGGCAGCAAAGATGATTAAGGGACGAGAGTATCTTTCTTATGAGGAACAGCTGAGGGAGTTGGGCTGATTCTGCCTTGAGAAGAGATGACTGGGAGGCAACCTCATTAATCTATACAGGTATCTGAAGGGAGGATGTGTTCTAGTTTCAAAACTCAGAATTCCTTACAAAGCTTGGAGCCAACGCCTAGTGTTGATAAAGAGAGTTAACAAAGGATATAATGAATATGTATGTGGTGATAACAGCTCTAGCCAGAGTTTT